>OX456526.1:103871970-104318123 GCA_949748255.1 Eustalomyia histrio
ACAAATTAAATAAATCTTTTAATTTGTATATTTTTTCACTTTTTTATTTTTCCTAGCACTAAAAAATGATACGCACCTTTTTTATCCGGACTTTGTAAAATATGGAATACAAAGTTTTTTGATGATAGGGATGAATCGCCAAAATTCACTTCAAAATGGAGAACTTACTGGAAATATTTATTAAAATTTTACCAATATTAAAACTTTTGCTTATTAATCCAGTTCAAAGGACCAAAATGTTCGTCGTAGACGTAGGAAAATATGGAAATAAAAACAAAAGTTTTATATTGGTTTATTAGAGAAATGGTCTCTATAATTTTATTTAAAATATATTTATATTACCTTAAAATCTTCTTTGCACGTAGTGCTGTTGTTGATATCCAATAACGAATTAAATAATAAAAATAGAAAGAGAGTGGCAGCTAACAACGTTTAAGGCACAGTTAACTATTTACTCGTTATAAAAAGAGTAAAAACTCCTTACAAAGTGGTAGAGGAGTGGGGAAAAAAGGGAACGCAAAATAAAGAATTAACCCTCAAATGGGTTTAAGGTTTTGAAAAGACCAAATTATAATTATAAAAATTCTTGGCTTAAACAAGCTCAAATTCGTTTATGAATACAATTTTAGCAAATTTTGCTTAAAATTGATTTGAAATACTGTTTAAAATTTTTATGAATACCGCTGATGGTGTGTAAAAGCAAAGAAAATTTGCTTCTGTAAATGTCAGCCTGCATTTACAGTGTGAAAATTTCAAATAAGAGTGTGTTTTATTTTCATCTGACAAAGCAGCCGACATCAGCTGCTTTGCAAGTCAATTTTTTGTGGTGACAATAATATTAATAACATTAAATCTAAATCACGTTTTTCTTTAACTTTTCTTGCTTTATTTTTTTTTATTTTTCAATTTTATGGCAGCTATTATTAAAATAATGTTGCAAATTGCAATTTTTTTGCTCCATTTTTTAAACATTATTTTCAAGAACACAAGACTCTCGCGAAAAATTAAATAGTCATAACTGTTAAGAGCTAACTATATTATACTTTTGCTAGCTTAAGCAAATGTGCGAATACATTTAATCAAATGTGTATGACTATATTGTACTTAACAAACTTTTCGTTAAGTTTCGTCAAGTGTCATTTGCTTAAGCAAACAGCGAAACTGACCGCACTTTACTTAAGGAATCATGTGTTTTCAGAAAAACTGGCAAGATCTTTCATCTGCCATGTATTCAGCTGTCAATAAAATAAAAGAAAAAGACACATATTTTTTGTTAAAAACAAAAAATGGATTTAGAGAAAGCATTAACCATTGGAGTAGTTTTTGCTTTTGCAAGAACAAGCCCGAATTTTAATGCAGAAGATTGAAATATTAAAGGTCATTCTGGAAGAAGATAAAGATGAAGAAAAATTTTTGGTAGACATAAGAATGATATTCTTACATGTGCCGCTCATTTTCCTTTGTTGAATAATTTTTTTTGTTTATTTTCTGCAATATCGGTTTGCTAGTGATGACACAAAGAAAATCGGGTTTTTTGTCATTTTTTTTAGTGATGACACTTAAAATAACGAAAGATGTAAAATGGAACAAAATGAGAAAGGATCATCTTTTGTAGATATAGAAAGATGTAGAATTTTTGGCCTGTATAATTCTTATAGGAAAATGTTAACATCTTTGCAAATTGATGAAAGATGTAGCTCAGTGGAAAAAGGCTATAAAAAGCCTATAAAAATGTGAAACTTTTTCGTATGTCTTCTTCTTTTGAATTGAGATAAAATTATAAAATAAAACATTTATGTGCAAAAATTGTATAAAAACAAATAACAGTCTTTTGTTATTACAACATGTAACCAAAATATAAATTTTTTTGTGAGTTTGTGGAACAACAAGAAAGTCAAAATCCTTTAGTAAATACAGTCATGTTGCACTTTATGGTGTCTTTTATATACTTTTGGCGAAAAGTTCGAAAGCATGCTATGTAGTTGTTCACTTTTACGTATTATTTTTTGAATAGATTGTTTTTAAATGTCTTTCGCACTGTAGTTCGCAGTTACAAAAACAACCCTCACCATACGGTTAGTTTGTTTACTCGTTTGACAGTTGTCACTTCTGACAACACTGGTATACCCTGTGTCGTTTGTAAACGAACTAGCAGCTCAATTGAACTAATCACGGAGTCTTGAATCTGATCTTGAACGAAACAGATGAACAGAAAATAACGGAGTGTGAAATACATTTAACGGAGAAAGTGAAGTAGACTATTGAAGTTGCAAAAAGTTTTTATAAAAACTGGAAAATATAAATATTGCTATATTTATAAAAAATATATATACCTGAAAAGATACTGAATTTGGCTACCACGTGTGCATTTAGGTGCAACGTGGTGCAAGCATGGAATTGAGCAACGATGAACAGCACTCATTTATAGAGAGCAAACATTCAAAGCGAAGAAGAGCAGATGTATTATTGTCACCTACAAACATTGACGTGACTTATTTGGGTGAAAATAGATTTGCTTTACTTGATGAATTGGAGATTGAAAATACAGAGGACACCACCATACAGAGAAAGGCAGAGAAAACTGCTAGAGCCAAAAAGGAAAATGCCGGCAAATCCTTTTGCCCTCCAATATGTTTATTTGACATCAACATTAAACGTTTAGTTGATCAATTGGAGGCAAAAACACCCAAAATAACGTTTAAAATAAGAAACGTTAATAAACGTAAAAGTAAGTTATACCTACAGTGCATTCTGAAATGATGGCCATCCTGAGGGAGAAGAATATTCACTCTTACTCATACACACCTAAAGAGCTTAGGCAGACTTCTTTTGTATTAAGAGGTCTTTATCACGGTACTAGTGTTGAGGAAGTTAAGTCTGCTCTTGACAAATCGGTTCCAAACGTTGTGTCCGAAGTTACACGTTTTACAACTCCGTATTCCGTAAAGAACTCATACTACACAGCCCTTATTATGGTTACGCTAAACGCAGGGAATTCACTATCAGATATTTCGCACATTAAATATCTTTTAAGGCAAACTATTCTTTGGGAGAAACCTAAAAGGAAGGAACAAGAGGTACAATGGCACAGATGCCAACGTTGGGGTCAAATTGCTAAAAATTGCAATTGTGAATTCCAATGTGTTAAATGCGATAAAAAGCACCCCCCCCCCGTGAATGCCGGAATTCTGAGACGTCAGCACCCCACTGTGACATTTGTGGAGTAAGTGGTCATCCTGCAAACTGGAGAGGTTGCCCAGCCTATAGAATATACCTTGCCGTACGAAGGGGACGCATAAAAAAGGCTAGTAAAGAAAAGCTTGTTGCCAAAGATAAAGTAAACAATATAGTAAACCAATCTATTCGTTCACCAGGCAGATCATTTGCCAGTCTTTTTCAGGTAAATTCTACCCAAGCTCAAACACATAAACCATCAGTAATTGAGGAATTTTAAAACTAGCCAATATGTTTCTTTTACCTGAGGAATTGTCGCTAGAACAGCAAATTACAAACTTCCTTAAGGGTTTTAAAAGCATGCCAAAAAATGAAGCTAAAGCAGAGTTCCTGCGGCTTCTTAAGATTGTGAATAATAAATATGGCCCATAGATCTCTTTAATTTATGACATTTAACATCCGCTCTCTTGCTAACATTAGTCGCCAAATTGAACTGTCAAATATCCTTCATCATAATCAAATTGATGTAGGATTCATACAATTCGGTTACGACAATTCATCTTTAGGAGTAGCAATTGCTATTAAAAACACTGTAGATTATAATAGAATTATTTGTAATAAAACACAATACCATAACGTTTTTATTGAAATAGAAATGGTTTCAAACAGGATAAGTAAAAAATATTTATTAGGGTCTTTGTATATTCCTTGTGTATATGACTCGTATGAGTTAAAAACCAGTTTAAACCAGATTCTTCAACTGAGCAACAATTATGATGGGTTTATATTCGGTGGTGACCTAAATGCGAAAAGTGTAAATTGGGGAGACACTGCAGATAACGCTAATGGAAAAGTCCTACATAGCTGGCTACAAAACAACTGTTTAGATGTAACACTCGTTTGCGATATATCTCCATCTTTTCCTAACGGGTCTTCTTTTCTAGACCACTTTCTATTAAGTCTCAGCATAATCAACAGTATCCAACCTAATTATCAGATCAAAAGCTTATCAACTCTCTCGGATCATTTTCCATTAGTACTGAAACTGGAAAGTGATGCAGCCTGTTTAACATTAAGAAGTCCCCTGGTAATAACTTCATACAAGAACACTAATTGGAACGCATTCCGTAGAGATTTAGATGCAGCCTCAGATGCCATTTTACCTCCCAACAACTGCAATTTAAGTAATGATGAATAAGGTGTGCTTATAAATAAATTTAATAATACACTAACCTCAATACATGAAAGCCACTCCAACAAGCTGGAGATAAATGACCAAAAACGTCAGTATCCTGATAACATCAAAAAAATTTTTAAAGTTAAGTATGCATGGCAGAAAAACCTAAAGAAAATATATCACAGAACTGGAAATAGAAATAGCAGCGAGTATAAAATTCTCACTAAAGAGATACAACTATTAAAAACAATTATTAGTGAGCTTATAAATCTTGAAGATGCTAAACATTTGAGACATAGACTGTAAAAAATAACACCAGGTCCTACTGCCTTTAAAGACGTATTTCGGTTCGTTTGTAAAAAGAAGTCTCCTTTTTGCCAGCAGCTCATACACAATGATACTATCACTTTCAATAGTTGTCAAATTTCAGAGATATTTAGAACTCATTATACTGCTGTTTTTCAAGAGGTAAATCCTGAAAGACCGGTTAACAATATAGAAAATCAAATCTCATGTGTTGATAGACTACCGCAACATGTCTATACATTTGATGATACGTTTCTAGCCGATAAGAATCTTGATAATTACCATTTTACAAACGTGAATAATATCAGAATGCACATTAACAACATTAATAGCAAAAAGCCTTTTGGCTTTGAATTTTATAATTAAATATTTCCTGATACAACACTAAAATTATTAGCTGCTATTTTTAACAATTGCATTAATAACGGCTATTTCCCATCGGCTTGGAAAAGCGCAAAAATACTTCCAATTAAAAAAAAAACAGGACAGTAAAAAGCTTGAGGATTTTCGACCAATATCCCTTTTATCCAACATTGGTAAATTATTTGAACACGTAATTAAGGAAAAACTAGAAAATGAGTTCATTGTAGAACCAATATCAGAATTTCAATTTGGATTTAGAAGATCTCACTCAACACAAGATGCATTGTTGAAATTTCACAATGATGTAACTTGCAACTTAAGGGATAAAATATGCACGGTGGCAATATCATTGGATATCAAAAAGGCGCTTGATTTGGTTTATCATAATGGAATCCTCTACAAACTGATAAATCTTGGTGTTGACCCATTTCTGGTAAAAATATTTTGCAGCTACTTTACTAATATAAAGTTTGGCGTCCAAATCAACAACATTACATCAGAACTAGGACATGTGAAAAGTGGGATACCTCAAGGAAGTGTCTTGGCTCCCTTCGTGTTTAACATTTTCCTGCATGATTTTCCTCACCAATCTAGAAATTCAAAAGCTATTTTATATGCTGATGATTGCCTTATTTATGCACACAATATATCACCAATACTAGCTATGAACTCTGCTGCATTTCATCTTGGAGAAATAAGCGCTTATTACAAGAAATAGGGCATTAACATCAACGCAGCCAAGTCTGAGGTTATCTGTATTAGTAACCCTTAGGGTAAATGTCCTAGATATGTGGTGCCGGAAAGTAAATCCCTTTAACTTATACTAGACGGCGAAAATATCTCGGAATACATTTTGATAAATTATTGAAATTCAACGCCCACGCTAGAAGTCTCTTGGGAAAGGCGAAAAAGATTTCTGGAATGTTTGCATCACTAATGAACAACACATACTTACCTAAGAACACCAAGCTTTTACTGTACAGGGTCGCCATAAGATCGGTTCTGTCTTATGGATTCCCAATCTGGTTTACTATATCTCCTATAGTAGCCAAAGAATTGGAGATATTTGAACGGAAAATCCTGAGAAAATGCATCGGAAAAAATTATGAAAATTTCATAAAACGATTTTTAAATAGTTACGTCTATGAAAATGCCGATGTTCTACCCTTCTGTAGGTACGTCATATCATTGCAAGCCAGATTTGTTGAGAAGCTTGCGCTACATGATAATATGCTTGTAAGCCAAATATACGAATGCGAGAAAAACACCATCTGGGCTGGATCTACATATCTTTCTCCTGTCGGTATAAACAATAGACGTATTGACGACGATTCAGCTCCTCTGGACCTTCTCTGATTCTATATGAGCTCAGCCTCCGGCAATCATAGGGGCTGAAGATGATATACGTCAATTATGGTAAAATACCAAGAGAATGAGTAATAGTTTTGTAGTTCATTTAAAGTTCAATAAATTGCCAACATGACAAATGAATGAGTAATAGTTTGATGACTTAATTAAAGTACAAGTCGACATAATTTTTCATAATATCAGGTGATATAAATTGGCATACCTTTAAGTTTAATCACCTCATATAAAAGGTCTAATCAAATTACCAAAAATTGTTTAATAGTAATTGTGTATTTTCTTTTACCTTTTTTTGCTTAGCTTTAAGATTTAGTATTGTAACCAATTAATATAACTACAACTTGAATTTAAATAAAAAGCAGTCTATGACAAGAAACCAACGCGATAAAATCTTTTTTTCATTTCTAAAGTTCGGCCATGAACGCCGAATACAACATGGCGACCGTGCGAATAATGAAGTGAATTAAAATAAGTACATGTGTTTAAAATTAGTGCAAGTGTTCAAAATAAGTGCAAGTGTTAAAAAAAAGAAAACAAAAAAAAAGAGTTTAAAAAAAAATGTACAGACTTAAGATACAATGACGTGGTGGAAAAAGATTCTGCAAACAATTCCGTTACTCGTTGCGGGTTACGAGGTTGGCAAATCCACAGATGACAGGGATAACAAAGAATTAGTCGAAATAATACGCAGCAGTGTAAAAATGAACAATGAACCAAGTATGGATAAAAATGAAAAAATTAGCGTTATTGAAATCCTCACTATAATATTAGTGATTACACTACCATTAAATCAATCTGCAAAACATTAAATAACAGAAATAGAAATATCGCACGCGAGCAACAGATATAAAAAAGAAAAACAGCTATAACTACATCATCAAGCCTCATCATCAACAGCAGCATGGTCATCTTAAAGAAAAAGCAGCATCATCAACATAATATTCAACATGCTGAAGTACATCTGATCCAGAATAAATTAATACATGTGAGGTTAGAAACTAAGTTTTATCTTTAATAAAAATTTTCCTATTATGACTATTATCTTAACGCAATAATTTTTGATTTAATAAAGTTTATAAAAAAGAAAATATGCAATGGGAAAACATATTACATAATTTAGAACCCTTTGAAAGTAAATTTAAACAATTTTACAAATGCATTAACCAGAGTAGACATATAAAAACTGAAACACTAGACAAACACATACAAATTTTAATAGAAACTTTTAATACTATTAGAGCAACATTACACGGGCAATACGATAGATACTCTACACCTCACGGGGAAGAGGCCACAAAGATCTTTCACACGTATAGAGATCAATTAATAAGAGTATTTCATAGACACCATATTAATATTAAAGTACCACTGACACTAAACTGTGAAATTCACAGTGAAATTACTGAGACAGACGAAAGTGATAGGGAAGACCCACAAACAGAAACCGTTGAAGAAATTAAAACAATCATCATGCCACGAACGGAGGATGATGTTATGGACAAAACAACAAAAATCGTTCCTGTATTCGATGGGAATGTAAATGAGTTGCAAAGTTTCCTTGACGATCTTACCTTAATAGATCGGATAAAAGAAACACATGAAGGGATAGCAATAGAAGTAATAAAAACTAAACTGAAGGGACAAGCAAGGAACTTGATTACTAATGAGAACAGAATACAAGATATTAAGTCTAAGCTAGTATCTTCAATACAAGGAGAATCATCTGAATTGTTATGTTCAAAACTAATGAACATAAGACAGCAATCAAAATCAGCTACTACATATGCAGAAGAAATACAAGAAATTGCTAAAAAACTAAGTAATGCCTACATACGGGAAGGTTACCCACATAGCATTGCTGAAAAACTAACAAAGCAAAATGCAGCTAAAGCCATCTCACGAAACGCTAGAAATGAGGAGGTAAAACTCATCATTAAAGCAGGAAATTTCACCTCACTTAATGAAGTTGTATCTAGATTCATAGAAACTAGCACTGAAGCTTCCAATTCAAGTTCTGCTGTATTTCGTTTTAAGAGCAGTGGTTATGCTAATCAGCACTATAAAAATAACAGATTTAATAATCGCGGACGTGGTCAAAACCGGCATCAAAATAACAATTCAGGAAATTATAATGAGACCAATTCAAGGAATTACAATAACAATTTTAATGGGCATCGTGTTAACCAAAGGCACAACCACGGAAACCAATCCAATCGACAACAAAATAGAGGAAGAGTAAGAATAACTCAGGAGATCTCGGAAAACGAGATTTCCCCCAAAACGCGGGGGGCTATCACCAAAATTAAATGAAAATAATATTAAATCAATATTCCACTTAAACCTCAATTTAAGTAGTTTTATTGAAATACAACTATCAAATAGTAATAAGTTAAATACATTTCTTGTGGATACTGGAGCAGATGTCTCACTAATTAAAATCTGTGCTCTGAATTCATTAAAATTCAATACGAAAAATATTATCCAAATATCTGGAATCGGAAAAGAAATTATTAGATCCTTGGAAGTAATTAATATAGATTTAAAGGTAAAAAACTTCTTGATTCCTCATAAATTCCATGTAATTTCGAATACATTTCTAATACCATTTCAACGTATTTTAGGCTTAGATTTTTTCAAAACATATAATGCTACAATTCAATATGGTCAGGATACAAATTCAAATTTACTTTCATTAAGACCATATAATTTAAATGATCCTATAAATATCCCAATACTTGAAAGTCTGGGCAAGGGAGTAATGACATTTCCAGCTCGTGCTGAAGTTTTTAGAGCTATAACAATGGACGATGAACTTTCTGATTTTGTAGTTCCCCATCCGACAGTACACGATGGAATATATGTAGCAGGTTGTTAACACAAATTCTGAAAATAAATTTTTAAACAAATTATCAATAAAATATGAAAAATTGTCGGACTATGAAATCCTAAATACATCCAATATTGATAACACAAGAGAACAAACAATTTTGGAAAGGTTAACGAAAAATTTTCCTGAAATTGTAAAATCTGAATTGATTCATTTATGTTCCAAATATATTGATATTTTTGCGTTACAAAGTGATAAAATAAGTACGAACAATTTTTATACACAGAAATTAAGAGTCTCCGATAATAATCCGGTGTACATTAAAAATTACCGTACGCCACACTCACAAAAAGATGAGATAGCAAGGCAAGTTGAAAAACTACGGCAGGATGGTATAGTTGAACCATCAGCATCTAATTATAATAGTCCTATTCTACTCGTACCGAAAAAATCATTACCAAATAACCCTGACAAACGATGGCGTCTAGTAATTTATTACCGACAAATAAATAAAAAGTTAATAGCAGACAAATTTCCATTACCCAGAATTGAGGATATTTTAGACCAACTGGGAAGAGCAAAATTTTTTTGTTGTTTAGATTTAACCTCTGGATTTCATCAAATCAGATTAGATGAAAAATCAAGAAACATTACTTCATTTTCAACAGAAAATGGTTCGTTTCGTTTTACTCGATTACCATACGGTTTGAAAGTAGCTCCAAATTCTTTTCAGAGAATGATGAATCTTGCGTTTACAGGTTTAACACCTTCCGGAACTTTTATATATATGGACGATGTAATTGTAACTGGATGTTCAATAAAACACATGCTTAAAAATTTAGAAAGTGTTTTTCGAAGATGCAGGGACTGTAATTTAAAATTACATCCAGACAAATGCAGTTTTTTCAGATCCGAGGTAACATATTTGGGTCATAGATGCACTGATAAAGGTATTTTACCAGATAATACCAAATACGAATCAATTGATAATTACCCAAAGCCTACTAATGGCGATGAAGTTCGTAGATTTGTAGCCTTCAGTAATTATTACAGACGTTTCATACAAAATTTTGCATTTTATTCTGTCCATTTAACTAAACTGACAATAAAAAAAGAACATTTCATATGGTCGACTGACTGTGAGAGAGCTTACCAACATCTCAAGACGGCACTATTATCTTCACAAATTCTTCAATATGCAGATTTTGAAAAAACTTTTTATATAACCACAGATGCAAGTAAAATAGCATGTGGTGCAATATTATCTCAAGAAAGAGATGGGATGCAGTTACCTATAGCGTATGCATCACGTGCATTTTTAAAAGGAGAATCGAACAAGGCTCCAATAGAACAGGAATTAATAGCGATCCAATGGGCAATTAATCACTTTCGACCATACGTTTATGGGAAAAAATTTATAGTACGCAGCGATCATAAACCGCTAACATATCTATATTCTTTAAAAAACCCTTCAAGCAGATTGACGAGAATCCGTCTGGAACTGGAGGAGTATGACTTTATTATAGAACACATGAAAGGTAAAGATAATTCAGGAGCGGACGCGCTGTCTCGAATTACTTTCGATGATATAAGGTCAATACCTTTAATTAACAATACTTTCATGGTAACTACACGCGCAAAATCCGGAAGAATAACTAAAGAAAAAATTAAAGAAAATAATAACGTAATTAATGGAAAGCCTAAGGTCTTCGAAACTATTGGCTTTGATTGCGTAAAAAAGTGTGTTAAACTAAAGGTTAATATAAACAAAAATATCCTCACACTCTATTTTAAACGAGGTAAACAAGTGCTAGCACCACGAATTAATATACAAAATACTTTTGTTAATGGAAATATCGACTTAGGTCAATTTTTTCCAATTCTTGAAAAAGAAACAATAAGTAGAAATTTAGATAAAATACAAATAAATTTAAATGATAATTTATTTAGCCTCGTATCAATTGAAGAGTTTAAACAAAAAGCAAATCAATACGTACACAAGTTACAAATAGTGCTTACACCAAAAATATGCATAATAACTAACAAGGATGAACAAAGAGATTTATTAGCGAAATTTCATGACAACCCCCTTTTTGGAGGACATCCGGGAACAACTAGGCTACTTAGAAAGCTTAGACAATTTTATTATTGGAAAACTATCACTAGAGATGTAAACCAATACGTAAAGAATTGTTTTCGATGTCAAACCAATAAGACGACAAAGCACATAAAACCAGATATGATTATCGCGCCAACACCACAGAACCCCTTTCAAACTGTTATAATGGATACGGTAGGACCACTGCCTGTATCAGAAAACGGAAACCAATATATTGTAACTATTATATGCGATCTTACTAAATATCTAGTAGCATTTCCAGTAACTAATAAAAACGCCATTAATTTATGGCCCCATGGATAAAATACTCAGTGACATGGGTACTGAATATAACAATCAAATTCTTGAGGAACTTCTTACACTTTTAAAAATAGAAAAGGCAACCTCAGCACCCTACCACCATCAAACAGTAGGAACAGTTGAAAGATCGCATCGCACATTTAATGAATACATACGCTCATACATTCACGCATCCAGAAATGATTGGGACGAATGGATAAAGTATTTTACGTATACTTTTAACACAACGCCCTCAACTGTGCATGGATATTGTCCATTTGAACTAATTTTTTCAAATGTACCAAATCATATTCCACTAAAACAAACTGATAAAGTAGATACCGTATATAATTTCGATAATTATACAAAAGAAGTAAAATTTCGTTTGCAAACAGCATTAAATAGAGCACAACACTTAATTAATAAAACAAAACACAACCAGAAACACTCACATGATCAGAACATAAATAATACTAGAATTACAGTAGGTCAAGAAATATTCATTAAAAATCACACAGCACACAAACTAGAACAAATTTACAAGGGACCATATACAGTTATTGATATTGACGACAAAAACAATGTATTTATAAAGAAAAAAGGGAAAACTCTGAAAATTAATAAACAGAACATAAAGATCTTTAACAAATAATTTTGATTATTTTATATACATACATATATAATCCGGAGGACTATACAATACCAAATTAAACAAATTATATACAAATATGTAATATATACTATTGAATAAACTTTATACTTACTACTATCCCGTTAAACTTAAGACAACAAAGTTTAATGTTACATATAATTAATGTTACATATAATCATGTTACATTTATAAAGAAAGCTCTTATCGAAATCACTTGATCAATGATCTCTATAAGACCTTTCATTTCAAAAGGGAGGTACGGTAAAATACCAAGAGAATGAGTAATAGTTTTGTAATTCATTTAAAGTTCAATAAATTGCCAACATAACAAATGAATGAGTAATAAGGTCTAATCAAATTACCAACAATTGTTTAATAGTAATTGTGTATCTTCTCTTACCTTTTTTTGCTTAGCTTTAAGATTTAGTATTGTAACCAATTAATATAACTACAACTTGAATTTAAATAAAAAGCAGTCTATGACAAGAAACCAACGCGATAACATCTTTTTTTTTATTTCTAAAGTTCGGCCATGAACGCCGAATACAACACAATTTATGTAACAGAACTTTTGTTATTTAGTTTTAGTAATGATATTTATTTAGTTTTAGTATTGATATTTACAGACATGTGCTCTGTTAGCGACTTTAAAGGCCGAAAGCAAGCCTTGTCAAACTTTTAATTTTGTACTTTTTTTTACATATCTCACTTTAGCAGTGTTGCTTATTACGTTAACTTAGTTATTAGAGTAAGACACATATAGCTCTAAGAATGTTATTATTCTCATGGCTACAAGGCCTTAGGCTCAAAGAAGTAATAGTTATTTAGATAAAGATATTTGACATTGGAAAATTGAATTATAGGATTACAACTGATGTATACAAAATTCTAATCAGATAAGATTATATAATTTAGTTTCCTTCAAGAACATTATTATTAGTGATATGTTTTCTTTAGTTGGGTAAGAAAGTAAGGACAAGGGGTTTGTATTGTTTTTAAATGTTGTCTGTCGTTGTATATACAAGTTTGGACAAGAAGCAAGGATATGTTTTAGGTTTCGGGAATTTGGAATGTTACAATTACAAACTTGTGCTGTTGATAAACCAATTAAGTGACCGTGTGAAAGTTTTAAATGCCCTAGGGGCAACCTTTCTAGTTTTACGATATCTCTTCTATGAATGTTGTCTATGTTGTAAGTAAGGATTTGATTTATTGTTAATTTGGTTTGATTCAATGTCATATTCCAATTTGAGGTAATGTTAAAAGTTGTATTGGAGTTTTGATGGTATATTTTTAAATATCTGTTGATATCAGTTTTATTGTAGTTATATGTATTTATCAATGGGGTTACGGTTGCATCTTTTGCTGCTTTGTCAGCGAATTCATTTCCTTTTATTTCACAATGACCTGGTGTCCATATTAAAATAATGTGTGAAGAGTTATTGATTAAAGCATTACTTATAATGGAAGCATATTTGTTGTTATTCGATATATTTGATATAGCTTTAAATGAAGAAAGGGAGTCAGAACATATTGCGAAATGGCCTCTTTTGTTTTTGATTAGCTTAGTGGCTTCCATTATTGCAATAATTTCCGCAGTAAATATAGATGTATACTTCGGTAGTATTACATTCTTAATTATTTTATTGTTTGAGGTTATACTATAGCTTACAATATCATTTATTTTGGATGCATCTGTGTATATGAAGTTAAAATTTTGTTTTTTTTCTTGTATTTCGTAGAACATTTTTCTAAATAGGGCTGGATCAGTACTTGATTTTGTAAATTTGTGTAGAGTAGAATCTATTGTTTCGTTTCTAAAATTCCATGGAGGTTTTATTTTTTGTCTGCTTAGCTTCATTTCAGTAGGTATTTCCAACACTTTGCAATTTTGAATATCTCTAAGAATGACCGATGGTGTTTTTGGAGTATTTTTTGATCTAATACATTTTTTATTATTGTGTTTAAGGGTGTCTCCTGATTGTTGTGTAAACTTCTAAATAATATTGATGTAGCAAGATCTCTTTATATTTCTAGTGGCAATATATAACTTTCATAAAGCATATTTGTAATAGGGGTGGTTCGAAAAGCTCCTAAAGCTGTTCTTATTGCTGCGTTGATTTTGGTTTTAATTTTTTTCAGTGATGATATTGGAGAATAGCCATAAAAGGGTAGTGTATAGCTAACTTTCGAAAAAATTAAAGCTCTTACTATTGCTATTAGTGTATGGGTATTGCAGTTTAGTTTAGGACTAGAAATACATTTTAGAATATTAAGTTGTTTATTCAGGGAGGCTAAAAGATTTTCTATTTGTGTGGTCCAATTATTTTTTTTGTTTATGTGCAATCCAAGTATTTTTAGACTTTCGACCTCTGTGAGAGAAAAAGTGTTGCATATAAGTCTATGTGTGCAATTTCTTTTTCTACATATGTGTAAGCTTTTGCATTTTGACCTTGACAATATTGCACAAGAAGACTTAATAAAATTTTGACTTACTTACTTACTTGAACTTATCACTTAAAGGCAGAATAAGTTTGCAAGCAACGTTCTGTGTCGAATCAGCTGTTATGTTTTTGTTTTATGGAAAACCGTGTCTTTAGTTTGCCGCTTTCATTATTTTTAACCAAAATTGCTTATTTTTTCCCAATATGGAGGTGTAAACTTTTTTCATTTTGGTAACATTTTTGGCAGTCAAATATATATATTCCCGAGTAAACAGTTTAGATATAATCATATGTGGCCTTAGCTAATAATTTATTATCATATATAAATACATATATCAGTATGCATGCATTAGCATATATAATTATATATAACATTAATTTTTTTAAATTACCTTATATATTTTCATATATAACCATATCTATATTCATAACATTCTGTATGTTTTATATGACAAGATTTGGTATATATTATATCATATAAAATTGTATATAACACTATATACGAGGGCGGATCAATAAGTCCGTTACTTTTTGAATGAAACACAGTTTTTTATTTGCAAAAAAAAAATTTTTCGACATAATCTCCTTTTAGCTCAATACACTAAGTCTTACGTTTTTCCGATTTTTGTATCCCTTCCAAAAACTAGGATTTTTCGAGATCCATAAAATATTCATTTGTTTGATCAATAATTTCATCGTTTGAGCTAAATCTCTTTCCACCGAGCCATTTCTTTAGGTTTGGAAATAGGAAATAGTCACTGGGGGTTGAATCCGGAGAATATGGCGGATGATTCGTAGCCCAATTCATGGAATTTTCCCATTGAGACTACACACGTGTGCACCCGTGCATTATCTTCGTGAAAAGAACTTTTTTCTTGGCCGAATGGGGTCGTTTTTTAAATCCTCTTTAAATCGGTCCAATAAGTTGGCATAATATTCGGCGTTTATTGTTTTCCCTCTTGAAGGTAATCGATGTTAATTATCCCTTAAAACCTTGGCCTTCTTCGAAGACGGTTCACCCGGAAAAACCCATTGTTTAGACTGCTGCTTGGTCTACGGAGTGTTGTAATGGATCCATGTTTCATCCAAAGTTACAAAACGTCGCAAAAACTCTTTCGAATTGCGGTTAAACAACTAAAAACAATCCTTTGAAGTTGTCAGATGATAACGTTTATGGTCAATGGAGAGCAATCGTGGCACCCATCTTGCAGACAGCTTTCTTAAATCCAATGGATCATTTAAAATCGAAACCACACTGCTACACTGGCGGTCATAAAAACCGCATCATTGGCAACAGCAATTTCGATAAAAGTTCAAAACACCGCATAGCTACTTTTCTTTTTATTATTGGTATTTGCCTTTTTACCGTTATGTAACGAATAAAGCAGAGTCTGCCAATTTTTGCCTCACAACTTTGGTTATAAATCCTTTTTTTTTGGAAGAACGTAAAAAATGTCTACACGGTATAACAAATTGACCGATTACGAAAAGGTTGAAATTTTTTTTAAAGGATATAGGAGTTCCTTATAGTCGCATAGCACATAAAGTGGGATGCTCTCATTCAACCATTGTAAGCCACATAAGAAAAAAATTATTTGGACCCGTTCGCAAGGACGAAAGGATCAGGAAGGCCTCGGAAGACTAAAACCCGGACAGACGGCATAATACGAGGAATAAGTTTGAAGGATCGCTTCAAAAGTGCAGTAGAAATAAGGGTGGAAATGAAGAGCTACCACAATGTGGATTTAAGCGCGGAAACTTTGCGTAGAAGCTTTCGGGAGTGCGGTCTATATGGAAGACGACCGGCTAAAAATCCCTTATTGAAGAAGCGGATGAAATCAAACCGCTTTTTTTGGGCCAAAAAGTATCGAAACTGGACCCTCGACGACTGGAGAAAAGTTTTGTGGTCTAATGAAAGCAAATTCAACTTGCTATTCGCAGATAATCTGCCGTATGTTCGTCGTTCAGATGATGAAAGTTACAAGGCCAACTGTGTAGTTAAAAGAGTGAAGTTTCCAGAAAGCCAGATGGTGTGGGATTGTTTTTCCTATTTTATCCGGGGTTCCTTATTCCACCTCTTCTTTTTTTCTTTTTTTCAAATTTCTGTGTGGTGCGGTTTTTATGACCGCCAGTGTATATGAAATGCCTATGGCATCAACAGTCTCACGCACTTTTATTCTTCGATCGGCCAACACCATATCGTGGATTTTTTCGACATTTTCGGGTGTATTGAACTCAATTGTCCGTCCAGAACGTTCAACGTCATTTGTACTTGTGGGACCACAACGAAAGTCAGTAAAGCACTTTTCAACCATTGAAATCGATGGTGCAGAGTCCCCATAGTATTTATCAAGCTTTTCCTTGGTTTGATTGATGGTTTTTTTTCGCAAAAAATAATGTTTAATGAGCACTCGAAATTCACTTTTTCGGTTTTTAAAAAAATTTACCAGTTTGTATTCTTTGAAAAGCTGTTAAACGTAAAGTAAATTACGGAACTTGCCCAAAATTTGACAGTAGTCTACTAACAGGTGGTACTTGATGGGAGCAGTGTTGCATTTCATATAACTACGAGGGAAGTTCGAAAAGTCACGTATAATTATATGTATATGGGTTACACAGGAAATAAATATTTTTTAATATGGTATGAGCTATAATTATATATGGCTTAATATATGTTCCAATATAAGAAATACAGTACAATACAATATGTGCAAACAAATTGATATATTGTTATGTATAGTTCCATATCTAGAGTATTTTTATTATGATAAAATATATATGTAATTTGATATAATTATATGTGGCCCCATGCCAATGGTTTCAAATTCCAGCCAGGGAGATAAATTTTTTGTTCTTTTAATTTATTTTTATTTCCTTAATATTTTTATTAAAACTTACAAATTTTAAAAGAGGCAGATATGAGCACGAAGTTAACAGAGGCAGTTAAGGATGCAGTTATGAAGGCATTAGGTGAAAAGCGAGGCAAACTGAAGGACAAATGCTACAACTGCGGTAAAGTGGGACACTTTCAGCGAAACTGCAAAGCACCAAGGAAGAGCCTTCGGGAAAAGCAATCTTACTGCTTATGGGTGCGTCAACGGACAAAAGCACATTTTAACCATAGATACAGGAGCATCACAGTCCATCATATAATTGGAAAGCCAGTTGAAACATTACACGGGGTAAGTTGCGAACAGCTACTGGAGAGCAGGCTTCTGTCTATGGTAAGGAAAATGTGAAACTAACAATTGCCAACAATTTAAACTAACATGGTTAGTCACGTCATTAATCTGCATATGGGGTGGAACTTGGCGGAATGTTGAAATACCAATGATGTTGGATATGAGTGCAAGGCTCAAGTAAGAAAACCGGTTACCATGGAGCACAGCAAGGGTAGGAAACATGGCAAGCACAGTTCAAAGGCTCAAGGAAAAGACCGTATCGAGGACACTCGACTTGATATGCGTTTGTTGAAGCCTGGTCAGCGGCGCAACAGAGTGACCCCATTTTAGCAAAGTTTATATCAGCTAAAGAAGAAAACAGGAGGCCTACCCGCTAGCAGATATCAGCTGAAAGTCCGCTGATGAAGGCATATTGGGCCCAGTGGAATAGCCTATAGGTATTAAATAGTTGCTTATACCGTACATGGGAAAGTCCCGACGCAAAAATATGGCCAATTTAATTGTGGTGCCGGCTTCTAGAATAAACGAGGTATTGAAGGAGTTCCATGACGGTCCCAGTGGTGGTCATCTTGGTGTCACAAAAAACATAGAGAAGTTGAAACAACGGTTTTACTGCGTCGGCTGCCAACAGGCTGTAGGCGATTGGATAGAAAATTGCGCGCAATGCATCGCAGCTAAAGGACCAGTAAGAAGAAGTCGTGGACAACTTCAGGAGTGCAAATCGACCGCTCACGACTCCACCTCTCGGAAACTTGCAAGAACAATCTTTGGAACGGAACTCAAATTGCCTGGTGATTTGGAACTTGGTGTTAAGCCCGCCACAACAGACAGTGAAAACGACAACTCTTCCCGGAAACAAGAAGACCTCAACAAACGTCAGGAGTTTGTCCGCAATCAAATTAAAATCGTCAGCGATAAGATGAAGGCGAGGTACGATAGGGCAGCAAATTCTGAAGGATTTAATGAGGGTCAGCTGGTTCTGCTGTTAAACCCGAAACGAAAGAAAGGACTTTCTCCCAAACTACAAACTAATTGGGACGGACCCTACAAGGTGATTAAAAGGTTAAATGATGTGGTCTATAGAATACAGAAATATCAGAGCCCAAGGTCTAAGATGAAGATTGTGCATCTGGAACGACTAGCTGATTGTGGGAAGGGAAAACTATGTCTGTTCGGGACGAACAGATTTAAGTGGGCGGCAGAGTTAAAGAAATTCCATTTACTCGTAGAAACACAAATCCCCATATGTCAGCCCTGAAATATAAAACAATTAAATGGCAACACTTCACCATAACTAATGTTTCTTATGTCAAACTGTAAAAGAACATTCTCAAAGTTGCCAGTATGCAGCTTTCAGACGGTGCTGGAATATTCTAGGTATTTGAACCCGCATATATAAAAACGCCAGCAAGGTGGCAAAGCAAGTTCAGTTTATAAAATAAAACTCTGGAGTGTTAAGAACTAAAGTGTGGCTAACGTTTAGTCTATTTACATCGTGTGAATAAAGTGTGTTATTAAAATGTTTTTCTGTAATTTTTAGTGCCTGTCATAAATAAATAGAGCTATAAATAATTTCAAACTGTGTTTATTATTTGTAATAAAAAGAACTCGATTTATTTAAAAAGTAAATAAATCAACGATTTTATAAAGGGTAGAATCGTAACTAGAGTATTCAAAAACCGAAACCCGGTCAACCGGTTTCTTTTTTTTTTTAAACCGATCGGTTTCGAATATTTTGTAAATTCGAAGAAAACCGAAAACCGGTCTTTTTTGTTCGGTTAACCGGTTTTTTTAATTACATCCCCAACTGGGGTACTTGGTCTCTTTTATTTTTTCCGAACACTTTTACAATCGTTTGTTTGGTTATGAAGATTTAGATGTAAGTCCGATAGATTCCAAATTCAAATAGTTTAATTCCTAATCTAAATAACACAATAAACAGTATTCAAAATCCTAAAAAAGAGATTACAAAATCATTTATTATATGTGACCTTCTCCGAGAAAAGGACCTAGTGTGTGAAAATGAAGTTTTGAGAAAAATGCATTTAAAGTTTCATAACGCATTATCACTGTGACACACCTTCAGTTGGGAGATGCGATTTGGTATGGTTAGTTATGATTGGGTGCCGACTTTGGTGACGGCTTGTCTATGTGGTGAGGTATTTTTTCGCTATTAGAGTGACAATTTAAAAACAATTTGACACTAAAAAATCAAAATAAGTAAAATTTTAATGTTTTTGTCATTTTCATTGATTTTCCCAAGTTCGTTTTGTACGTTTTTTTGGGGTAAATAAATTTCTATCAGAAATCTTACTCATTTTATCTTATTCTACACCCTTTTAGGTACCAGAATCCACTCTTAAGTCCAAACCCGTTTTTTGACACACTAGGTCCCTTTTCTCGGAGAAGGTCACATATGATGATTTCATATATCTTGATAAATGCGACAAAAGAACTGAAAATTTGGACAATTTATATAATTATATTTTGACTATTTGTCCAACATCTACTATTAGTGAAAGAGTATTTTCCACTTCTAGCTATATCAAAGCAAACAAAAAAAAAATCGTCTTAAAACGAAACATTTAAATTGCATATTATTTCTAAAATATTATTTTAGAAGTTAAAAATAGATTTTCTTTTTACATATTTAAAATGTAATATTAAAAAAGCTTATTTAATGTCAAACGTTTTAAACGTTTAAATTACTAAGGTACCTAATTTCACCCAATTTACAAACTTAATGATCTCTATTCATTTGATATGAAAATAGTTTTGATTTTTAAGATATATTAGAAAATATTAAAACCTATAAATAAAATATTGAAATGAAATACAATAAAAAAATTAAATTAAATTTATATATATATATATATATATATGTGCATAGCGCATGTTGCGGGGACGGGTTTTCGTTCCACAAGTTACTATGAAGACATTTTGTTACTTTGGGGACTGTCCTTAAACTTTTCGTTATTCTACTGTTTACACTGAAGACATTTTACTGGATACAGCGCATATTATAGGGACTTTTTTGGCTGTATATACAGATGTCTTCAAAGTATGTGAAATACATATATATATATATATATATATATATATATATATATATATATATATATATATATATATATATATATATATATATATGTGTGAATAAAGTGTGTTATTAAAATGTTTTTCTGTAATTTTTAGTGCCTGTCATAAATAAATAGAGCTATAAATAATTTCAAACTGTGTTTATTATTTGCAATAAAAAGAACTCGATTTATTTAAAAAGTAAATAAATCAACGATTTTATAAAGGGTAGAATCGTAACTAGAGTATTCAAAAACCGAAACCCGGTCAACCGGTTTCTTTTTATTTTTAAACCGATCGGTTTCGAATATTTTGTAAATTCGAAGAAAACCGAAAACCGGTCTTTTTTGTTCGGTTAACCGGTTTTTTTAATTACATCCCCAACTGGGGTACTTGGTCTCTTTTATTTTTTCCGAACACTTTTACAATCGTTTGTTTGGTTATGAAGATTTAGATGTAAGTCCGATAGATTCCAAATTCAAATAGTTTAATTCCTAATCTAAATAACACAATAAACAGTATTCAAAATCCTAAAAAAGAGACTACAAAATCATTTATTATATGTGACCTTCTCCGAGAAAAGGACCTAGTGTGTGAAAATGAAGTTTTGAGAAAAATGCATTTAAAGTTTCATAACGCATTATCACTGTGACACACCTTCAGTTGGGAGATGCGATTTGGTATGGTTAGTTATGATTGGGTGCCGACTTTGGTGACGGCTTGTCTATGTGGTGAGGTATTTTTTCGCTATTAGAGTGACAATTTAAAAACAATTTGAAACTAAAAAATCAAAATAAGTAAAATTTTAATGTTTTTGTCATTTTCATTGATTTTCCCAAGTTCGTTTTGTACGTTTTTTTGGGGTAAATAAATTTCTATCAGAAATCTTACTAATTTTATCTTATTCTACACCCTTTTAGGTACCAGAATCCACTCTTAAGTCCAAACCCGTTTTTTGACACACTAGGTCCCTTTTCTCGGAGAAGGTCACATATGATGATTTCATATATCTTGATAAATGCGACAAAAGAACTGAAAATTTGGACAATTTATATAATTATATTTTGACTATTTGTCCAACATCTACTATTAGTGAAAGAGTATTTTCCACTTCTAGCTATATCAAAGCAAACAAAAAAAAAAAAATCGTCTTTAAACGAAACATTTAAATTGCATATTATTTCTAAAATATTATTTTAGAAGTTAAAAATAGATTTTCTTTTTACATATTTAAAATGTAATATTAAAAAAGCTTATTTAATGTCAAACGTTTTAAACGTTTAAATTACTAAGGTACCTAATTTCACCCAATTTACAAACTTAATGATCTCTATTCATTTGATATGAAAATAGTTTTGATTTTTAAGATATATTAGAAAATATTAAAACCTATAAATAAAATATTGAAATGAAATACAATAAAAAAATTAAATTAAATTTAAATATATATATATATATATATATGCACAGCACATGCTGCGGGGACGGGTTTTCGTTCCACAAGTTACTATGAAGACATTTTGGTACTTTGGGGACCGTCCTCAAACTTTTAATTATTCTACTGTTTACACTGAAGACATTTTACTGGATACAGCTCATATTACGGGGTCTTTTTTGGCTGTATATACAGATGTCTTCATATATATATATATATATATATATATATATATATATATATATATATATATATATATATTCATTTCGCATACTTTGAAGACATCTGTATATACAGCCAAAAAAGTCCCTATAATATGCGCCGTATCCAGTAAAATGTCTTCAATGTAAACAGTAGAATAATTAAAAGTTTGAGGACGGTCCCCAAAGTACCAAAATGTCTTCATAGTAACTTGTGGAACGAAAACCAGTCCCCGCAACATGCGCTGTGCACATATATATATATATATATATATATATATATATATATATATATATACATATATATATTCATTTCGCATACTTTGAAGACATCTGTATATACAGCCAAAAAAGTCCCTCTAATATGCGCTGTATCCAGTAAAATGTCTTCAGTGTAAACAGTAGAATAACGAAAAGTTTAAGGACAGGCTTCAAAGTAACAAAATGTCTTCATAGTAACTTGTGGAACGAAAACCTGTCCCCGCAACATGCGCCACAGGTTACTATGAAGACATTTTGATACTTTGGAGACTGACCTCAAACATTACATTAATCTACTATGTACACTGAAGACATTTTACTGGATACAGCGCATATTTTAGGGACTTTTTTGGCTGTATATACAGATGTCTTCAAAGCATGCACAATGAATATATATATATATATATATATATATGCATATATATATATATATATATATATATATATATATATATATATATATATATATATATATATATATATATATATATATATATGCATATATATATATATATATATATATATTCATTGTGCATGCTTTGAAGACATCTGTATATACAGCCAAAAAAGTCCCTAAAATATGCGCTGTATCCAGTAAAATGTCTTCAGTGTACATAGTAGATTAATGTAATGTTTGAGGTCAGTCTCCAAAGTATCAAAATGTCTTCATAGTAACCTGTGGAATGAAAAACCGTCCCCGCAACATGCACTGTGCACATATATATATATATACATATATATATATATGCATTGCCCATACTTTGAAGACATCTGTATATACAGCCAAAAATGTCCCTATAAAATGCGCTGTGTCCAGTAAAATGTCTTCAGTCTAAACAGTAGAATAACGAAAAGTTTAAGGACAGTCCCCAAAGTAACAAAATGTCTTCATAGTAACTTGTGGAACGAAAACCCGTCCCCGCAATATGTGCTGTGCACATATATATATATATATATATATATATACAGTAGAATAACGAAAAGTTTAAGGACAGTCCCCAAAGTAACAAAATGTCTTCATAGTAACTTGTGGAACGAAAACCCGTCCCCGCAATATGTGCTGTGCACATATATATATATATATATATATATATATATATATATATATATATATATATATATATATATATATATATATATATATATATATATATATATATATATATATATGCACAGCACATATTGCGGGGACGGGTTTTCGTTCCACAAGTTACTATGAAGACATTTTGTTACTTTGGGGACTGTCCTTAAACTTTTCATTATTCTAGTGTTTACTCTGAAGACATTTTACTGGACACAGCGCATTTTATAGGGACTTTTTTGGCTGTATATACAGATGTCTTCAAAGTATGGGCAATGCATATATATATATATATATATATATATATAAATTAAATTAATTAGCACATGTTGCGGGGACGGGTTTTCGTTCCACAAGTAACAAAATGTCTTCATAGTAACTTGTGGAACGAAAAACCGTCCCCGCAACATGCGCCGTGCACATATATATATATATATATATATATATATATATATATATATGTGTGTGCACAGCACATATTGCGGGGACGGGTTTTCGTTCCACAAGTTACTATGAAGACATTTTGTTACTTTGGGGACTGTCCTTAAACTTTTCATTATTCTAGTGTTTACTCTGAAGACATTTTACTGGACACAGCGCATTTTATAGGGACTTTTTTGGCTGTATATACAGATGTCTTCAAAGTATGGGCAATGCATATATATATATATATATATATATATATATATATATATATATATATATATATATATATTTAAATTTAATTTTTTTATTGTATTTCATTTCAATATTTTATTTATAGGTTTTAATATTTTCTAATATATCTTAAAAATCAAAACTATTTTCATATCAAATGAATAGAGATCATTAAGTTTGTAAATTGGGTGAAATTAGGTACCTTAGTAATTTGAACGTTTAAAACGTTTGACATTAAATAAGCTTTACATTTTAAATATGTAAAAAGAAAATCTATTTTTAACTTCTAAAATAATATTTTAGAAATAATATGCAATTTAAATGTTTCGTTTTAAGACGATTTTTTTTTGTTTGCTTTGATATAGCTAGAAGTGGAAAATACTCTTTCACTAATAGTAGATGTTGGACAAATAGTCAAAATATATTTTATATAAATTGTCCAAATTTTCAGTTCTTTTGTCGCATTTATCAAGATATATGAAATCATCATATGTGACCTTCTCCGAGAAAAGGGACCTAGTGTGTCAAAAAACGGGTTTGGACTTAAGAGTGGATTCTGGTACCTAAAAGGGTGTAGAATAAGATAAAATGAGTAAGATTTCTGATAGAAATTTATTTACCCCATAAAAACGTACAAAACGAACTTGGGAAAATCAATGAAAATGACAAAAACATTGAAATTTTACTTATTTTGATTTTTTAGTTTTAAATTGTTTTTAAATTGTCACTCTAATAGCGAAAAAATACCTCACCACATAGACAAACCGTCACCAACGTCGGCACCCAATCATAACTAACCATACCAAATCGCATCTCCCAACTGAAGGTGTGTCACAGTGATAATGCGTTATGAAACTTTAAATGCATTTTTCTCAAAACTTCATTTTCACACACTAGGTCCTTTTCTCGGAGAAGGTCACATATAATAAATGATTTTGTAATCTCTTTTTTAGGATTTTGAATACTGTTTATTGTGTTATTTAGATTAGGAATTAAACTATTTGAATTTGGAATCTATCGGACTTACATCTAAATCTTCATAACCAAACAAACGATTGTAAAAGTGTTCGGAAAAAATAAAAGAGACCAAGTACCCCAGTTGGGGATGTAATTAAAAAAACCGGTTAACCGAACAAAAAAGACCGGTTTTCGGTTTTCTTCGAATTTACAAAATATTCGAAACCGATCGGTTTAAAAAAAAAAAGAAACCGGTTGACCGGGTTTCGGTTTTTGAATACTCTAGTTACGATTCTACCCTTTATAAAATCGTTGATTTATTTACTTTTTAAATAAATCGAGTTCTTTTTATTGCAAATAATAAACACAGTTTGAAATTATTTATAGCTCTATTTATTTATGACAGGCACTAAAAATTACAGAAAAACATTTTAATAACACACTTTATTCACACGATGTAAATAGACTAAACGTTAGCCACACTTTAGTTCTTAACACTCCAGAGTTTTATTTTATAAACTGAACTTGCTTTGCCACCTTGCTGGCGTTTTTATATATGCGGGTTCAAATACCTAGAATATTCCAGCACCGTCTGAAAGCTGCATACTGGCAACTTTGAGAATGTTCTTTTACAGTTTGACATAAGAAACATTAGTTATGGTGAAGTGTTGCCATTTAATTGTTTTATATTTCAGGGCTGACATATGGGGATTTGTGTTTCTACGAGTAAATGGAATTTCTTTAACTCTGCCGCCCACTTAAATCTGTTCGTCCCGAACAGACATAGTTTTCCCTTCCCACAATCAGCTAGTCGTTCCAGATGCACAATCTTCATCTTAGACCTTGGGCTCTGATATTTCTGTATTCTATAGACCACATCATTTAACCTTTTAATCACCTTGTAGGGTCCGTCCCAATTAGTTTGTAGTTTGGGAGAAAGTCCTTTCTTTCGTTTCGGGTTTAACAGCAGAACCAGCTGACCCTCATTAAATCCTTCAGAATTTGCTGCCCTATCGTACCTCGCCTTCATCTTATCGCTGACGATTTTAATTTGATTGCGGACAAACTCCTGACGTTTGTTGAGGTCTTCTTGTTTCCGGGAAGAGTTGTCGTTTTCACTGTCTGTTGTGGCGGGCTTAACACCAAGTTCCAAATCACCAGGCAATTTGAGTTCCGTTCCAAAGATTGTTCTTGCAAGTTTCCGAGAGGTGGAGTCGTGAGCGGTCGATTTGCACTCCTGAAGTTGTCCACGACTTCTTCTTACTGGTCCTTTAGCTGCGATGCATTGCGCGCAATTTTCTATCCAATCGCCTACAGCCTGTTGGCAGCCGACGCAGTAAAACCGTTGTTTCAACTTCTCTATGTTTTTTGTGACACCAAGATGACCACCACTGGGACCGTCATGGAACTCCTTCAATACCTCGTTTATTCTAGAAGCCGGCACCACAATTAAATTGGCCATATTTTTGCGTCGGGACTTTCCCATGTACGGTATAAGCAACTATTTAATACCTATAGGCTATTCCACTGGGCCCAATATGCCTTCATCAGCGGACTTTCAGCTGATATCTGCTAGCGGGTAGGCCTCCTGTTTTCTTCTTTAGCTGATATAAACTTTGCTAAAATGGGGTCACTCTGTTGCGCCGCTGAACAGGCTTCAACAAACGCATATCATGTCGAGTGTCCTCGATACGGTCTTTTCCTTGAGCCTTTGAACTGTGCTTGCCATGTTTCCTACCCTTGCTGTGCTCCATGGTAACCGGTTTTCTTACTTGAGCCTTGCACTCATATCCAACATCATTGGTATTTCAACATTCCGCCAAGTTCCACCCCATATGCAGATTAATGACGTGACTAACCATGTTAGTTTAAATTGTTGGCAATTGTTAGTTTCACATTTTCCTTACCATAGACAGAAGCCTGCTCTCCAGTAGCTGTTCGCAACTTACCCCGTGTAATGTTTCAACTGGCTTTCCAATTATATGATGGACTGTGATGCTCCTGTATCTATGGTTAAAATGTGCTTTTGTCCGTTGACGCACCCATAAGCAGTAAGATTGCTTTTCCCGAAGGCTCTTCCTTGGTGCTTTGCAGTTTCGCTGAAAGTGTCCCACTTTACCGCAGTTGTAGCATTTGTCCTTCAGTTTGCCTCGCTTTTCACCTAATGCCTTCATAACTGCATCCTTAACTGCCTCTGTTAAC
This sequence comes from Eustalomyia histrio, assembly GCA_949748255.1. Taxonomy (NCBI): domain Eukaryota; kingdom Metazoa; phylum Arthropoda; class Insecta; order Diptera; family Anthomyiidae; genus Eustalomyia; species Eustalomyia histrio. The sequence continues at coordinate 103,899,730 of OX456526.1, forward strand.
TTCGTGCTCATATCTGCCTCTTTTAAAATTTGTAAGTTTTAATAAAAATATTAAGGAAATAAAAATAAATTAAAAGAACAAAAAATTTATCTCCCTGGCTGGAATTTGAAACCATTGGCATGGGGCCACATATAATTATATCAAATTACATATATATTTTATCATAATAAAAATACTCTAGATATGGAACTATACATAACAATATATCAATTTGTTTGCACATATTGTATTGTACTGTATTTCTTATATTGGAACATATATTAAGCCATATATAATTATAGCTCATACCATATTAAAAAATATTTATTTCCTGTGTAACCCATATACATATAATTATACGTGACTTTTCGAACTTCCCTCGTAGTTATATGAAATGCAACACTGCTCCCATCAAGTACCACCTGTTAGTAGACTACTGTCAAATTTTGGGCAAGTTCCGTAATTTACTTTACGTTTAACAGCTTTTCAAAGAATACAAACTGGTAAATTTTTTTAAAAACCGAAAAAGTGAATTTCGAGTGCTCATTAAACATTATTTTTTGCGAAAAAAACCATCAATCAAACCAAGGAAAAGCTTGATAAATACTATGGGGACTCTGCACCATCGATTTCAATGGTTGAAAAGTGCTTTACTGACTTTCGTTGTGGTCCCACAAGTACAAATGACGTTGAACGTTCTGGACGGACAATTGAGTTCAATACACCCGAAAATGTCGAAAAAATCCACGATATGGTGTTGGCCGATCGAAGAATAAAAGTGCGTGAGATTGTTGATGCCATAGGCATTTCATATACACTGGCGGTCATAAAAAGCGCACCACACAGAAATTTGAAGAAAAGAAAAAAAGAAGAGGTGGAATAAGGAACCCCGGATAAAGTAGGAAAAACAATCCCACACCATCTGGCTTTCTGGAAACTTCACTCTTTTAACTACACAGTTGCGCTGTGTCCAGTAAAATGTCTTCAGTGTAAACAGTAAACTAACGAAAAGTTTAAGGACAGTCCCCAAAGTAACAAAATGTCTTCATAGTAACTTGTGGAACGAAAACCCGTCCCCGCAACATGTGCTGTGAACATATACATATATATATATATTCATTGCCCATACTTTGAAGACATCTGTATATACAGCCAAAAAAGTCCCTATAATATGCGCTGTATCCAGTAAAATGTCTTCAGTGTATATAGTAGATTAATGTAATGTTTGAGGTCAGTCTCCAAAGAATCAAAATGTCTTCATAGTAACCTGTGAAACGAAAAACCGTCCCCGCAACATGCACTGTGCACATATATATATATATATATATATATATATATATATATATGTCCAGTAAAATGTCTTCAGTGTAAACAGTAGAATAATGAAAAGTTTGTGGACAGTCCCCAAAGTAACAAAATGTCTTCATAGTAACTTGTGGAACGAAAACCCGTCCCCGCAACATGCGCTATGCACACATATATATATATATATATATATATATATATATATATATATGCATTGCCCATACTTTGAAGACATCTGTATATACAGCCAAAAAAGTCCCTATAAAATGCGCTGTGTCCAGTAAAATGTCTTCAGAGTAAACACTAGAATAATGAAAAGTTTAAGGACAGTCCCCAAAGTAACAAAATGTCTTCATAGTAACTTGTGGAACGAAAACCCGTCCCCGCAATATGTGCTGTGCACATATATATATATATAGTTTAAGTTTAAGGACAGTCCCCAAAGTAACAAAATGTCTTCATAGTAACTTGTGGAACGAAAACCCGTCCCCGCAATATGTGCTGTGCACATATATATATATATATATATATATATATGTGCACAGCACATATTGCGGGGACGGTTTTTCGTTCCACAAGTTACTATGAAGACATTTTGCTACTTTGGGGACTGTCCTTAAACTTTTCGTTATCCTACTGTTTACACTGAAGACATTATACTGGATACAGCGCATTTTATAGGGACTTTTTTGGCTGTATATACAGATGTCTTCTAAGTATGCGCAATGAATATATATATATATATATATATATATATATATATATATATATATATATTTTTTTTTTTTTTTCAAAGAATGTATTTTTTATTACTTTATATATTAAATTTCTTTTTTATCGTTTGTAATAAAAACAATTAACAAATTATATAAGCTCTTTATTCAAATTAAAATTCGAATTTTCGAAGAAAACCGAAACCGGTTTTTTCAAAGGGCCGGTTTTTTGAATACTCTAATCGTAACAATATATTTTTTTTGTTTTTTGCTTTGAATATAATTATTTCTCCACATTTTAACTTAGTCAATAAGATATGAATATTTATAATTATATATAATATTATATTATTTATATTGAATCAATTTCAATTTAGTATCATTAATGCAGCCATGAATATATAATTAAAACTATATAACTAAAATTATGTTATATATTAGTCCCGAAGATACAATTACATATATAACACAATTACACGAAAAATAAAGTCTAGTAAAGTCAGCCATTATTTATAGTAATCTGTAACTAAGTGCTAACATTACGACAACTCTGGCAGACCGAGTTCAAATCCTGGTAATTTATTTTTTATGCGTTTTTTAATAACCTAATTTCCGTGTATATTTAATTGATGGATCTAATCTGACATTTTTCGGATATTACTTTATCCCTAATATATTGTTGGGTATAATTTAATTTGCCATTTTTCGGATCAATTTAGATCCTTCTAAATCCCCAAATATATTGCTGGATCTAATTTGATCTGCCATTTTTCGGATCTATTTAGATCCTTCTAAGTCCCCAAATATATTGCTGGATCCAATTTAATCTGCCGTTTTTCGTATTAAATAAGATATAAGGAATATAAAATTGGATATGATTAAATATTGTGCCAGATTTTTTTTCCTCGGGTTGTTTTTTCTGTGTTTTTAAATTTTATTTAACAGTAAAGATTTTTATGTACGTGTTTTTATTACGTTGCTTTGAAAACACTCCCGAGTAAAAAAAAATTATCTGACACTATATTTAATCATATCCAATTTTATATTCCTTAACATCTAAATTGATCCGAAAATGGCAGATCAAATTAGATTCTGCAATATATTTAGGGATTTGGAAGGGTCTAAATTGATTCGAAAAATTGCAGATCAAATAAGATCCAGCAGTATATTTGAGCATTTAGATCCAGCAATATATTTAGAGATTAAGTAAGATCCAAGTTTATCCAAAAACGGCAGATTGAATTGTATCGGATTAGCTCCAACAATACCCAAGAAACATTTTTACGGACTCTCCGATACGTGCGGATTCATGAATATCCGTCCGAAAAACGTATAACTGAATTTTCAAAAACAATACTTTTGACTCAGTTTTGGTGTATCCGTTTCTGTACCGTCAAATACGAAGCACTGTTTTTCATCAGATTTTCTGCCGCTGCTTTGTTGTCAAAAAACGAATGTTTAAAAAATGTTTGTGATTATTTTACAAGTCGCGCGCCCTAATATTAAGGAAAAATATGTATATTTAGAGTAAGCTCTATTACATTCAAAGTCTTTGTCGCCATCACACGGCGAAAATAACATTAAGTGATATCCATTAGGTAAATATTTATGAAATTTAAAACAAGTTTTAGATGTGTGCAAATGTATGTAAACTTGCAAATAAAAATATTGCTTGACAGTTTATAACAGATTTTGTGAAAAAATAAAACAAAAATTTAATTTATGTTTAAACGGTGGTATTTACGACATGATGTAGCACACAATGCAAATTTGCAAATTATTTCACAAAATCTATTATAAACTGTCAGGCAATATTTTTATTTTCAAATTTGCACACATCATCGTAAAACTTGTTTAAAATTTCATAAATATTTAAATCATGGATATTTAAGTACTTGTTTTAGATAACTAAACAAATCCAAAAGCAACAGAAGAAAAACTGATGAAAAAGGTGGTCCGTATTTGACGGTACAGAAACGGATACACCAAGACGGAGTCAAAACGTATTGTTTTCGAAATTCAATTATACGCTCCGTTAATGTTCCGTTTAGGTACAACCTTTGACGTATTTTCGGACCGTAAACGTACAGTCGAAACCTCAAATTCCTTAATGAGCCTCTTTTGCAGTTCGACTTTATTTCCTTCTCTCGGTAGCGCCAGTTTGCTCAATTGCTTCTTGAGCTGTTCCACCTTAAGCTCCTCCAATTTCATGACTGCTTATAATTTTACAATCCCACTTCTGACACCAATTGTTACGATTTACCTTTATAATATGTTGATTTATTTACCTTTTAATTGTTTCGATTTTACCCTTTATAATATCGTTGATTTATTTACCTTTTAAATAAATCGAGTTCTTTCTATATTGCAAATAATAAACACTGTTTGAAATTATTTATAGCTCAATTTATTTACAACAGTCACTAAAAATTACAGCAAAACAATTTAATAGCACACTTTATTTACACGATGTAGATATACTAAATCACTAAACCGTATCCGCTTGCATCGCTATCCAGCACAAATTTTTCCCCGGCCACAGGATATCCAAGAAGCAGTGCCATACATAATAACTCCTTGAGCCTTAGGAATGCTTGTTCTTGAGCTTCACCCCAATAAAACTGTCGCGCCTTCTTAGTCAGCTCATGTAGACTTGCAGCCACACTGGCAAAATTTGGTACAAATCGTCGGTAGTATTTGCAGAGACCTAGAAAGCTGCGCAACTCGTTCAGATTTTTCGGGCGAGGCCAATCATTTACAGCCCGAATCTTATCTTCATCGGTTGATGCAGTTACGCGGTGCCCTAGTACATTTCTTTGCGCTAAGCTTGCGTTCAGCCGCAGATATTCGCCTTAAAACTTCTGCTAAGTTCTTCAGGTGTTCATTGAAAGTTTTTCCCATGACAATTATGTCATCAAGGTACACTAGGCTAGTTTTCCAGTGGTGTCCTTTCAGCACATTTTCCATTAACCGCTTGAATGTTGCTGGAGCATTGCAGAGTCCAAAGGGCATCACATTAAATTGCCATAATCCGTCACCTAAAGGCAGTTTTCTCCTTGTCTTGGTCACAAATTTCTTCTGGCCAATAACCACTTTGTAAGTCCAATGTGGAGAACCATTTGGTTCCTACTAGCGTGTCTAGAGTGTCGTCAATTCTTGGTAGTGGATAGCTGTCCTTCTTGGCGATATCGTTTAGTTTTCTGTAATCAACACAGAATCGGGTGCTGCCATCTTTTTTCTTAACTAAAACTATAAGCGAGCTCCATGAGCTAGAAGATGGTTCGATTACTCCACTACGCTCTATTTCGTTGACTAACTTCTTTACTTCATTTCGTTTTGCTAGAGGAATACTTCTCTTCTGGGCGCCTGCTTTAATGGCCTCGCTTCACCAGTATTTATTCGGTGTTTTACAATCGCCGTTCTTCCCTGACTTTGGGTTTTCATGGCGAAGACAGGGCCGTATTTCCTGATTAGCTGTTTGGCTTTATTTGTATCAGGCGACGCCAGTTCTTTTACCCATTCTTCCACATATTCTGCCAGCATCTCTCGATCTTCAACGAACGCACTGGAAGGTTCGAAGTTCTTTTCGCAACTGATTTTTGCTTCTGGCGCAGTACATTTGGCTACTTCAGACTTCGCTCTGACAACTTTTTTACAATTTGATAGGTTCAGTACTCTTACAGGAACCCTTTTGTCTTTGCTGGTTCTCACGAGGGCTTTCGCTGTTACTAGGTCACTTTTTATTTCTGATGGTTCTACCACCCACAAGCTGTTGTCCTCACAGTCTCCCTCCATACGTACCCATACTAAAGTTTCTGCCCGTGCTGGTAGTTTTTGGTGGCTGATGGTAACTAGCTTTCTTACCTGAACCTCGCGTTCATTTCCAACACAAAGGTGTATTTCAACATTCTGCCAAATCATAACTTTTTGCCCCAAATGCAGGTTAATGTCGTGACTAATCATAAAAATTGCTCCAATAATTACTTCGTCCACAATATCGGCAACAATAAATACGTGACTGACGCTTATGTTGGCAATTGTTAGTTTCACATTTACCTTACAGGCGCAGGCTTCCCAGGAGCTGTGCGCAGACTTACCCCGTATAGTGGTTCAACTGCCTTTTTCACTAAATCGGGCCTGATGATTGACTGTGATGCTCCTGTGGCTATCGTAAGAATGTGTTTTCGCCCGTTGATGTACCCATAAGCAATAAGGTTGCTTTTCCCCTACTGTGTTATTGATATGGAGATTGTGGGGCCATCGTTTGTGGGAGCTAGCTCATGCCCTGTAGTGCTAGCTCTTTTTAGTTTAACGGTGACTCTTTAGGTGGTTGCTGATCGGTCCGAAAGCTCTTCCTTGGTGCTTTGCAGTTTGAGAAAGTGTCCCACTTTATCGCAGTTGTATCATTTGTCCTTCAGATTGCCTCGCTTTTCACCTAATGCCTTCATAACTGCCTCCTTAACTGCCTCTGTTAACTTCGTGCTCATATCTGCCTCTTTTTCAGCAGTCACTTCGAGGTTACGCACCTTAAATATTTGTGGCTTGGAAATCACCTTCGCAGTCTCTTGGGCCAGTGCGGATGAGACAGTTTCAGCAAAAGTCGATTTCTGTGTAGCACACACTGCATGTCTCACATCAGAATCCCGAATTCCATTCACAAATGCTTCAATTTTGAACTGATCTAAGAATGGATGATTTTCACATGGATAAGTCAGCTGCACCAACCGCTCAATCTCTGTCGCAAAATCTTGCAATGACTCATTTGCTTTCTGAAGTCTACCTCTTAATTCCATTCTGTATACTTCTTTTTTGTGTTCGCCACCATACTTTCGGTGCAGTGCCACCATTATGTCGTCATAATTATTTCTGCAGGTGATTGGCACACTTTCTAGAATTTCTACAGCGTTTACTTTTAAGGCCAGAATGAACTCTATAGCTTTTTCTTCGTTGTTCCATATTTCTGGCGGCAACTGTCTCGAACTGGAACTTAAAACATTAAACGGTATGCTGCCATCAAAAGTAGGGGCCTTTGCTCTACCAGAACTTTCCTTAATAATTCGAACTGGACCCTCTTGACACTGGAGATTTTTTTTGTCTTTTTTTTAGATCTTGTAGTTTTCTTTCATCATCTTTGGTTTGTACCTCGAATCTATCTACGCCGTTCCCTAAGTCGGAAACTTTTTTGGAATCCTCGGCAGTTTCTCTAGAAGTTCTTGAAACTTTTCTTCCATCTTCATCAGAAATTTCTCGTTGTCTGCTCTCGATGTTTCTTGCAGTCTCGTTTCCAACTTAGCTAACAGTTTCTCGTTATCCGCTTTAGAAGTTGTTTAAAGTTTAGCTAATAATTTTTCGTTGTCTGCTCTAGAAGCTTCTAATAGTTTCATGTTGTCTGCTTTAGAATTTTCTAGTAGTTTTTTGTTGTCTTCAATCTTATGCATCATAGCAGCCAACATTGTGCTTAACTCTACGTTACCTTCTGTTTTACGGGTACTAACCTCCATTTTTTCTTTTTCGTCAAACTCATAAGTAGCTATGTCAATGTTACGCCGCTCAAATTCCTCCACGAGCCTCTTTTGCAGTTCGACTTTATTTCCTTCTGTCGGTAGCGCCAGTTTGCTCAATTCCTTCTTGAGCTGTTCCACCTTAAGCTCCTCCAACTTCATGACTGCTTATAATTTTACAATCCCACTTCTGACACCAATTGTTACGATTTTACCCTTTATAATATCGCTGATTTATTTACCTTTTAATTGTTACGATTTTACCCTTTATAATATCGTTGATTTATTTACCTTTTAAATAAATCGAGTTCCTTCTATATTGCAAATAATAAACACTGTTTGAAATTATTTATAGCTCAATTTATTTAGAACAGTCACTAAAAATTACAGAAAAACAATTTAATAGCACACTTTATTTACACGATGTAGATAGACTAAACGTTAGCCACACTTTAGGTCTTCACACTCTGTGACTTACGTATCAATTGAACTACTGCGTCACCAAGTACCCGTATTTATATGAGTAGTCAGTTATTCTAGATATTTCCAGTTTATTACGACACTAGATTTTTCCAGCTGTCAAAATTCGCGTGAAGAAAATTCTAGTCGTAAAAATTTCTTGTAACAATATATACATTTTCAACACTTACAAGGAGTTTTGAAAATAAAGATCATATATAATTTTATATGTACCTAGATTGCTATAAACTAATAATATCATATCAAAAATTTCTATATATTACATCAAGATTTCTAGGAAATGAGTTAAAAATTGAAAGTTTTGAAAAAAAAAAATATTAATATAAAAGAAATTAAAAAAACAATAAAAAAATTTATCTCCATGGTTGGGATTCGAAACCGTTAACATAGAACCACATATAATTATATAATAATAACTTATATCATATCAAAAATACTGTAAAATTTTTCAAATTTGTTTACAAATATTGTACCATATATAATTATATCTTATACCCAATCAAAAATATTTCTTATAGTGGACCATATATTGAATAATATACAATTATATCTCATACCATACTGAAAAATATGTTTGATAATGGTCCATATATTACAATATCTAAAATAGTAGATAGCATATATAATTATATATAAGCCATATAAAAGTATATATGGTTCTGTATAAGTCATAAAATTATATATAGTGTTACATATTGTTACAAGAAATTTATAGAATTAGAAATTTATTTACACGAATTTTGACAGCTGGAAAAATCTTGTGTCATAATAAACTGGAAATAACTAGAATACCTGACTACTCATATAAATACTGGTACTCGGTGACGCAGCAGTTCAGTTTATAAAGCTGAGTGTGAAGAACTAAATTGTGGCTAACGTTTAGTCTATGTACACCGTGTAAATAAAGTGTGCTATTAAATTGTTTTTCTGTAATTTTTATTGACTGTTATAAATAAATAGAGTTATAAATAATTTCAAACAGTGTTTATTATTTGCAATATAGAAAGAACTCGATTTATTTAAAAGGTAAATAAATCAGCGATATTATAAAGGGTAAAATCGTAACAATTGGTGTCAGAAGTGGGGTTGCAAAATAATAAGCAGTCATGAAATTGGAGGAACTTAAGGTGGAGAAACTCAAGAAGGAATTGAGTAAGTTGGAGTTACCGAAAGCAGGTAATAAGACAGAATTGCAAAAGCGGCTGATAGAGGAATTTGAGCGGCGTAACTTTGACATTGCGACTTACGAATTTGATGAAAAAGAAGCAATGGAGGTTAGTACTCGTAAAACAGAAGGTAATAGGAGTTAAGCGCAATGTTTGCTGCGATAATGGAAAAGATAGAAATTTCTAGAGCAGAAAATGAGAAACTGTTAACTAAAATGGAAACGAACGAGAAGTTGTTAGCTAAGATGGAAACGAAACTGCTAGACACATCGAGAGCAGACAACGAGGAATTGTTAGCTAAGGTGGAAGAAAAGCTTCAAGAATGTTCTTGAGCCACTAATGAGAAAATGGACAGTCGCCGCCAGAAATATGTTAAACATCGAAGAAAAAGCTATAGAGTTGATTCTGGCCTTAAAAGGATACGCTGCAGAAATTCTAGAAAGAGTGCCAATCACCTGCAGAAATAACTATGACGACATAATGGTGGCACTGCAGCGAAAGTATGGTGGCGAACACAAAAAAGAAATAGAAGAAACTAAACGAATCGTTACAGGACTTTGCAACAGAAATCGAACGGTTGGTGCAGTTGACTTATCCGGGCGAAAATCACCCATTCTTAGATCAGTTCAAAATTGAAGCATTTGTGAATGGAATTCGGGATTCTAATGTGAGATATGTGGTGTGCGCTACACAGAAATCGACTTTTGCTGAAACTGTCTCATTCGCGCTGGCCCAAGAGAATGCGAAGGTGATTTCCAAGCCACAAATATTTAAGGATGCATTTAAGCTGGCATTAGGGGAGAAACAAGTCAAGGCCAAGGATATATGCTTCAACTTCGGTAGAGTGAGACATTTCCAGCGAAATTGCAAAGCACCACGGAAGAGCCTCCGGACCGATCAGCAATCACCTAAAGAGTCACCGTTAAACTAAAAACAGCTAGCACTACGGGGCATGAGCTAGCTCCCACAACCGATGGCCCCACAATCTCCATATCAGTAGCACAGCAGGGGAAAAGCAATCTTACTGCTTATGGGTGCATCAACGGACAAAAGCACATTTTAACCATAGATACAAGAGCATCACAGTCCATCATCAGGCCCGATATAATTAGGAAGCCAGTTGAACCATTGCACGGGGTAAGTTTGCGAACAGCTACTGGAGAGCAGGCTTCTGTCTATGGTAAGGTAAATGTGAAACTAACAATTGCCAACATAAGCGTCAGTCCCGTATTTATTGTTGCCGATATTGTGGACGACGTAATTATTGGTGCAGATTTTATGATTAGGCACGGCATTAACCTGCATATGGGGCAAAAAGTTATGATTTGGCAGAATGTTGAAATACTCCTTTGTGTTGGATATGAACGCGAGGATCAGGTAAGAAAGCTAGTTACCATCAGCCACCAAAAACTACCAGCACGGGCAGAAACTTTAGTATGGTGGCTTATGGATGGTAGAACCATCAGAAATAAAAAGTGACCGAATAACAGCGAAAGCCCTCGTGAAAACCAGCATAGACAAAAGAGTTCCTGTAAGAGTACTGAACCTATCAAAATGTGAAAAAGTTGTCCGAGAGAACTCTGAAATAGCCAAGTGTACTGCGCCAGAAGCAATAATCAGTTGCGAAAAGAACTTGGAGCCTATGTGGAAAAATGGGTAAAAGAACTGGCACTGCCTGATAGAAATAAAGCGAAACAGCTAATCAGGAAATACGGCTCTGTCTTCGCCATGAAAACCCAAAGTCAAGGAAGAACGGCGATTGTTAATACTGGTGAAGCGAGGCCAATAAAGCAGGCGTCCAGAAGTATTCCTCTAGCAAAACGAAATGAAGTAAAGGAGTTAGTCAACGAAATGTAGCGTAGTGGAGTAATCGAACCATCTTCTAGCCCTTGGAGCTCGCCTATAGTTTTAGTTATGAAAAAAGATGGCAGCACCCGATTCTGTGTTGATTACAGAAAACTAAACGATATCACCAAGAAGGACAGCTACCCACTACCAAGAATTGACGACACTCTAGACACGCTAGCAGGAACCAAATGGTTCTCCACATTGGACTTGCAAAGTGGTTATTGGCAAGTAGAAATTTGTGACCAAGACAAGGAGAAAACTGCCTTTAGCACAGGTGACGAATTATGGCAGTTTAATGTGATGCCCTTTGGACTCTGCAATGCTCCAGCAATATTTGAACGTTTAATGGAAAATGTGCTGAAAGGACTCCACTGGAAAACTAGTGTAGCGCAGCTTTCTAGGTCTTTGCACATACTACCGACGATTTGTACCAAATTTTGCCAGTGTGGCTGCGAGTCTACATGAGCTGACTAAGAAGGCGCGACGATTTCATTGGGGTGAAGATCAAGAACGAGCATTCCTAAGGCTCAAGGAGTTATTATGTACATCACCGAAAAATTTGTGCTGGATAGCGATGCAAGCGGATACGGAATAGGAGGTGTGCTTTCGCAGGTTATCAATGGAACCGAAAAAGTCATAGGCTATTACAGTCGAGTACTTTCGAAGCCTGAAAGAAACTACTGCGTAATGCGACGGGAACTCTTGGTGGCGGTAGAATGTGTAAAGCACTCCCACAAGTATCTGTATGGTCAGCACTTTTAGGTGGCTGCTGCAATTTAAACAACCAGAAGGGCAGCTAGCTCGTTGGATTGAACGACTTCAAAGCTTTGATTTCAGCACCGAACACAGGAAAGGCATAAAGCATTGCAATGCGGACGCCCTTTCAAGACGCCCCTGCAGTTTAGAGTGCAAACATTGTTCGAGGGCTGAAGGAAAAGGGTGCATCGTTGATATAAGACTAACGCATATTGAGTCAAGTGATGCCTGGTCAGCGGCACAACAAAATGATCCCAAACTGTCAAAAATTATATCAGCCAAAGAAGAAAACAGGAGGCCTACCCGCGAGCAGATATCAGCTGAAAGTCCGCTAATGAAGGCGTATTGGGCCCAGTGGAACAGTCTACAGGTAATTAATCACTGCTTATATCGTACATGGGAAAGTGCGGACGGCAAAACTGAGACAAAGCTAATTGTGGTGCCGTCAAGCAAAATAGACAAAGTGATAAAAGAGTTCCATGACGGTCCCAGTGGTGGTCATCTCGGTGTCACGAAAACCCTAGAGAAGTTAAAACAACCATTCTACTGGGACGGCTGCCAGCAAGCTGTAAGCGACTGGATAGCAAATTGTGCGCAATGCATCGCAGCTAAAGGACCAGTAAGGAGAAGTCGTGGGCAACTTCAACAATACAACTCGGGTGCCCCATTTGAGAGGATAGCAATGGATGTGGCAGGCCCTTTCCCTGTCAGTGATTCCGAAACCGTTACGTTCTTGTGGTGATCGACTATTTCAGTAAATGGCCTAAGGTATACGCTATACCGAACCAGGAAGCCAGAACGGTAATAAGCGCATTTGGGAACAACTGGGTGTTCCGATAGAATTACACTCTGACCAGGGAAGGAATTCTGAATCTGCTTCAAGGAAATTTGTGAGGTGTAGGTAATAAGAAAAACAAGAACCACCCCGCTGCATCCGCAATCTGACGGTATGGTCGAAAGATTCAATCGCTCTTTAGAGGAATACTTAAGAAAAGTGGTCAGTACTCATCAGAAGGACTGGGACGAACACAGCCCCAAATTTCTGTTGTCATATAGATTGGCTGTTCACGATTCCACCTCCCGGACACCTGCAAAAATTATTTTCGGGACGGAAATTAAATTGCCTGGCGATTTCGAATTTGGTGTTAAGCCCGCCGCTATGGATAAAGACAACGACAACGCTTCCCGGGAACAAGGAGATTTTAACGAGCTTCATGAGTTTGTGCGCAATCGAACTAAAATAGTCAGCGATAAGATGAAGGCGAGGTACGATCGAGCACGAATTCTGAAGGATTTAATGAGGGCGAGTTGGTTCTGCTGTTTAACCCGCAACGAAAAAAAGGATTATCTCCCAAACTACAAACGCATTGGGACGGACCCTATAGAGTAATTAAAAGATTGAATGAAGTGGTATACAGAATACAGAAAGATCAGAGCCCAAGATCCAAAATGAAGGTTGTTCATCTAGAACGACTAGCCAACTATGGATAAGGAATATCTATGTCTGTTCGGGACGAACAGGCTTAAGTGGGCGGCAGTGTTACAAGAGATTTCTATCACCAGAAATTTCTTCTCACGAACTTTGACAGCTGGAAAAATCTAGTGTCGTAATAAACTGGAAATAACTAAAATAACTGACTACTCATATAAATACTGGTACTCGGTGACGCAGTAGTTCAGTCCATAAGTAAAATGCAGAGTGTGAAGAACTCAAGTGTGGCTAACGTTTAGTGTATCTACGCCGTGTAAATAAAGTGTTCTTTTAAGGTGTTTTTCTGTAATTTTTAGTGACTGCTATAAATAAATAGAGCTATAAATAATTTCGAACAGTGTTTATTATTTGCAATATAAAAAGAACTCGATTTATTTAAAAGGTAAATAAATCAACGATTTTATAAAGGGTGAAATCGCAACAATATATACTTTATAGGGTCAAAGATCAATATTGTAGAAATTACAAACGGAATGACAAACTTATATATACCCTTCCACCTGTGGTGAAGGGTATAATTAGAACACATCCCAGATCGTCAAATCGAGGTGCTCAGAAGCCAATGAATGGCTATAAAGGAGGAACTACTACAATAAAGGAGTCGGATAAGCGGTGTTTCAAGTGCGGTGACAAGGACCATTTGGCAAACAGTTGTCTAAGTGCCAAATGTAGATATTTTAAAACTAACGAATTCGGACACCGATCGTTTGAGTGCAGAACAGATAAGAACAAGATGGCGATTAAAAAGGAAGATATAAACGTGGATATATAAAAAGGTTCCAGCTTACTATTCAAGGACGTACAAATTGTTGAAACGACAATTTCAGCCCTAATTGACTCCGGGTGCGATTTTTGTCTGATGCGGTGGGATATGGTGAATACATTTGGGGGATTTGATTACGTTGAGAAGAAGATGGAGTTACATGGAGTTGGACAGAGCGTTATCTGGATGTAAAAGGGATTTACTGGGGTTATGCTGCTATTTAGGCGATGGAGATGACGTGGAGCAAAGGTGGACTGTATAGAGCAGCGGGTACCTAAATAGTGATGACACCATTAACCCTTTTTATTCTAATGTTTTTTTTTATAATTTCTCTTAGCCAGAGACAATTATAAAAGGAGTTAGAAGTTGGGATGAGAAGTAGAGAGAGAGAGAAATGAAAAGGAAGTATTAGCGGTTTGTAGTGAATTATAAAAATATTTATTAAGCTCACCGTGTTCGTTGCTGGTTACAATGCAAGTGAAGGATTATAATAAATTTAGGTACAAAGTAACTTCATTTTAACTTTATGTTTTGGCGCAAAAAAAGTTTTGATAAAGTTCTATGTTTTTTTTCCCTTTTTGGATATAATTCACAATAGAAAATAGTTCAACAATGTTAGTTCATTAATTTAGATATGATTCAATATGGATAATTTAATTTTATACAAATATAAGTGTACCATTTTGGTATTTAAAGAAATATACAAATTTTATAATTAAATAATTGTTGACTAAATTTGTGGATTTAGACATGCCGCCGCCTCAATTTAAGTTGGCCTTCTAGGTGGTTGTGCACAGAGCACTTGGGCAAGTGATCGGATTGCTTCCGATATTATTTGCTGATCAGGAGTAACTAGATTTCCATTGTTGTTGTTGTTGGTAGGACGTTGATTGCTGTTGTTGGTGTTGTTGATGCTTCTGTTGCTGCTGTTGTTGGTACTGTTGATGCTTCTGCTGCTGCTGTTGTTGGTACTGTTGATGCTTCTGCTACTGCTGGATCGTTGTCTTTGATGATTGTTGCTCCTTAGCCTTTGATGATTGCGATGGCTGTTGAGTCTACCTCTTAAATCAGTTCGAGCACGACTCGGGTGCAAGGGGGTGTGATGATAACTGTCACATCTTCGGCATAGGTCGAGCGATTGGCAAGCTCTTAAATCATGGCTTCGTGCTAGACAGTTTTCACAGTAACCATACCTGCGAACTACTCGGTTTCGTTCCGTTGTATTCATCCTCAAAAACTGCTGGCAGAACCTGAGGGAGTGAAATCGTTTGCACACCATACACTGGTGTATATCGGGGTTAAGATCACGACGACTCTGAGGTCTAAAGATATAAAAAAACAAAAGAGAACCACAAAAAAAAAGAAGAGAAAACTATGCGTTAGTAATGGTTTAGGATATAAATAAGTGGAAATGTTAGTTGGTGATAAAAAGTGAGATACTTTCAGATATTAATTGAGAGGTGAATAACTTTCATTCAGAAGAGGCAAGTAGAAAAGCTTTACTATTAGTCGTGTTATGGTACCGGTAACCGTGCGAATGTCTGCGACTCTAACGTGGTTATCAGAACCAACATGAGTGGTCTCCACTCTGCCTAACCGCCATTCGTTAGGGGGCAATAAATCGTCGATTACGACAACGAGATCGCCGGGTTTCATATTCGGTGCCGAGTTCTTCCATTTGTATCTTTTGTGGAGAGACTTTAAATAGTCCTCCTTCCACCTTACTGCGAATTGGTGGTGGAGAGCTGTCAGTTTCTGCCACCTGTTTACAACAGATATTCTTTCGGATTCTGGCTCTGGGAAAGGCGTTATGGGTTTACCTGTGAGAAAGTGGCCTGAAGTTAAGGCCGTTATATCAGAGGGATCTTCTGACACTGCGGAAATGGGAAGTGAGTTCAGGATCCCTTAAATTCTAGCGAGAATTGTGCAGAACTCTTCGAAATTGAACCTATGAGAGCCGACAACGCGTTTTAAGTGAAATTTAAAACTTTTGACGGCAGCCTCCCATAGACCACCCATGTGGGGTGCATGAGGTGGTATAAAACTCCATTCGAACCCATGAGTAATATAAATCTGAGCAATGTCTGCCGATGCAGTCTTTATGAATTTTGCGAATTCGCGAACCAATTCTCTGCTGGCTCCAAGAAAATTACGGCCATTATCGGAGTCAATCCTGTAAGGGAGCCCCCGCCTCTCGACGAAGCGAGTGAATGATGCTCGAAAGGCTGCAGTTGATAAATCAGAGCACGCTTCGAGGTGAATTGCCTTAGTACTGAAACAAACAAACACGCAGACGTAGCCTTTTATGTAAGGTGAGTTTCGTACTGTGGAGGTTTTCAGCTCAAATGGGCCCGTAAAATCTATGCCAGTGGTTTGAAATGGAACCGAGAGATTGCACCTATCTGAGGGTAATGGTGCCATAATTTGAGAACATTGTTTTTGTTTAAAAATTATGCAAGTTTTGCATTGGCGAATGATTTTCTTTACCCTGGGTTTAAGACGAGAGATATAATATTCTGTTTGCGTCATTCTACACATTTGATTGCATTCTGCATGAGCTAAAAATGTGTGTAGATGAATCAAATAAAGTTGGCAGAGTCGGGAGTTGCCAGGTAAAATTATGGGATAGCGCTCACTGTAGGGTAGTGAGGAATTAGATAGACGCCCATTAACACGCAGAACTTTATGCGAATCCATAAAAGGATTCAGCGGTTTTAGAGAGCTTTTGTCCGAGATTGATTGTGAGTCTGATTTTTCAGATATTCTTCTTTATAATATGCTGTTTGAGCCAGAATAATCAGTTTGGTTTTCACAAAGTTTTTTTCCTTTTGAGTAAGACCATGGGTAGAGTGACCAGTGTATGGTCTAGATTTGGAGAGACTTTTATTAAAGAAGCGAAAGACATAGCACAATGCACGTAGGGCCTTGTGATACACAGAAAATTGCTGTAAAATATCATTTGTTTGAATGGAAATGTGCATTGCTAGTACTTTTTCTTCTGCGTGTTGTGTAACTGGAAAATTTAATGGGTTTCTCTGTGGCCATTCCGATGGCGGGTTAGTCAACCGCAATGGGACATGCCACCATAAGGGATTTACTGTAAGATCTTGAGGTCTACAACCTCGAGTACCCAGATCAGCTGGGTTATCATGTGTGGGAACATGTCGCCAAGTTGCAGTTGGCAGCAGCGTATGAATTTGGGATATGCGGTTGACAACGTAGGTTTCCCAGGTCCATGGAGGTTTTGACAACCATCCCAGCACAATTGAAGAATCGGTCCATAATACTATTTCAGATTCCCTCATGTCAAGAGAATTAATGACGTGATGAACTAAATTAGCAAGTAGAACAGCTCCGCAGAG
Organism: Eustalomyia histrio; assembly: GCA_949748255.1. Classification (NCBI taxonomy): domain Eukaryota; kingdom Metazoa; phylum Arthropoda; class Insecta; order Diptera; family Anthomyiidae; genus Eustalomyia; species Eustalomyia histrio. The sequence goes on from OX456526.1 coordinate 103,917,095, forward strand.
CTCCAGCCGAGGTAAGCAAATAGTTTTTAACGGAGCTACTTTGCTTTTGGCGACGAGTAAATTAGAAAATGATATGTATTCTGATGTTTGGCATCTGACGTAGACTGCCGCGCAATATGCTGCTTTTGACGCATCTGCGAATCCGTGAATTTGGATGGAATCTTTGGGATTATATTGAAGCCATCTTGGTATGACAAGCTTTTAAACGTGAGATAGATCAGAAAGCAGACAGTTTCATTTTTCAAGAGTTTCATGACTTACTACCTGATCCCAATCTATACGTTTCAGCCAAAGTTGTTGCATCAGCATTTTCGGCCTGATGACAACAGGGGTTATCCAACCCGCAGGATCGAATAATTTAGCCACCGCAGATAAAATCGTTCGTTTAGTAACGCTTGAGTCCTGAGAAATTAGAGAAAAAGAATAACTGAAAGAATCCGTTAGGGCGTTCCATTTTATCCCTAACGTTTTCGTGGCGCTTGACTCATGAAATCTAAGAAAATTAGAGTCATAAAGATCATCTGCTTGGAGATGAGAAAGCAATTGAGTATCGTTCGCTGTCAGCTTTTTTAGGGGAAATCACGCAGACATTAGTATTGAAATGAGCTCCGATTGAGCTTGTAGCGCTTTCTCTATCGTGTGACCTCCTGACAAAATGTCGTCCACGTAGGTTTCCTTTCGTAAAATTGAGCACGCTCTGGGATATTGCGAGTCCGAAGCAAGTTGCAGTAGCGTTCGGATTGCTAGGAGTGGAGCAAAGTTGACTCCAAAGGTGACAGCTTTTAACTGAAAATCTCTAAAGGGTCCATTCTGTTCCTTTTGCAAAAGAACTCTCTGATAAGGTCTATCATCGGGATGTACCAGGATTTGGCGATACATTTTCTGAATGTCGCCACTAAAAACAAAGCGATATTTGCGTCAATTAAGTATTACATTCATGAGATCTTGTTGAAACGTGGGCCCTGTGTATAATGCGTCATTTAAAGAGAAGCCTGATTTTGGTTTTCGAAATGCGTTGAAAACAACCCTAACCTTAGTTGTTTTATGTTCAGGGCGAACTACGGCGTGATGTGGCAAATAAAATGAAAAGTATTTGTTCTCAGTGCTAACTTCGCGAAAGGAAGCTTTTTCCATATGGTCAATTCTTAAGTATTCGTTCAGAACTGCGTTGTATTGGGTCTGAAGCTCTGGATCTTTTGAGAGTGATTGCTTCATTCGAGAATATTGACCGAGAGCTAGAATTCGAGAAGCTCCCAGGAATATTGAGTCGGGATGGAAAATATGTCTTACAACATATTTTCCATCTGACTACCGCGTAGTGGTTTGCTTATAAAAATTTTCGCAATACTGATCCTCGTATGAAATATGCACGGTTGAGGGCAATTCTTCTTGCTCCCAAAATTTCCTGAGAAGATCGTTGAGTTCCGCAGTTTTTGAAGGTACTACCGTTGTAGTAAAGGATTGTACAACTTGCATGTCCATGGGACCACTCAGGACCCAACCAAATATTGTATTGTAGGCAGAGGCCAGTCCACAAAAGTCCTTCTTTGTACCTTCAAGACTAAAGTATCTTTCACAATCATTTCCGGGAATAATATCAATTTGCGGGCGTTGATTAAATTTTGGATCCGCTAGATCGAGACTTTCCAAGTCGTTTGAATGTGAGACTTCAAAAGACGTTAGGGGGACGAATTTTTCTACGTTCGACAGTAAAATGGCAGTAACAGAAAATTTCAAGTTTGCTTTTTTGGAAAATATGGTTATATCACATTCTTTAGTTGCAGATCCAGGTTTTCCCCAAATGCCATAGACTTCATAGTTGGATCTACGAATAGGAAGCCGCAGCCTATTCATCAAATTATCAGTTACAAAAGTCCTTTGTGAACCTGGATCTATTAAAGCCCTGGCGCTATAAAACTCACCCATGTGTTCAATATGAATCAGGGCTGTACGGAGCAATATGTGATTGCTAACAACCGACATGTTAGATGGAGTAACAGTGATCTTTTCACTGTTCTTTTGAGAATTATTTTCATATTGTTGTAAATTGACTTTTGGAGTTCGCGAGAAATTCGAAGGATTTTGTGAGTTTGTGGGGGCACCGGAATGTAGTAATGTGTGATGATGAGCTTTGCAGATAAAGCAAGTACTCTGGCTAGTACACTTAGCCTTGTAATGACCCGGTGAAAGACAATTGATGCACATTCCGTTAGACTGAACAATTTAGATTCTTTCTTGAGCAGTACATTTCCTAAATCCGGGGCATATTCTTAAATTGTGGTCACCTTTGCATAATTTACACCCAATGTTGAGTTTATATCGTGGAACATGCGTCGGAGTATCAGTTCTAAGAGTACTACTAGGGATTTTCAGACTCCCACTACTTTGGGAATTCATTCGGTGTTTTATACCTTTCATACTGGAAATTCTATCGACAGCCTCGTATCTGTCTATGAGAAACTCTTCTAATTGGGGCCATGTTATCAAATCTCGGTGATTTTTGAGGGATTGCTCCTAAAGGGATAGTGTTTCATTGGGAAGTTTCGAGCGAACAAGAAAAACAATGAAGAAATAACAGTGTGCCGTATTCACATCTAAAGTTTTGAGAGTTTGCAAAACGTCACTAACAGTAGAATGAATTCTTTGAAGCGACTGACTGTTTTCTGAAGTGGCAACAGGAATATTAAATAGCGTTTCTAGTAAACGGTCAATTAAACCCTCTTATTCTCGTAACAAGACTTGAGTGCTTCCCAAGCAAGATTTAAGCTGTCATCACACAGCGGGAAGCGTTTCACTATCGCTCCTGCGTCACGAGTAGTTTTTCTGCGTAAATGATATAACTTTACTACGGGAGAGCAATTTGTTCCTTTTATGTACACAGCTGTGAACATATCGCGAAATTAAGGCCACTCTTCTAACTGCCTTCGAAAACTTCTGTGTCGCGCGGCGGAAGTTTGATGTTATTACCGGCGTTATGGACTGAAAGGCTTTGGGACGGTAAGCTCATTCGTGAAGTGACATTGTGGGAAGGAGTATCATCTGTTGTAATTTTTAGCAAGTCAATAATATGAGATCTACACGTATAAAAGGATTCAGAGCATGCATTGAAATTTTTCTTTGCCCCATCCTTTAACTCTTTGGTAATCTCAGGGGCTGACGACAGCATGAGATTTTCGTATGAAGCCTCTAATTTGTTCCATATATTTTCGAGATCCCTTAATTTCGTTTCTAAAATCGAGTCTGTTTGGTCCTCAATATTCGCTTCACTGAAGTTAGTGCAAAATGTGAGTAAATGGTCGCTATCAAAGACAAATTTTTCCTTGACTAACGATTGTTTACGCTTAGCGCTATCTCCTGTGTCGGGCATGATTTCCGAATTTAATTGATTTTTTTTCCCGAAAATCTATTTACACGTCGAAAATATCTACGTTGTTTGAATAATTTTCCGAACTGAGATTATACGTGAAGGGAAAGTATGTGCTTTAAAAGTTGTGTGAAGCGAGACGAAGATCCTAGACGAGATTCGTAATCTCAATAATGACACAAATGAGATAAGAAATTGCTTTTCTTTTTCCTTTGAACAAGTTATATAGGAAAAGAAACTGCACCAATATGATCTATGAATTTTTCGCTTTTCTTCTAAAATTTTGAGATTATATGAAAAAATGTCCGTTCTATCCTCAAAAATCTTCAAATAAATATAAATTCAATTGAGAAAATATGATAAGAAAACCACAGTTTTCCTTTTTGAAAATGTTCGCTTGAGACAAAAAATTATGTTCAATCGAGACAATCTGGCAACATATGTTCAAGTGAGACACCAACTGTTCACTTGAGACAAAATAGCAAATGTTCAATCGAGACAAACTGAAATGTTCAATTAAGACAATTATATTGTAAATTGTAGTTTTTCTCTCCGAAAATGTTCAATTGAGACAATATGAATGTTCAATTGAGACAATCTGATGATGAAATTGTGATTTTCCTTCCGAAAATGTTCAATTGAGACAATATGACAACTGTTCAATTAGACAATGTGCTAATGAAATCTTAATTTTCCTTCCGAAAATGTTCAATTGAGACAATATGACAACTGTTCAATTGAGACAATGTGCTAATGAAATCTTAATTTTCCTTCCAAAAATGTTCAATTGAGACAATCTGACCAATGTTCAATCGAGACAACCTGAAATGTTCAATTGAGACAATCTGACCAATGTTCAATCGAGACAAACTGAAATGTTCAATTGAGACAATCTGACCAATGTTCAATCGAGACAACTCGAATTGTTCAATTGAGACAATGTAAATGTACAATTACAAGACAGTTTAAGAAAGGAAATTTTGCTAGTTCCGTTTAATCGACATATACGATAATTTCTTCCTTCTTTGGCACGATATTATGATGATTTGGAATTTAAGAGATTCTTTTGGTGTTTTTTTTTTCTTGGATTTGGTACTTTTTTATTCTTTTTAAAAAGTACCAGACTAAAGTAAAAAATTTCTTAAAAAGGCACCAGCGGTGGAATTTGTAAATACAAACTTTTAGTTATTTTGTTGTAATAAAGTGAAGGTTTTTATTTTCCAAAAAAATTTTATATGAAACCTAAAACTTTACGAAACTTTCAGCCAAAAAAAAAATAAAATTGCTATAAATCGAATTTGAATTAAAAAAAATATTTTTAATGGTTCTAACTTGTATACCAGCGCTACCGGAATATTAGAGTGAATTTCAAACAAAAATTTTTTTTTAAATTTTTTTTTTTTACTGCATCTGTTGTCTTTATTTAAACCAATGTAACATCGCTGCCACCATTGACGATTTTTTAACTTTAAATCATAAAGTTACAATTTTATTAAAATAATTAACTTTTATTAAACAATCTTCTGTTCGATTTTTTCTTTTGTTTGCAGTGACAACGTTGATATTAAATTTAAGTGACGTTTTGCGATGGATAATTTCGCAAAATTTTAATATGTGATAACTTTAATTGATTTAAAACAAAAAAAAATAATAGCTTTCAAATATGTTTTAATGAGAATTTCAGAGCTATTAACCCTATTTTAAAGGATTTTAAAAATTTTACTATTTAATTCTCTCTGAGTCTTTATATAAATTTTCCTTATTGCAATATAAGAATTTTTATATTGACGATGTTTTATTTTCAAACTTATGAATTTCGACGATTTTTTTCCCACAACCGTTGACGATTTCTTAACAAATGTATTGGCAGCCCCATACAAAAAGACCAATTTAATAGAATTTTTAGCACCAATATTATGCAAACTAATTGTAGTTATGAACTTTGGTTTTATTTTTTCTATTCGTTTAGTGTAGCAACGTGTATGAGTGTGAAATAATATAAATTAGCAATGCGTGGTTGAAATGTTAATGTGTATAGTTAACTTACATATTATAATGTTAGAGAACAAGAGAATGTTGCGTTTGAATTATATTTAGATGAAATGCTTAAGTTCAATCGAACGCGATGTTTGAACGGAGTTTCAAACGATATGTTGAAAAGTTGTTTGATGTTTTTTAAGTTGAAAAGCTTTATGTCGTATCGAACGCGAAGTTTGAACAATACACTAAACTAAAGTTGCAACGATCTTGTCTGTTGTGTTAAAGTTGAACAGCTTGATTCTGTTCGACCGAACAGTGTTTGTATGCACTTTATTTGTTCCTTATATCTCTAATTTTCACCACGAAATTTGCGTATATATATGTACGTGTGTACAAACTGTTTTTTTTATATATATATTTTTCTGTTTTCTGCAACCACCGTTTATTAACAAAATGCAAAACACAAACAAATTTATGATGTCAAAAAGAAACGGTATATTTTTGTTGGCAAAATATGAAATTTTTGGATTTATGAAAATTAACGGGAGTTTTGGCAAAATATGAAATGTTGCAAATTTTTGTTAAATTCTGTAATTAATGTTTTTTTTTTGTTTTGATTTTTGGAAAATTAACGGAAACTTTGACGAAATTATGGAGTCTGGCAAATTCTATAATTTTTTTTTTGCGTTTAAGAAAAATTAACGGGATTTTACACTTGTATGTTGTTGCTTTTCTTGCAAAAAAAAAAAAAAAAAATTCCGACCTGTTTCAATTAAAATTTTGTTATTTTAATATGTTTTTTTTCACAATTTCCGACCTGTTTCAATTAAAATTTTGTTATTTTAATATGTTTTTTTTTCAAAATTTCTCAATTTGCCTAAATTAGTTTTCTGTACCGAACTTTCCGATTTTTACTTTTGTTTTTCAATTTTTCGGCTTTTTCTTTTTGGTTTTTCGTACCGCACTTTTTCCTTATTAATTTTTTTCCACTTAATATCACTTTTCTTATGTTTAGTATAGTTTTTTCCGTATTTTATGTTTAGTTTTCCGTATTTGTTCTTTTTATATTTCTTATTTTTTTTTCCGCACTTTTCAACTTTTTTTCTTTTTTTTTTTTTAATAGCGACCCGTCCGTCTGTTTGAATTTTTTGTATACTTGTTTCCTCGACCGACTACAACTAATTTATGTAAATATAGAGGGCAATTTACTTTACCTCATTCTATGGTGAATCTGCAACTCTCTTCTAGTGATGTCGATGTGGTGCTTTTTCTTGACGATGAACTGTTTCCTGACGGTTCGAATGGACCATGAAAAAGGGGTTTACTGGGGTTATGCTGCTATTTAGGCGATGGAGATGACGTGGAGCAAAGGTGGACTGTATAGAGCAGCGGGTACCTAAATAGTGATGACACCATTAACCCTTTTTATTCTAATGTTTTTTTTTTTATAATTTATCTTAGCCAGAGACAATTATAAAAGGAGTTAGAAGTTGGAATGAGAAGTAGAGAGAGAGAGAGAAATGAAAAGGAAGTATTAGCGGTTTGTAGTGAATTATAAAAATATTTATTAAGCTCACCGTGTTCGTTGCTGGTTACAATGCAAGTGAAGGATTATAATAAATTTAGGTACAAAGTAACTTCATTTTAACTTTATGTTTTGGTGCAAAAAAAGTTTAGATAAAGTTCTATGTTTTTTTTCCTTTTTTCGATATAATTCACAATAGAAAATAGTTCAACAATGTTAGTTCATTAATTTAGATATGATTCAATATGGATAATTTAATTTTATACAAATATAAGTGTACCATTTTGGTATTTAAAGAAATATACAAATTTTATAATTAAATAATTGTTTGACTAAATTTGTGGATTTAGACACTGGATAATAGGTTATTTTGATATTAGGGTGCTAATAGATAATATACCGTTCGATGCTAGATTTTACATTCTTTCGGAAAGGGACATAAACCATTCCATTATAATTGGTGCTAGTATTTTGAAACGGCGAAGTTTTCTTTATGAAACCGGAATTAAAAGAAAATGGAGAATCGAAAGGAAACAGGATAGCACGGGAGATGGAAACAATTATAATCGAAGATTTGAAACAGGTTGCGAAAGGCGCGATAGAAGATGATTGCAATATGTTTAACGGCGGAGGAGTTTAAAGGCGAAGACGAGTTGCATGTTACTCATCTTACAAAGGACTTTCAACATGAAATAGAGATTCTTATGGAAAATTATCAACCAAATAAGAAAATAAACAGTCCAGTTGTGATGAAGATCGTTTTAAAGGATGACATACCTGGTTCACATCGTCCAAGGCGTATGCCGTACACTGACCAAATTACCGTAGATGAACAAGTAGAGGACTGGCTCAAAAAAGGAATTATTCGGAATACTCTTCCCCATTAGTATTGGCACAAAAAAGGATGGAAGTAAGCGGCTCTGTTGTGACTCCAGAAGATTGAATACCAAAATAATTAGGGACCATTTTCCCATGCCGCTCATAGATGAGTTCGTGCATAGGCTACAAGGTGCTGAAGTATATACAACATTGGACCTCATTCCCCTACGGGAAATGAAGGGTCGATTGATCGAAGGTGATAAAACTGTGATAGCTTAATGAGGGACATGTAACAAAACTGGTGTAAAATATAATTCAGTGTCTGGAAAAGTGGTAATTGCTGTAAAATTACCAGTGTCCCAAATATTGAAATGTAACTAAAGAGAAATGAACGTAACACAAATGTGGACTAAATAAATTAGGACTGTTATAGTTGAAACAATGACAGAGCACGGAACTGGCTCAAAAAAATTTGCTGTGTATAAAAGAATGTCAATCGGTGGTGAAAACTCCAATACCCGGACGGTTGCAAAGCTGACATAATACTGAACTGATATAAACAGAACCGACTTTGTGACTAAAGAAATGATGAAATAACACTAATCTATTAAAGAAGTGATTACGCAACTGTTTAGATAGTGACATAAATGCATTAATTCAAAATGAATCCAATGTGCTTGATAAAGTGCCAATGACAGGCAAATCAAGCTGCAGAAATTTTTGGAGCCAAAGCATGACAATGAAGCAGAAAGTTGTACCATCTATCCATTATTATATTCATTAATTTTCAATTGCTTGTTGTGGTACAGATCTGATTTTATTTGCCACAATTGTGGCAAGATTTTATATTCCTCAATGAACACTTCCCAGAAAATAAAATTAGCAAAAGACAGCGTCAACAAGCGAACTGAATTTTTATATGAAGTATGACGGACACACTATTATACGAGTATGGTGTGCGACAGACATCAGAAAATCAAAAATGTTTCAAAACCAACATACATGTCTGACGTATTCGATATACATGCTAGTAGACAGTGAGTTTTGGTATGCCATCGTACATGTCTGCAAGCAAGTATGCGTGTCTAATAGCCCTATAAGAGTTTATTAAGAAACACTTAGATAATTTTGATCGACGACTCTTTTCTCTTAACATTGTTAAAACTTTTTAAAAAATTCATCAAATTAAGATATATAAAAATTATTTTTCACTTAACTTTATTTTTTTTATTTAAACGACTATATAATTAAAAATGGCTATCTGTTTGAAAATTTAAAATTTCTTAAGTAAAATTTAAGTCAAAAATCCTAATTGAAAATTGAACTGAAAATTTTTTAAGTAAAGTTTAAGTCCAAAATCCTATTAAGTTGTTACTACCCAGCAAAACCATGGTATGAACAACTTACCAGCCTATTTACTCGCTTAATTACCTTTGTTCGCAATGAGCCGAAAAGTAATGAGTGGTCATTACCTTCTCACTTACAAAAAACACAAAGTTGTGGGTAGTCATTACCCTCTCGCTTACGAACAGCCAAAGAATAATGAGTACCCAAATCTTTTTGGTCATCGCGAATAAAAGTAATTAAGCACGTGAATAGGCTGATAAGTAGTTGATACCATGGTTTTGCTCAAAAAGTATATAATTTACTATAGAGTATTTTTCCCGCTCTACCAAAAATTCAACATGGTACAGAGTTCAGCGGCAACATTTTTAAATGAGAGCGCAACATTTTCAAAGTTGCTAAAGTGTTGAAAAACATTAAATTTGGTGTATGCTGTGCTGCCACATAAACAGTGTAATTTTTAATCCCAGTTTTTGGGATTTTTAACTGTTTACTAGTTTTTTCATGAAAACAATTTTTTTTCAAATTATTGAATTTTTTATAGGTTTTTAGTTATATGTTGCAACAATTAATAGCATATTTATTCTCTTTATTATATATTTTTACCATAGAAATGGGAAATAATGGATATAATAGACATAGTTGGTCAATGTGTGTGTACACACTTTAATACTTTTCATGTCACAATGTAATGTTTGAATTCGTAACTATTTTTTAACACAATTGCAAATTTTTGTTGTATTTTTTTACTTTATTAGACATGTCTATTTTTAGTAAAAATAAATAGTTTTTTGAACAAATATTATATTTTTATATGAAAAATCTGAAAAAATACATGAATAAAATAAAAAAACATTTTTTTTTATGAAATAATCTGAAAAATCTCTAGCATCCCAAAAAACGGCAAAAAAAATAGTTAAAATTGGTTATATGGCAGCACCGCTAAACACTACTAAAAGTTGCCGACCAAAACTCACCTTTGTTGCCGCCAAACTATGTTCGTGTTCTAAGAGAGTACTAAAAAGTTCGTGAGAGGGAAACATACTCTATAGAAAATTATATTCTCTTTGTTTTGCTGGGTATAATACTGGCTCTTGAGTTTATTTCCATTTTTCGAATTATATGAACAAATATTTTTCACGAGTCTGTGATTAATTTAAAATAATTTTTAAGGAATAATTTTGGATTAAATAAAATGTGATATGATATAATTTATATTAAATTAATTTTGTTTCGGTAGAATAATTTGTTTTATGATTTAATTCGTGATATATTTATCAAACACACCTTTTTTTTGTTGGAATGATTTGTTAAAGATGATTCATTTATTAATGTATTTTTACAAGAAATTTCTAGAATTAGAAATTTCTTTACACGAATTTTGACAGCTGGAAATATCTAGTGTCGTAATAAACTGGAAATAACTAGAATACCTGACTACTCATATAAATACTGGTACTCGGTGACGAAGCAGTTTAGTTTATAAAAAGGTCTGTACGAGGTAATTTTGGGTAAAGTCTGGTAAAATGAGAGTAGGTAAAAAATTCTCTCACAAAACCATAAAAATGTCCAAAATACTGCGAACGCACAAAACCACATTTTATACCCAAAAATAAACGTCAAATTTATTCATATTAAAAACAGCTTAAATAATAAATATATTTGAAATGGCAAATATCTATTTACATTTTCAAATGTATTTTTAATTATTAAGAAGGAAAAGTTCTTTATAAAAAATTTTTATTTAACTTAATTTTTTTCAAAAATGCAAGAACAGCTAAATTTATTAGCAACAGCTGATGATTTGACAACTTTACCATTTTACCCAAACAAAAAGTACGGGTAAGTTCTGGTAAAATGAGAAACACAATTACTCTCTCATGAACGCTCTCATTTACCCAATTTTTGTTACAAGAAACGCTTTCTGGTAAGATTGGGTTCCCGCGGGCACCCGCGGTAACGTACGTCGAACACACCTAAAATAAATCGCTGGAGTGTTAAGAACTAAAGTGTGGCTAAAGTTTAGTCTATTTATACCGTGTGAATAAAGTGTGCTATTAAAGTGTTTTTCTGTAATTTTAAGTGCCTGTTATAAATAAATAGAGCTATAAATAATTTCAAACAGTGTTTATTATTTGCAATATAGAAAGAACTCGTTTTATTTAAAAGGTAAATAAATCAACGATATTATAAAGGGTAAAATCGTAACAATTGGTGTCAGAAGTGGGATTGCAAAACAATAAGCAGTCATGAAATTGGAGGAGCTTAAGGTGGAACAGTTCAATAAGGAATTGAGCAATTTGGCGCTACCGACAGCAGAAAGTTAGGTCGAATTACCAGAGGCTTATAAAGGAATTTGAGCGGCGTAACATTGACATTGCGACTTACGAATTTGATGAAATAGAAGTAATGGAGGTTAGTACCCGTAAAACAGAAGCTAACATAGAGGTTAAGCACAATGTTGGCTGCTATGATGGAAAAGCTAGAAACTTCTAGAGCAGACAACATAAAATGTTAGAAGCTTCCAGAGCAGAAAAACATAAAAATGTTAGAAGCTTCGAGAGTAGACAACGAGAATTTGTTAGTTAAACTTCAGTAAACTTCTAAGGCAGACAACATGAAAATCTTAGAAGCTTCTAGAACAGACAACGAAAAAATGTTAGCTACACTTCAAGCAACTTCTAGAGCAGAGAACGAGAAACTATTTTCTAAGATGGAGACGAACGAGAAATTGCTAACGAAGATGGAAGAAAAGTTTCAGGAAACTTCTAGAGCCACTAATGGGAAAATGGACAGATTTGACAAAAAGTTGTCCGACTTAGAGACTGGCGTGGAAATACAAGCCAAAGATGTTGAGAGAAAACTAAAAGATCTAGAAAATAAAGTAAATAATCTCCAATGTTAAGAGGCTCCAGTACGAATTATTCAGGAAAGTTCTGGTAGAGCAAAGGCCCCTACTTTTGATGGTAGCATACTGTTTAATGTTTTAAAGTTCCAGTTCGGGACAGTTGCCGCCAGAAATATGTGGAACCTCGAAGAAAAAGCTATAGAGTTGATTCTAGAAAGAGTTTATTAGAATATGTGCCAATCACCTGCAAAAATAATTATGACGACATAATGGTGGCACTGCAGCGGAAGTATGGTGGTGAACACAAAAAATAAATGTACAGAATGGAACTAAGAGGTAGACTGCAGGAAGCAAATGAGTCATTGCAAGATTTTGCGACAGAGATTGAGCGGTTGGTGCAGCTGACTTATCCAGGTGAGAATCATCCATTCTTTGTAGCATTTGTTAATGGAATTCGGGATTCTGATGTGAGACATGCGGTGTGTGCTACACAGAAATCGACTTTTGCTGAAACTGTCTCATTCGCGCTGGCCCAGAAGACTGCGAAGGTGATTTGCAAGCCACAAATATTTAAGGTGCGTAACCTCGAAGTAACTGCTGAAAAAGATATAAGCACCAAGTTAACAGAGGCAGTTGTGAAGGCATTAGGTGAAAAGCGCAGCAAACCGAAGGACAAATGCTACAACAGCGGTAAAGTGGGACACTTTCAGCGAAACTGCAAAGCACCAAGAAAAGGCCTCCGGGTCGATCAGCAATCACCTCAAGAGTCACCCTTAAACTAAAAACAGCTAGCCATACGGGGCATGAGCTAGCTTCCACAACCGATGGCGCCACAATCTCCATATCAGTAGCACAGCAGGGGAAAAGCAATCTTACTGCTTATGCTTGCATCAACGGACAAAAGCACATTTTAACCATAGATACAGGAGCATCACAGTCCATCATCAGGCCCGATATAATTAGAAGGCCAGTTGAACCATTGCACGGGGTAAGTTTGCGAACAGCTACTGGAGAGCAGGCTTCTGTCTATGGTAAGGTAAATGTGAAACTAACAATTGCCAACATAAGCGTCAGTCCCGTATTTATTGTTGCCGATATTGTGGACGAAGTAATTATTGGTGCAGATTTTATGATTAGACACGGCTTTAACCTGCATATGGGGGAAAAAGTTATGATTTGGCAGAATGTTGAAATACACCTTTGTGTTGGATATGAACGCGAGGATCAGGTAAGAAAGCTAGTTACCACCAGCCACCAAAAACTACCAGCACGGGCAGAAACTTTAGTATGGGTGCGTATGGAGGGAGATTGTGAGGACAGCAGCTTGGTGGTGATAGAACCATCAGAAATAAAAAGTGACCCATGGCAGCACCCGATTCTGTGTTCATTACAGAAAACTAAACGATATCACCAAGAAGGACAGCTATCCACTACCGAGAATTGACGACACTTTAGACACGCTAGCAGGAACCAAATGCTTCTCCACATTGGACTTGCACAGTCGTTATTGGCAAGTAGAAATTTGTAACCAAGACAAGGAGAAAACTGCCTTTAGCACAAGTGACGGATTATGGCAGTTTAGTGTGATGCCTTTCGGACTCTGCAATGCTCCAGCAACATTTGAGCGTTTAATGGAAAATGTGCTGAAAGGACTCTACTGGAAAACTTGCCTAGTGTACCTTGACGACATAATTGTCATGGGAAAAATTTTCGATGAACACCTGAAGAACTTAGCAGAAGTCTTAAGGCGAATATCTGAGGCTGGACTCAAGCTTAGCGCAAAGAAATGTACACTGTTTCAGAGGGAAGTCAAGTATTTGGGGCACCGCGTAACTGCAGAGGGTTTATCAACCGATAAAGATAAGATTCGGGCTGTAAAAATCTGCACGAGTTGCGCAGCTTTCTAGGTCTCTGCACATACTACCGACGATTTGTACCAAATTTTGCTAGTGTAGCTGCGAGACTACATGAGCTAACTAAGAAGGCGCGACCATTTCATTGGGGTGAAGCTCAAGAACAAGCATTCCTAAGGCTCTAGGAGTTACTATGTACGGCACCGATTCTTGGATATCCTGTGGCTATCCAGGATGCAAGCAGATACGGAATAGGAGGTGTACTTTCGCAGGTTATCAATGGAACCAAAAAAGTCATAGGTTATTACAGTCGAATACTTTCGAAGTAATCAGTAATAATAATATGTGCAGCGAGTAGACGTGTTTTTTTGTGCTCCTCACTTTTCGCTTATTATTTATTAAATTTACACAAAATTATTATTGTTTATCTTTTGTTAAAATAATCTTTAGTGTTGCCGGGACAACAAATAAAAAATATATAAAAAAATAATATTAGATAAAAAAAGACAAATAAAGTATTGCTTTTTTTTTTTGTTGCGGAGGATTATTTTATCTATTTTTACTGTTCACCAATTTGTTGTTTTTTCCCCCTACGTATATCATCTTTTTACAATGGCTGCTGCTAATAAGAATGCGAGAAAACAAACTTCCCCTCCCCTTCAACTAACTTTATCTAAAATTCCACGTACTGAGATTGAACACCCTTTTCCTACTAATTGGATGCAATTGTTAGATGAGAAGTTGGAGAAACATAGAGAGTTGGAGAAACATAAAGCTAGTGAGCGAAAGATAATGCAACGTATTGATGAATTATCTGGTGAGTTGTTTGATTTAAAAACATCTATAACTGAGATTGAAATCCGTGTGGCTGTAGTTGAACGTACTCAGAGAGAATATATTGCAAAATTGCCGTGTGGTTGTAGTTGAACGTACTCAGAGAGAAGATATTGCAAAATTAAACTCTGATTTATCTACATTGAGATCCAAATTTGAAAATTTTAAAAATAATGCTGTATCATCTGACTTAATTATAACTGGTATTAAGGAGTATGAAAATGAAAACATATAAAATTGATTCCAACTCAAATAAAAGATGCGTTTCGTTTAAAATCAAACAACAACAATATTAAAAGATCGAGTTCTATTTTAATAAAGCTGCAATCACCGCACGATAGAAATCAGCTGTTTCGTTCTATTGCCGGTTTTTGCAAGACAAACAAAAGATCTTTAAACATGACTGATATTGGCGGTTGCAATAGTGACCTTAACATTTATGTTCATGAATGCCTGACGGATGGTAACAGGGAATTAATGTTTTATTGTTCTGAACTTAATCGTCGGGGTAAATTAACATCATCCTTCTCTATTCGTGGAAGAGTGTTTTTCAGAATCAAGAAGAATCAGCAATCGATATGTGTATCCGATAAAGCGAGTGTGAATGCATTAATAGCACCTTCAATATAATATGTTTTACGCTTGTATAAATTTTTATTTTGATGCTTTAATGTTTCTAATTCTTATATTAACTTTTCTTAAAAATAATTTGCCTTTTTCAAATTTTTTGATTTTTATATTTAATTTTCTTAAAAAAACATTTGCCTATTTGAATTTTTTGATTTTGTTTTGTATTTTTCTGCCATTTTTTTTACAACAAATGCGTTAAAATGTCATCATTATTTAAAATTAAACGATGACATTTAATACGAGTAGTACTAATGACAATTTAAAAACAATTCTAGGGGTTGTAAGTATCATAAGGGTTTCCAATTATGTCACATGAATTCACGTAGTCTTAATAGCGCCAAAATTCACTATATGTATTATATATTGTCCAAATGTTTTATAGATGTACTTTGTGTAACCGAAACGTGGTTTCAACACGATAGGACTATTAACAAGCGGGGAGGTGGTATTGCTATATATTATAGAAAGGGATTGAAATCCAGGGTTGTATTTTGTTCTAAGGAAAGTAGTAAAGTTGAATTTCTTGCCGTTGAGTTCGAAATTAATAACGTAAAATGTTTAGTAGTTTGTGTCTATAATCCTCACAGATCTAATAGTCTTTCTGATTTCTTCAACAAATTCATTGATTATGTTATTAATTATGAGAACATTATCTTGTGTGGTGATTTTAACGTTGATCTGTTGAGAAATGACTCACTGTCGCGAAGTCTAATTGATGATTTGACCTCTTGTGGGTTAAAAGTCATCAACTCTTGGCCGACCCGTTTTGCCCATGAGAGTAGATCTGCATTATTGGATCTTGTATGCTCTTCCTTTGATTCTACAACTATACATTTTGATCAATTTTCGCTTGCTGGTGTTTCCGATCATGACATGTTGTTCCTCACTAGTGATATAAATCTCAGTTATTCCAAAAAAGATGAAGATGTATTTTTTCAGGATTTTAAGAGAATTAACATTGAACAACTTAACAATGAAGCTGTGACGATAAACTGGAATGACTGTTGGTTTTTTATAAATGTTAATGACAAACTAAAATCATTGTCTGGCAATATATTGTTTTTATATGAAAAATATGTTCCAATCAGGAAATTGAAAATAAATAATTCTACGCA
Organism: Eustalomyia histrio; assembly: GCA_949748255.1. Lineage (NCBI taxonomy): Eukaryota > Metazoa > Arthropoda > Insecta > Diptera > Anthomyiidae > Eustalomyia > Eustalomyia histrio. The sequence continues at coordinate 103,933,407 of OX456526.1, forward strand.
TCCATGGTTCAACAACGAAGTCAAAGCTGCTATTAAATTACGTGATCGACTCTTTTCCATTTGGAAGTCGAACCAATCGGCCCTTAACTGGAATAACTATAGGATTGCTATGAATAAAGTACACGTTGTTACAAGGCACATGAAGTGTGTATATTATAAAAGTAAGCTAAGCAGTAGTCTTCCAACAAAGCGTTTGTGGAGCAATCTTAGTAATATTGGGATAAAGAAAACTAAAACCCATTGTGATTTTTGCCCTGAAACTATGAATGAATTCTTCTTAAAATCAACTGCTGAAAATGTGAGTAATTCTTTTCAGCTCAGCACTAATCTTACTTTTTATGGTAACTTGTTTAGCTTTGAGCAATTTAGTGTCGAGGATGTTGGTAAAGCCATTATGAAGCTTAAATCGAATGCTGTAGGATACGATGGTATCAACCTTTAATTCGTAAAACTAATACTACCCTGTATACTACCGTCCATCACTCATATCTTCAATCACATTATAACAACGTCTGTTTTTCCATGTGATTGGAAAATAGCTAATATCATTCCAGTTGCTAAAAAGAATTCACCTTCTGCTCCTGTAGATTTTCGTCCTATCAGTATTTTACCTACTCTATCAAAAGCTCTTGAGCGACTTCTTTCTTAACAAATTATTGAACATCTGACCATCAATAAACTTCTGTCTGAAAATCAATCGGGTTATCGTGCTGGAAGAAGCTGCAATACTGCCATACTAAAAGTTATGGAGGATATTCGGCCTGCATATGACAGGGGTGACGTAACTATCCTTGTCTTAATTGACTTTTCTAAAGCATTTGATACTATAAACCATAATGTTTTAATTTTGAAACTTGAAAAATATTATGGCTTTAGCAAATTTGCATCTAATCTTATAAATTCATATCTTTCTCAACGTTATCAACGGGTTAGCTCAAATAACACATTTTCCAATTTGAAACCAGTTTTTTCTGGTGTGCCACAAGGTTCAATCCTTGGGCCAATATTGTTTAGTATTTTTATCAATGATATAGTTTATTGTTGTAAAAATTCTTTGGTTCATCTTTATGCCGACGATGCACAAATTTATTTATCTCGTCCATCCGGACTCCGTGAGGATCTGGTATATCGTTTAAATGAGGACTTATATGAAATTTGCAGATGGTCACATGAAAATAATCTTTACATCAACGCTTCAAAAACACAGGCACTTACGATTTACAAGGACGACAGTTTAACTGAACTTCCACACATTTATATGGATACTGCACACGTCAAATATGTTAGAGCAGTTAAGAATCTCGGATTTATGATAAACTCCTTTCTCAATTGTGGAGACCATATCGACTACACTATAATGAAGATATATAGAGTACTAAGAAAACTTTGGTATTCATCCTCCTACGTACCTTGTGATACGAAATTAAAATTGGTTAAAAGTCTAATTGTACCCTTTATTACCTATGGGGCTAATGTATATGGTAATCTTGACGCAATGTCGAAGAGTAAATTGCAAATTGTTATTAAAAATTGCGCAAGATATATTTTCAATAAAAGGAAATTCGATCGAATATCCCAATACTCTTTGCAGATTTTGGGGTGTAGTTTATCATCATACTTAAACATTCGAAACGTTATTTTTTTTTTTACACAAAATTTTTCACACACGTCAACCAGACTATTTATACAATAAGTTGACAATTGGAAACTCTACACGCACGTGCAACATTATTTTACCTGATTATACATATCTCTCCTCTTCTAGAATGTTTTTTGTCAGTGCTGTAAACCTTTGGAATAGTTTACCACATAATCTAAAAACCGATTCGCGTGTGTTGTTTTTTAAAAGGGCAGTTATAAAACATTATAAAACATTACAATAGATTGTTTAGTTTTTAACGTTTTTTTTTGTGTTTGATATTTGATATTTAATTTCTTTTGATTTTTAAATATTTTATTATTTTTTTATTAAATTATTTTTCTTTGTTAAAATTTTATAGCAATGTTTTCTTAGTTTTAGTTCTAAAAATATATCTTATATAAAATTTACAATGTCTGAGATACTGTTAAGAGGCTTAAAGTCTTATTTGTACCAAAATTATATTGAAATAAATAAAAATAAAAAAAAATTAAAAATAAAGAAACTACTGCGTAACGCGACGGGAACTCTTGGTGGCGGTAGAATGTGTAAAGCACTACCACAAGTATATGTATGGTCAACACTTTCAACTAAGAACCGACCATTCTGCACTCAGGTGGCTGCTGCAATTTAAACAACCAGAAAGGCAGATAGCTCATTGGATTGAACGACTTCAAAGCTATGATTTCAGCATCGAGCACAGGAAAGGCATAAAGCATTGCAATACGGACGCCCTTTCAAGACGCCGCTGTAAGTAAGAGTGCAAACATTGTGCGAGGGCTAAAGGAAAAGTGTGTATTGTTGATATAAGACTAACGCATATTGAGTCAAGTGAAGCCTGGTCGGCGGCGCAACAGAATGACCCCATACTGTCAAAGATTATATCAGCCAAAGAAGAAAACAGGAGGCCTAGAAGAACTAGATTTATTTAAAAGGTAAATTAATCAACGATTTTATAAATAAGTAAAATCGTATCAATATAATTCCATATGATCAAATATATACCATGTATATCTTATCATATAAATCATATCTAATTTAAATAATGCTAAACGCAATCACAAACATACCATTGAAAGGCATTATAATACCTGGCAAAAGAGATTTTTGAATAAAAATTTCGATAGGGCCAAATTAGTAGATGAATTGAAATTAAAGTTTCAAAAGAAAAATTTGCCAATCGACCAATTTCAATATGAAAAAAATATCAAAGAAAAGATTCCTTTTGTTGTTGCTCTATCCTTAGCAAAGCACAGCAAGCCTTTTGAAGATGGCGTTTTTGTTTAAAGATCTTTCAAAAGAAGTATTTTGAAGTGTTTTGGCTTAAATAAATTTTACAACTTATAACATTTCCATCCTTGTATTGTGCTCCCATACATGTAAAAGCTCTCGTCAAAGCTTGCTGTAGGTGAAAAAGCTCTTTTGTAAAAGCTTGCACATTGTGCATATGAGTTGGACGCAACTGATATAAATTGATAAAAAAAATAGTCACCCTGTGGATGTTTTATAAAAATTCTATGAAACCCTTTGGGTTTAAAATTAAATTAATCGTAAAAAATTATTTAAATCCGGGAATCAAATCATATTCGAGAATCAAAATAATTATTTTCTTGAATCAAATCAAAATTGATTTGTTTTAAAATTGAATTATTCAAATTGCATTATTTTGTTTGATTTATAAAAAGAATTATTTAAATCAACTTGATTCATGCAACTAATTACTTGCAAGTAGTGTATACGTGTTATCAACGAAAAACAACACAATTTTTTGAGTGGCTGCACTGTACAAGTTAATTTTTAACATGTCGTCAACAAGAGAAGTGCTATCCAAAATGGCTGTCTTAAAGGAATACAGTATTGCCAAGTTCTTAACACTTTGCGATACGTAGGGATATATATCATGTTATTATATTTCTTATATAAAAACCTAAAATTAGTATTTAAACTTAACTGTAAAAGGCGACTTTATATTTTTTCATTATCCTTCTTATTTATGTGCACACTATCAACTATAATATTAACTCTTATTGCAACAAATAAATAAATTAATATAAAACTCAGTACTCGGCAACTCTGCTTTTGGTTTTGTCATTATACTTGCATCTACTGTCAAAAATTCACTTGCATCAATATTTCATTGCAAGCTGAGTCGCAAGTAGCATAAGTGTGAGTGTGGTTGTAAAAAAGTATGGGTGTATTGAGTTTTTGGCAATTGCATGCGGCAACGGGGAGTAAGATAATGATGGAATTATGGTAGTAAATAATTCAATCAGAAAAATTAATTCACGAATGAATTCGTCAAAATTTAAATAATAAATAAGATTTGAAAATTGATTTAAGGAATTATGTTTTAAAAGTTCGGGGTGAGTGCGATTAACCGTTAATCGCATCCATTTTAACCGTAAACGCGGCTAGGAAGAATTGCACTTAAATGCACACACTATTTAAAATGTTTAGTGCCATCTTAAAGCAGCCATTAGACTATCTAGCTGTACAGCATGGCTTGATGACTCCGTGTATATCTTTTTGTAATGGCCATCAAATGCTGGACATGTAGTACATCATGCTTGATAGTCTTTGGGACGCTTAATGGTAATTGTCACAGGGTATAGCAGTGTTGTCAGAAGTGACAGCTGTCAAACGAGTAAACAAAAACCGTATGGTGAGGGTTATTGTTGTAATTGTGAACCATACAGGTTGGTTGAAAAGTTCCTGCGCTCGAAATGAAAGAATACTGTTTTTGTTACAAAATATATTTTTTTATTCAATATAATCTCCTAGAGCTCAATACACTTGTTCCAATGATCTTCCAACAATTTTATCCCATCCTTATAATGGTTTTCCGGAAGCTCTGCAAAATAACCGTCTACGGCTGCTATGGCCTCTTCATTCGACGAAAAATGCTTTCCACGAAGGAATTGTTTGAGATTTATGAATAGATAGTAGTCACTGGGAGCCAAATCTGGTGAATACGGTGGATGTTCAAGCAATTCGTACTTTAATTCTTTGAATTTAGCCATCGTCAAAACACTTTTGTGAGCAGGTGCATTGTCTTGATGAAAAATGATTTTTTCTTTTTTAAACCAGGTCTTTTCTCACGAATTTTTTCATCCAGCTGATCCAAAAGGCTGCAATAACATTCAGAGTTGATTGTTTTACATTTCTGAAGATAATCAATCAACGAAATTCCTTTTTCATCCCAAAAAACTGATGCCATAACCTTCTTTGCTGATCGTTGTGACTTCACCTGCTTTGGAGCTGAACAACCAGCTTCAGTCCACTGTAAACGTTCTTGTTTCAATTTAGGATCATGGTGGTAGATCCAAGTCTCATCCATAGTTATAAAACGACGCAAGAAGTCGGTTTTATTCGGCTTAAAATGCTCCAAATTACGCTGAGAAATTTGTTTTCGGTCCAGTTTTTGTTGAATTGTTACTGTGTGCGGCACTAACTTTCCAAACAGTTTTTTCATACGTAATTCTTCATGTAAAATATGGAGTACTCGTTCGTCTGAGATGCCTATGGCATTACCAATTTCACGCTTAGTCAAACTTGGATCTTCTCTAACCATATTAAGTACCTGCTCAATAATTTCTACTGTGGTTGCAGTTTTTGGTCGTCCTTCGCGTGGATCGTCTTTAAGGCTGGTACGACCACGTTTAAATTCACCAGCCCAAAATTCAACGGTTCGTTTGAAGGTGAGGACTCCTTATACACTTCTTACAATTGTTCATAAATTTCTTTTGCTTTTAAACCCTTCAAAACAAAGAATCTAATGACTGCACGATATTAAATTTTTTCCATATTAAAAAAAATCAAAGACACGCCAACTTCAAATGGCTTGTAAACAAAGTTATACCAACTTGAGAAAAAAAAAAGTTTGGAGCTAGCAGTGTCATCTCTTGGTGAGCGCAGGAACTTTTCAACCAACCTGTAGTGCGAAAGAGATTTAAAAACAATGAATACAAAAAAATAATGTGTAAAATTGATCAATTACACAGCATGCTTTCGAACATATGATCGCCAAAAGTATATAAAAGATACCATAGAAGTGCAACATGCCTGTATTTACTAAGCGTTTAACCATCCTATTGTTTCAGAAACTTGGAACAAACTCACAAAAAAAATTTTATATTTGGGTTACATATTGTAATAACAAAATACTGTTTATGTTTTTATAACATTTTTGCACATATTAATTAATTTTTTTAATTTAATCTCAGTATTTAAAAGAACAACACATACAACAAAATTTTACATTTATATGATAAGTGAAGTAAGTAAAATTGTAATTAATTCTTCTTCTTTTTCGATTACATTGATTGTCTTACATGAAAATAATAATATTCTTAGAGCTATATATATGTCTTACTCTAATAACAAAGTTAACCTAAAAAGCAACATTGCTAAAGTGAAATAGAATATGTAAAAAAGTACAAATTGAAAGGTTTAACAAGGCTTGCTTTCGGCCTTTAAAGTCTCTAACAGAGTAGATGTCTGTAAATAACATTACTAAAACTAAGTAATAAATGTTTTATTATATAAATTGACAAAACATATTCATATTACAGTTCATGTAAGAAGTCTTGATTCTGAATTTGATCGATACAGACACACAGAAAATAACGGAGTGTGAAAATTTATTAAAATATAAACATATTTAACGGAAAAAGTGAAGTAGACAATTGCAACTGCAAAAAGTTTTTATAAAAACTGGAAAATATAAGTAATATTTATTAAAAAATGTATATACCTGAATAGATGCTGAATTTGGGTACCACGTGTGCATTTAGTTGCAACTTGGCGAGAGCATGGAATTGAGCAACGATGATCAACACTCATTTATAGAAAGCAAACATTCAAAGCGAAGAAGAGCAGATGTATTATTGTCACCGGCAAACATTGACGAAACTCATTTGGATGAAAATATATTTGCTTTACTTGATGGATTGGATATTGAAAATACAAAGGACAACTCCATACAGAGAAAGGGAGAGAAAACTGCTAGACCCAAAAAGGAAAATGCCGGTAAATCCTTCTGCCCTTCAATATTTTTATTTGATGTCAACATTAAAAGTTTAGTTGACAAATTGGAAGAAAAACACCCAAAATAACGTTTAAAATAAGAAACGTTAATAAACATGATGGCCATCCTGAGGGAGAAGAATATTCACTCTTACTCATATACACCTAAAAAGCTTAGACAGACTTCTTTTGTGTTAAGAGGTCTTTATCACGGTACTAGTGTTGAGGAAGTTAAGTCTGCTCTTGACAAATCGGTTCCAAACGGTGTGTCCAAAATTACACGTTTTACAAATCCGTATGGACATAATTCAGCCTTAGGAGTAGCAATTGCCAATAAAAACACTGTACATAGAATTATTTGCAATAAAACACAATTTGATAATGTTTTTATTGAAGTAGAAATGGTTTCAAACAGCACTACTAAAAATATTTATTAGGTCTTTATAAATATATACCTTGTGTATATGACTCACATGAGTTAAACAACAGCTTAAACCAGATTCTCCAACTGAGCAACAATAATGATTGGTTTATATTCGGTGGTGACCTATATGCGAAAAGTTTAAATTGGGGAGATACTGCAGATAACGCTAAAGGAAAAGTTATACATAGCTGGCTACAAAACAACTGTTTAGATGTAACACAAAATTCTGATATATCTCCATCGTTTTTTAAAAGGGCTATTAGACACGCATACTTATCTGCAGTCATGTACGATGGCATAATTTGCGTTTTGCTATTACACTGTCGAACGCTGACGGCATACATCAGTACACAGAAATTTTTGAAGCGAAAGCATGGCAATGAAGCGTATAGTTGTAGCGGCTATGGTTATCAACGAAATATTATTACAAGAGGACGAATACGAAAATAAAAGAAAAAGGAAAATATGGGTGAAGGAATGGTTGTGGTACGGATCTGATTTTATTTGCCACAATTGTGGCAAGCTTTTTTATTCCTCAATGAACTTTTCCCAGAAAATAACATTAGCAAGACATTTTTTTCTATACGCACACATCAGCGTCAACAAGCGAACTGAATTTTTATATGAAGTATGGCGGACACGCTATTAGACGAGTATGTTGGTGTGCGACAGACATCAGAAAATCAAAAATTTTTGAAAACCAACATACATGTCTGACGTAGTCGACATACATGCTATTAGACAGTGCTTTTTGGTATGCCATCGTACATGTCTGCAGAAAAGTTTGCGTGTCTAATAGCCCTTTAACGAGTCTTCTTTTTTAGACCACTTTCTATTAAGTCCCAGGATAATCAACAGTATCCAACCTTATTACCAGATCAAAAGCTTATCAACTTTCTCGGATCATTTCCCATTAGTACTGAAACGGGAAAGTAATGAAGCCTGTTTAACACTAAGAAGTCCCCTGGTAATAACTTATAATAACGCTTATTAAAACGCATTCAGTAGAGATTTAGATGCAGCCTCAGATGCCATTTTACCTCCCAAGAATTGCAATTTAAATAATGATGAATTAGATGTGCTTATAAATTCATTTAATAATACACTTACCTCGTCGGCCACTCCAACAAACTGGAAATAAACGAACAAAAAACGTCAGTATCCTGATAACATCAAGACACTTTTTAAAGTTAGGTGTGCATGGCAGAAGAACCTAAAGAAAATACATCACTAAGCAAATACAACTATTCCAATTTTATAATTTAAAATTTTCCTGATACAACACTAAAATTATTACCTGCTATTTTTAACAATTGCATTAATAACGGCGATTTCCCATCGGGTTGGAAAAGCGCAAAAATATTTCCAATTAGAAAAAAAGCAGGACAGTAAAAAGCCTGAGGATTTAGCCCAACATCCCTTTTATCCAACATTGGTAAATTATTTGAACACGTAATTAAGGAAAAACTAGAAAATGAGTTCATTGTGGAACCAATATCGTTATTGCAATTTGAATTAAGGAGATCTCACTCAACACAACATACTTTGTTAAAATTTCACAATATCATTGGAAAGGCATTTGATTGCGTTTATCATAATGGAATCCTCTGCAAGCTGATAAATCTTGGCGTTGACCCATTTCTGGTAAAAATATTTTACAACTGCTTTACAAATAGAAAATTTGACGTCCAAACCAACAACATTACCTCAGAACTAGAACATGTGAAAAGTGAATATTGTAGCGGATTTTGTGCATATATATAAGAAGGATAAGGAGGAAGTCGCCTTTTAAAGGTAAGTTTAAATAATAAATTTACGTTTTTATAAAAGAAATATAATAAAATGATATATCCCTACGTATCGCAAAGTGTTAAGTACTTGGTAATACCTTTAAGACAGCCATTTTGGAAACCACTTCTCTTGTTGACGACATGTTAAAAATTAACTTGCCACTCAAAAAATTGTGTTGTTTTCGTTGTAGTGCACTACTCGCATGTGACAACGGGGGGTTATGTGCATTCAGATATTATTCAAGAAACGTGTCATCAACTGTGTAAGTATTGTTTCGATTTTACCCTTTATAAAATCGTTGATTTATTTACCTTTTAAATAAATACAGTTCTTTCTATATTGCAAATAATAAACACGGTTTGAAATTGTTTATAGCTCTATTTATTTATAACCGTCACTAACAATTACAGAAATACACTTTAATAGCACACTTTATTTATACGGTGTAGACAGACTAAACGTTAGCCCCACTTTAGTTCTTACCACATAGTTTTATTATCAACTAAACTACTGCGTCACCGAGTACCAGTATTTATATGAGTAGTCAGGTATTCTAGTTATTTCCAGTTTATAACGACACTAGATTTTTCCAGCTGTCAAAAATCGTGTGAAGAAATTTCTAGTGGTAGAAATTTCGTGTAACAATATGTTGCGGTAGTCTATCACGCATGGTGAGATATGATCCTCTATACGGTCCGAAAATACGAATCCGTCAAAGCTTGTATGTAAACGGGACATTTACGGATGTATATTTGATTTCAAAAACATTACTGTACCGTAATTACGGGTACCGTTAAATACGGAGTTCACCGATTTTGATCAGTTTTTATACCCTTGGTTTTGTTGTCAAAAACGAATACTTGAATTGGGAAACAACTCAAAAATATTTAAAAGTAGAGGAAAGAAAATATGCCGAAATGTTACAAATTATTAAGCCTGGCCTTGTTACTGTAGGTGTGTTGAACTGAGAAAAAATAAATACAAGTTCCCGTTGCTAAAGTCAAGTCGGTTCGTCAACATTTCCATGAAGTAGAGTACGGAATTACAACAAATACGTTTAAATATGGTGCTGATGTAGGCGGCATAGCACCTGAAAGTTTGTTAAATTACTTGGATGCTCAATATTATGGTATGATTTCCATTGGTACATTGCCTGTTTAATGCACAATAAATAGGATGAAAATCGAATTCATATCAAAAGAATGGTACCGAATTTGCCATCTGTTCTGGTTTAGGCAGTTTATCTGGTTATTTATCTGTCGATGTGGTAGATATTGGTGATTTAAATAATAAAGCTCAGATATTTGCTGAAGCAACCCGAATTCTCATTTCATTTGAATCGTGATCCTAAAGCTTCCGAAGGTGGGGAAATTATATTTGGCGTTTCTGATCCTAATCATTACACGGGTAATTTCACCTATTTGGCTGTCACCTGTAAAGCTAATGGGCAAAGCAAAATGGTGGCAAGGAAGGTTGTCAAGTTATTGCCGACACAGGCACTTCTCTTATTGCCTTGCCACCAACAGAAGCTACTTCGATAGGTGGGCAATCAAACTTGTTGAGTGGTCATTTAATATTATTTTTTGCGAAAAAACCCAATGAAAAGCTTGATAAATACTATGGGGACTCTGCACCATCGATTTCAATGGTAAAAAAGTGGTTTACTGACTTTCGTTGTGGCCTTAGAAGCGCGGAAGATGCCGAACGTTCTGGACGCCCAGTTGAGGTCTCTACACCCAAAACAATTGAAACATTCACGATGTAGTGTTGGCCGATCGGAGATTGAATGTGCGATAGATTGTGCAAGACATAGGCATCTCACATGGCTCAGTGGCTTTAATTTTGAAGGATCACTTTGGTATGAGAAAGCTTTCCGCAAGATGGCTGCCGCGTTTGCTCACAATCGACCACCAACGGAATCGTGTGACAGCTTAGTTTCCATGACAAAAATCCATGAAGTAGACTACGAATTGCGCCATCATTCGCCTTATTCTACGGATTTAGCCCCCAGTAACTATTTCCTATTTCCAAACCTAAAGAAATGGTTCAGTTAAAAGAGATTTAGCTCCAACAATGAAATTATTGGTTAAACAAATGCCTGTTTTATGGACTTCGAAAAATCCTGCTGTTAAATGCAAAGTAAATAACGGAACTTTGACAGTAGTCTATTAACAGGTGGTACTTGATGGGAGCAGTGTTGCATAACTACGAACGAAGTTTGAAAAGTCACGGACTTATCGATCCGCCCTCGTAATTGGGTTGGAGATGTATATAGAATTTAATTAAGTTTGTAAAAGTATTTTATTTTTTTCAGTATCCTTATAAATAAATTTTAATAAAAAAAATTTATTAAAAATTAAAAAATTTAGGCATTTACACAAATCCGTTTTTGTTGAAAAAAAAAACGTTACGAATACGGACCCGTAAACGATCCGCCTTTAACGGACTTTCAACGGACAACTCCGTTTTTCATCCGATATATCGGTCCATCGTAGACGGACTTTTAACGGACAACTCCGTTTTTTACCCTTAATATATAGGACCGTAAACAGTCCGTCATTGACGGTATTTAAACGGATTTGAATCAGTTTCGATGTTCCTTAAAATCCGTTTTCTGGTCCGTATACGGATCCAGAAAACCGTACGTAAACTGAGTTGGATTCCGTTTATGACGTACCGAAAACGGTAGGTTAACGAAACGTATTGTTTGTTGGGTGTATTTGTTTAGTGAGAATTTTATACTCGCTGCTAATTCTATTTCCAGCTCTGTGATATATTTTCTTTAGGTTTTAGGTTCTTCTACCATGCGTACTTAGCTTTACAAAATTTATTAATGCTATCAGGATACTGACGTTTTTGTTCCTTTATTTCCAGTTTGATGGAGTGGCTGTCATGTATTGATGTAAGTGTATTATTAGATGTATTTATAAGCACATCTAATTCATCATTATTTAAATTGCAATTGTTGGGTGGTAAAATCGCATCTAAGGCTGCATCTCTACTAAATGCGTTAAACAGGCTTCATCACTTTCAAGTTTCAGTGTTAATGGAAAATGATCTGAGAAAGTTTATAAGCTTTTAATCTGATAATTAGGTTGGATACTGTGGATTATGCTGGAACTTAACAGAAAGTGATCTAGGAAAGAAGACCCGTTAGGAAATGATGGAGATATATTGCAAACTTACATCTAAACATTTGTTTTGGAGCACGCTATGGAGAATTTTTCCATTAGCGATATCTGCAGTATCTCCCCAATTTAAACTTTCTCATTTAGGACACCACCAAATATAAGCCATCATAATTGTTGCCCAGTTGGAGAATCTGGTTTATGCTATTATTTAACTCATGTGAGTCATGTAAACAAGGTATATATAAAGACCTAATAAATTTTTTTTACTAATGTTTTTTTTAGATTACCTTTAGAATAACTCTCTTTTATGACTTAAAAATGAAATTAGGAAAAATTATGCAGGATTTCGTTATCAAAATGCAATCTAAAGAAGTGTCAAAGGGATAGACCCACAAGTTCTAATATGTTTTTTTCGATTTCTCAACAGTTTCAATTTTGTCGCTTACAACGTTATGCAAAATTTTAAAAACAAGTGCACACATTTATTTGTTTTACCCCATTAATTAATCAAAAATTAATTTATTTTAAATAAATAAGATTTTTTTTTTTAAATAAGATTTTTTAAAATTAAATAAAATAATATTGTACACAATAAAATTATTAACAGAATAAAAAAAGAAAAAAAAATTTTTCTTAATAGACAAGAATAAAATAAGAATACACATAGTTTTTTATTGAAATACCCAAAGTAATTTTTTTTAATAAAAATACTTAATAGGAGTGCATTAACAACGATAACAAACCGAGTTAAATATAAAGGGGAAAGAATACATCAAAGGGAATCAACAACTAGAGCATAAGTACCCTACAACCTGGCAAAGTCGGTAAGTTGAATTGTTTACAACTTACTAAAAATTTCCAAACCCATAATTTCATAAAATTTTACACATTTTATACAGCGGTGAGTACAAAATTGATTAAAAAACCTGTTATTAAACACCCACCCACCCTTTTCATAGTTATAATTCAGGTTTTTTAATATTGTGTCTGACCAACTGATATTGCCGTTCACTTTGTGTAGTGCATATTAGTTAGTGTAAAAAACACCCAGTAGGAAATTTTGTCGCCTGAAAAACTTTTTTCGGGACTTTGTCAACGTTGGTGGAAAAATCTTGTTTTTTCCCATAAAGATAATATTTAACCCTTATCGGGACCGCAACCCCAGATTTAACCCTATTGTTACCGCACATTTCTTTAACCCTGTTTTGTACCACAAACCCTCATTTAACCCGTTTTTTACCCGGTTCACCCGCAATTAATTACTTGTACCCACGTTTTTACTCTTTTTTTGTCGTAAAGTAATTGCATTTTGGTACGAAAGTGGAGGATTTGAAACTCTTGTCCGATAATTTATTGATCTGCATTAAGTAGGATTTAACCGCTTATGAGGAGGATTATCGCGATTCTTCGGAGGATACCCAATCGTTACCCGCCTTAAAAATTCGAAAGAGCGAGTTGGAAGGAATATGGGCAAACATCCATTCCAAGTACACCCATCTAAGAGAATCCCCTCAAATGAGAGACCCAGAGGCGTCAAGGAAAAGTAACATGACCGAAATCACTCAGCTTGTCAGACGAGCTAAACAATTTTACAGGGCCAATAAGACTTCGATTGAGGAAGCAATTGAAGCCCATACGGAGAAAAGGCTCTCTTTACCCCACCCAAGTGATACTAATGCGACAAACTCTGGCGGAATTAATGTAACACCATGTGATATACCCATTTTCAGTGGTGAATTCAAAAACTGGGCTCCATTAAGAGACATTTTCATGGCTGTTTTCGGAAAAAATCGCCGTCTGAGCGGCATTGAAAAATTATGTCATCTCAAAGAGAAAACTCGCAAGGAGGCCAGGGAACACACAATGGTTTTGGCATTGCATGGTCAGAACTTACTTCCCAATATGAGGATAGGCGAAGGCAGGTCAATGCTCAATTAAATATATTATTAACCCTACCCATAGTTAATAGTCCGTGCGGGTTTCAAATACGAAAATTGCAAAGGACTATAAAAAATTGCATTGCGGTTCTTAACACTCTACAGATAGACACTGCAAATTGGGATCCAATTATAATTTATATTTGTACCTTTAAATTACCCAAGGAGACCCTTTTGATATTTGAGAGAACCCTATCAGATAACACTTGTATTCCATCCTGGCAACTTTTAAACTTCTGAATATAAGGGAATTGAGGCGGCTACTGACGCCAAAGATCTTCGAATAAATGTTGTTTTAGACCCAAACCCGAAACAATACTCTGATAATAGAAATCAGTATGAGAAAAGAGGAAAACATTTCTCAGTGTAACCCAAACACCCGTAAGGGGCATACATTTTGAAAAGAAGCCTCAACGCGAGCAAGTTTACCCGAATCCGACCCAAACCCACCCAAAATTGGACAGGCCTGATGGTTCAATTTGCAAACTTTGCAAAAATAGGCACACCCTAAGTAATTCTCCAACATTTATTTCCATGGGAATCAATGAGAGAATTAAGTTTGTCAGAAAAAGTGGAGTTTGATACAATTGTTTGGCAGTGGCTCATATCATTAAAGACTGTCGTATTACATTTACGTGTAGGCAGTGCGGAGGTCGCCACAATTCTCTGATACACAGACCCTCAACGTCAAGAAATGCGCAGTCTTTTTCAACAACTATCCACACAAAAACCCTTTATGAAAGGAAAAAGCTACTAGGAACTGCCGTTTTGAATGTGGAAGTCCACGGGGCACTTTTTCCCCCAAGGGCACTTATTGACCCTGCGTCAGATTACAGTTTTGTGACTGACCAACTCAGGCGTAAATTGCGACTACCAAGTACTCCAATATCTGCAGAATTTTCTGGAATGGAAGAGCTGGGTTCAGCTCGGTCAGATAAATTATGCGATCTGACATTGAGATCCAATACCCGGGAAGATTTTAGCTTATCAATGCAAGCGATAGTTGTAAAAGGAGTCTCGAATAATTTACCCAACCATAATAAAAGCCAGGAAATCGCCAAGAATCTTGGGGATGTTCAATTGGCTGAATCGAAGTTTTACGAAAGCCGTCCTGTCGATTTACTAATCGGCAGCGATTATTACCAGCAGATCTGCCGAAAGGGCGTTAAAAACAACTTCCTTAGAACACTTATCGCTCAAGAGACCCAGTTTGGTTGGATATTGACAGGACCCGTTGATGAACCAAACAAAAACCACGCTGTTGTATCGTTTTTTTAGCTCGGTTACACTTGATAAGTGTTTAACTAAATTCTGGCAAATTGAGGAAATCCCAAGAAAACCCATTAAATCTGTAGAGGATTCCTTTTGTGAGGAATTGTATGCGAAATCTACGCTATGTTTACCCAATGGCCGTTACTAAGTTGATTTACCCTTTCGAACCCCCCGAGTACAGTAAGGAAACTTACGCCATGTCGCAATGACTCAATTTCTTAGAAATGAGAAAAATTTAATGAAGAAGCCTGAATTAGAAGCTGAATATGATCATGTGCTGCAAGAATATCTTGATCTAGGTCACATGAAACCCATAGAATTTAACCCGAATACTTCTGCAGATACTCATTATTATTTACCACATCATGCAGTCGTAAAACTTGATAAAGTTGCAACAAAGCTTCGAGTTATTTTTAATGCGTCAAGCAAAACTTCGAGCGGCAAGAGCTTAAACGATACCCTATACACCGGTCCTAAACTACAACAGGAGTTGGTTGTAGTAATATTAAAATGGCGCTTTTATAAAATCGTTTTTAATGCCGACATTTCTAAAATGTACCGGCAGATCTTATTGAATCTTACCCACACACCTTTTCAGCGAATATCTATCGTAAAAGCATCAACGAACCCATTCGAGACTATGAACTTCAAACTGTCACGTTCGGAGTCAATTGCGCACCCTATTTAGCAATTCGAACTCTTCTAGAACTGGCTAAAGATGTTCAAGATACCCACCCAATGTTCAAGATACCCACAATATGTATGTTGATGATGTTTTAGCGGGTGCGCATACCATTGAAGACGCTAAAACAGCTCAACAACAGTTAATCACAGTGCTGAATTCAGCTGGTTTTCCATTAAGAAAATGGATTTCAAATGCTGCTGATCTATTAAATACGCTACCCAAAGACCATTTGCTCGATATCGACTTGCTTACACTGCCTGAATCGAACAATGCGAAAACCCTTGGCATTCGATGGAATGCCAAATAAGATGTATTTTTCTTTAATGTACCCACAATCGAGAGAAAATCGTCATACACAAAGCGTACAGTTCTATCTGATATTGCGCGTCCTTTTGACCCGGCTGGTTGGTTGGCACCAATTGTTATTTCTGCTAAAATTATCATGCAGCAGATATGGAAAGATAACACAGCTTGGGATGAATGTCTAAAACCCTTCACACTAATTAAATGGCAAAAGTTTTTACAATATTATGATAATATTGGTAAAATTCGAATTCCTAGATTGATTCGGTAAACAAGCTCAGCTGGAATTGATTTTCACGGCTTTTCAGATGCTTCTAAGAAAGCTTACTCAGCAGTTTTATATGCTCGAGTTACACTCATAGACGGATATAGTTCCGTAACCCTACTCTTCGCAAAGACGAGAGTTGCACCCATCAAAGTTTTATCGTTACCCAAATTTGAACTTTGTGGTGCGGTGTTGTTGGTAAATATGGTACATAACTTACTCGCTCAACTGAATTTATCCCAACATGAGACGTATTTCTGGACAGACTCATCTATAGTTTTGGCTTGGCTTAACAAACATCCCAATACCTCGCACACGTTCGTCGCGAATCGTGTGGCTACTATTTCGGAAACAGTCGGAGTTGAAAATTGGAAACACGTCATTTCTCTTGATAACCCAGCAGATATTGGTAGTCGTGGTTGCAATCCGGATGAATTGCGAGCATATTCCCTTTGGTGGAACGGGTCTTCATGGTTGAAGGGGTCCGCCTCGGAATGGCCACTAACAACACAGAAATTTATAACTCAAGCTGAAGCGAAACCCATTCAGTCTTTTACTACTACTGTAAATACAAACCCATACAGCACAGATAAACCAGGCATTCTGAATAGATTTCCTAAATGGTCTAAAGCTCTTCGAGTCATGTCGTATGTCATTCGATTTTGTAATCGTGTCTCATTTACGAGACGAAACACAGTTCGTCACGAAAAAGTTATTCCTAATTGAAATAATCTGATGTCGGTTAATGAAAGGATTTACGTTTTATTTAATGACCCGAGTATTACCCTTGAGTCACAGGAAATAATCACTACAAGAGATAAACTGATAATCATATGTCAGACTCAATACTTTAAAGAGGAGTATAATTATTTAATGAATAAAACCCTAATACCCAGAAAGAGTAACCTACTCATCCTAACACCCTTTTCAGACTCAAAAGGTATAATACGTGCGAACGGTCGATTAGCGAGGTCGAGTTGTTTATCTTATGATGAACGTCATCCAATTGTACTACCCTACTCAAGTTTTTTTGCTTTCGCTCGATTTTTCGAGGCGGGGATGCCCCGCCGCTATTTACTCGGACAACGGAACAAACTTCGTCGGAGCTAACCAGTTATTGAAGAAAGAGCGGCAGGAATTTATGAGGAACTTAAAATGATCTGTAATTTCGACGAACAGTTTTCAGAACTTGACGTGGCACTTCATTCTACCGGGAGCTCCACATATGGGAGGATTCTGGGAGGCAGGAGTTAAGAGCTTCAAGGCTCACCACAAGAAAATGAATACACTTCGATACACATTTGAAGAGCTAACTACCCTTCTTGCTCAAATCGAAGGATGTTTAAACTCAAGACCCTCAGCCCGTCAACCTAAAAATTATGCTGGAACTTAACAGAAACTGATCTAGGAAAGAAGACCCGTTAGGAAATGATGGAGATATATTGCAAACTTACATCTAAACAGTTGTTTTGGAGCACGCTATGGAGAATTTTTCCATTAGCGATATCTGCAGTATCTCCCCAATTTAAACTTTCTCATTTAGGACACCACCAAATATAAGCCATCATAATTGTTGCCCAGTTGGAGAATCTGGTTTATGCTGTTATTTAACTCATGTGAGTCATGTAAACAAGGTATATATAAAGACCTAATAAATTTTTTTTACTAATGTTTTTTTTAGATTACCTTTAGAATAACTCTCTTTTATGACTTAAAAATGAAATTAGGAAAAATTATGCAGGATTTCGTTATCAAAATGCAATCTAAAGAAGTGTCAAAGGGATAGACCTACAAGTTCTAATATGTTTTTTTCGATTTCTCAACAGTTTCAATTTTGTCGCTTACAACGTTATGCAAAATTTTAAGAACAAGTGCACACATTTATTTGTTTTACCCCATTAATTAATCAAAAATTAATTTATTTTAAATAAATAAGATTTTTTAAAATTAAATAAAATAATATTGTACACAATAAAATTATTAACAGAATAAAAAAAGAAAAAAAAAATTTTCTTAATAGACAAGAATAAAATAAGAATACACATAATTTTTTTTAATAAAAATACTTAATAGGAGTGCATTAACAACGATAACAAACCGAGTTAAATATAAAGGGGAAAGAATACATCAAAGGGAATCAACAACTAGAGAATAAGTACCCTACAACCTGGCAAAGTCGGTAAGTTGAATTGTTTACAACTTACTAAAAATTTCCAAACCCATAATTTCATAAAATTTTACACATTTTATACAGCGGTGAGTACAAAATTGATTAAAAAACCTGTTATTAAACACCCACCCACCCTTTTCATAGTTAGAATTCAGGTTTTTTAATATTGTGTCTGACCAACTGATATTGCCGTTCACTTTGTGTAGTGCATATTAGTTAGTGTAAAAAACACCCAGTAGGAAATTTTGTCGCCTGAAAAACTTTTTTCGGGACTTTGCCAACGTTGGTGGAAAAATCTTGTTTTTTCCCATAAAGATAATATTTAACCCTTATCGGGACCGCAACCCCAGATTTAACCCTATTGTTACCGCACATTTCTTTAACCCTGTTTTGTACCACTAAACCTCATTTAACCCGTTTTTTACCCGGTTCACCCGCAATTAATTACTTGTACCCACGTTTTTACTCTTTTTTTTGTCGTAAAGTAATTGCATTTTGGTACGAAAGTGGAGGATTTGAAACTCTTGTCCGATAATTTATTGATCTGCATTAAGTAGGATTTAACCGCTTATGAGGAGGATTATCGCGATTCTTCGGAGGATACCCAATCGTTACCCGCCTTAAAAATTCGAAAGAGCGAGTTGGAAGGAATATGGGCAAACATCCATTCCAAGTACACCCATCTAAGAGAATCCCCTCAAATGAGAGACCCAGAGGCGTCAAGGAAAAGTAACATGACCGAAATCACTCAGCTTGTCAGACGAGCTAAACAATTTTACAGGGCCAATAAGACTTCGATTGAGGAAGCAATTGAAGCCCATACGGAGAAAAGGCTCTCTTTACCCCCCCAAGTGATACTAATGCGACAAACTCTGGCGGAATTAGTGTAACACCATGTGATATACCCATTTTCAGTGGTGAATTCAAAAACTGGGCTCCATTAAGAGACATTTTCATGGCTGTTTTCGGAAAAAATCGCCGTCTGAGCGGCATTGAAAAATTATGTCATCTCAAAGAGAAAACTCGCAAGGAGGCCAGGGAAATTGTTGACAGCGCCCCTTTAACACACAATGGTTTTGGCATTGCATGGTCAGAACTTACTTCCCAATATGAGGATAGGCGAAGGCAGGTCAATGCTCAATTAAATATATTATTAACCCTACCCATAGTTAATAGTCCGTGCGGGTTTCAAATACGAAAATTGCAAAGGACTATAAAAAATTGCATTGCGGTTCTTAACACTCTACAGATAGACACTGCAAATTGGGATCCAATTATAATTTATATTTGTACCTTTAAATTACCCAAGGAGACCCTTTTGATATTTGAGAGAACCCTATCAGATAACACTTGTATTCCATCCTGGCAAGAGTTGGATGAATTTTTAACTTCTGAATATAAGGGAATTGAGGCGGCTACTGACGCCAAAGATCTTCGAATAAATGTTGTTTTAGACCCAAACCCGAAACAATACTCTGATAATAGAAATCAGTATGAGAAAAGAGGAAAACATTTCTCAGTGTAACCCAAACACCCGTAAGGGGCATACATTTTGAAAAGAAGCCTCAACGCGAGCAAGTTTACCCGAATCCGACCCAAACCCACCCAAAATTGGACAGGCCTGATGGTTCAATTTGCAAACTTTGCAAAAATAGGCACACCCTAAGTAATTCTCCAACATTTATTTCCATGGGAATCAATGAGAGAATTAAGTTTGTCAGAAAAAGTGGAGTTTGATACAATTGTTTGGCAGTGGCTCATATCATTAAAGACTGTCGTATTACATTTACGTGTAGGCAGTGCGGAGGTCGCCACAATTCTCTGATACACAGACCCTCAACGTCAAGAAATGCGCAGTCTTTTTCAACAACTATCCACACAAAAACCCTTTATGAAAGGAAAAAGCTACTAGGAACTGCCGTTTTGAATGTGGAAGTCCACGGGGCACTTTTTCCCCCAAGGGCACTTATTGACCCTGCGTCAGATTACAGTTTTGTGACTGACCAACTCAGGCGTAAATTGCGACTACCAAGTACTCCAATATCTGCAGAATTTTCTGGAATGGAAGAGCTGGGTTCAGCTCGGTCAGATAAATTATGCGATCTGACATTGAGATCCAATACCCGGGAAGATTTTAGCTTATCAATGCAAGCGATAGTTGTAAAAGGAGTCTCGAATAATTTACCCAACCATAATAAAAGCCAGGAAATCGCCAAGAATCTTGGGGATGTTCAATTGGCTGAATCGAAGTTTTACGAAAGCCGTCCTGTCGATTTACTAATCGGCAGCGATTATTACCAGCAGATCTGCCGAAAGGGCGTTAAAAACAACTTCCTTAGAACACTTATCGCTCAAGAGACCCAGTTTGGTTGGATATTGACAGGACCCGTTGATGAACCAAACAAAAACCACGCTGTTGTATCGTTTTTTTAGCTCGGTTACACTTGATAAGTGTTTAACTAAATTCTGGCAAATTGAGGAAATCCCAAGAAAACCCATTAAATCTGTAGAGGATTCCTTTTGTGAGGAATTGTATGCGAAATCTACGCTATGTTTACCCAATGGCCGTTACTAAGTTGATTTACCCTTTCGAACCCCTCGAGTACAGTAAGGAAACTTACGCCATGTCGCAATGACTCAATTTCTTAGAAATGAGAAAAATTTAATGAAGAAGCCTGAATTAGAAGCTGAATATGATCATGTGCTGCAAGAATATCTTGATCTAGGTCACATGAAACCCATAGAATTTAACCCGAATACTTCTGCAGATACTCATTATTATTTACCACATCATGCAGTCGTAAAACTTGATAAAGTTGCAACAAAGCTTCGAGTTATTTTTAATGCGTCAAGCAAAACTTCGAGCGGCAAGAGCTTAAACGATACCCTATACACCGGTCCTAAACTACAACAGGAGTTGGTTGTAGTAATATTAAAATGGCGCTTTTATAAAATCGTTTTTAATGCCGACATTTCTAAAATGTACCGGCAGATCTTATTGAATCTTACCCACACACCTTTTCAGCGAATATCTATCGTAAAAGCATCAACGAACCCATTCGAGACTATGAACTTCAAACTGTCACGTTCGGAGTCAATTGCGCACCCTATTTAGCAATTCGAACTCTTCTAGAACTGGCTAAAGATGTTCAAGATACCCACCCAATGTTCAAGATACCCACAATATGTATGTTGATGATGTTTTAGCGGGTGCGCATACCATTGAAGACGCTAAAACAGCTCAACAACAGTTAATCACAGTGCTGAATTCAGCTGGTTTTCCATTAAGAAAATGGATTTCAAATGCTGCTGATCTATTAAATACGCTACCCAAAGACCATTTGCTCGATATCGACTTGCTTACACTGCCTGAGTCGAACAATGCGAAAACCCTTGGCATTCGATGGAATGCCAAATAAGATGTATTTTTCTTTAATGTACCCACAATCGAGAGAAAATCGTCATACACAAAGCGTACAGTTCTATCTGATATTGCGCGTCCTTTTGACCCGGCTGGTTGGTTGGCACCAATTGTTATTTCTGCTAAAATTATCATGCAGCAGATATGGCAAGATAACACAGCTTGGGATGAATGTCTAAAACCCTTCACACTAATTAAATGGCAAAAGTTTTTACAATATTATGATAATATTGGTAAAATTCGAATTCCTAGATTGATTCGGTAAACAAGCTCAGCTGGAATTGATTTTCACGGCTTTTCAGATGCTTCTAAGAAAGCTTACTCAGCAGTTTTATATGCTCGAGTTACACTCATAGACGGATATAGTTCCGTAACCCTACTCTTCGCAAAGACGAGAGTTGCACCCATCAAAGTTTTATCGTTACCCAAATTTGAACTTTGTGGTGCGGTGTTGTTGGTAAATATGGTACATAACTTACTCGCTCAACTGAATTTATCCCAACATGAGACGTATTTCTGGACAGACTCATCTATAGTTTTGGCTTGGCTTAACAAACATCCCAATACCTCGCACACGTTCGTCGCGAATCGTGTGGCTACTATTTCGGAAACAGTCGGAGTTGAAAATTGGAAACACGTCATTTCTCTTGATAACCCAGCAGATATTGGTAGTCGTGGTTGCAATCCGGATGAATTGCGAGCATATTCCCTTTGGTGGAACGGGTCTTCATGGTTGAAGGGGTCCGCGTCGGAATGGCCACTAACAACACAGAAATTTATAACTCAAGCTGAAGCGAAACCCATTCAGTCTTTTGCTACTACTGTAAATACAAACCCATACAGCACAGATAAACCAGGCATTCTGAATAGATTTCCTAAATGGTCTAAAGCTCTTCGAGTCATGTCGTATGTCATTCGATTTTGTAATCGTGTCTCATTTACGAGACGAAACACAGTTCGTCACGAAAAAGTTATTCCTAATTGAAATAATCTGATGTCGGTTAATGAAAGGATTTACGTTTTATTTAATGACCCGAGTATTACCCTTGAGTCACAGAAAATAATCACTACAAGAGATAAACTGATAATCATATGTCAGACTCAATACTTTAAAGAGGAGTATAATTATTTAATGAATAAAACCCTAATACCCAGAAAGAGTAACCTACTCATCCTAACACCCTTTTCAGACTCAAAAGGTATAATACGTGCGAACGGTCGATTAGCGAGGTCGAGTTGTTTATCTTATGATCAACGTCATCCAATTGTACTACCCTATTCAAGTTTTTTTGCTTTCGCTCGATTTTTCGAGGCGTGGATGCCCCGCCGCTATTTACTCGGACAACGGAACAAACTTCGTCGGAGCTAACCAAATTATTGAAGAAAGAGCGGCAGGAATTTATGAGGAACTTAAAAGGATCTGTAATTTCGACGAACAGTTTTCAGAACTTGACGTGGCACTTCATTCTACCGGGAGCTCCACATATGGGAGGATTCTGGGAGGCAGGAGTTAAGAGCTTCAAGGCTCACCACAAGAAAATGAATACACTTCGATACACATTTGAAGAGCTAACTACCCTTCTTGCTCAAATCGAAGGATGTTTAAACTCAAGACCCTCAGCCCGTCAACCTAAAAATTATGCTGGAACTTAACAGAAAGTGATCTAGGAAAGAAGACCCGTTAGGAAATGATGGAGATATATTGCAAACTTACATCTAAACAGTTGTTTTGGAGCACGCTATGGAGAATTTTTCCATTAGCGATATCTGCAGTATCTCCCCAATTTAAACTTTCTCATTTAGGACACCACCAAATATAAGCCATCATAATTGTTGCCCAGTTGGAGAATCTGGTTTATGCTGTTATTTAACTCATGTGAGTCATGTAAACAAGGTATATATAAAGACCTAATAAATTTTTTTTACTAATGTTTTTTTTAGATTACCTTTAGAATAACTCTCTTTTATGACTTAAAAATGAAATTAGGAAAAATTATGCAGGATTTCGTTATCAAAATGCAATCTAAAGAAGTGTCAAAGGGATAGACCTACAAGTTCTAATATGTTTTTTTCGATTTCTCAACAGTTTCAATTTTGTCGCTTACAACGTTATGCAAAATTTTAAGAACAAGTGCACACATTTATTTGTTTTACCCCATTAATTAATCAAAAATTAATTTATTTTAAATAATTAAGATTTTTTAAAATTAAATAAAATAATATTGTACACAATAAAATTATTAACAGAATAAAAAAAGAAAAAAAAATTTTTCTTAATAGACAAGAATAAAATAAGAATACACATAGTTTTTTATTGAAATACCCAAAGTAATTTTTTTTAATAAAAATACTTAATAGGAGTGCATTAACAACGATAACAAACCGAGTTAAATATAAAGGGGAAAGAATACATCAAAGGGAATCAACAACTAGAGAATAAGTACCCTACAACCTGGCAAAGTCGGTAAGTTGAATTGTTTACAACTTACTAAAAATTTCCAAACCCATAATTTCATAAAATTTTACACATTTTATACAGCGGTGAGTACAAAATTGATTAAAAAACCTGTTATTAAACACCCACCCACCCTTTTCATAGTTAGAATTCAGGTTTTTTAATATTGTGTCTGACCAACTGATATTGCCGTTCACTTTGTGTAGTGCATATTAGTTAGTGTAAAAAACACCCAGTAGGAAATTTTGTCGCCTGAAAAACTTTTTTGGGGACTTTGCCAACGTTGGTGGAAAAATCTTGTTTTTTCCCATAAAGATAATATTTAACCCTTATCGGGACCGCAACCCCAGATTTAACCCTATTGTTACCGCACATTTCTTTAACCCTGTTTTGTACCACTAACCCTCATTTAACCCGTTTTTTACCCGGTTCACCCGCAATTAATTACTTGTACCCACGTTTTTACTCTTTTTTTTGTCGTAAAGTAATTGCATTTTGGTACGAAAGTGGAGGATTTGAAACTCTTGTCCGATAATTTATTGATCTGCATTAAGTAGGATTTAACCGCTTATGAGGAGGATTATCGCGATTCTTCGGAGGATACCCAATCGTTACCCGCCTTAAAAATTCGAAAGAGCGAGTTGGAAGGAATATGGGCAAACATCCATTCCAAGTACACCCATCTAAGAGAATCCCCTCAAATGAGAGACCCAGAGGCGTCAAGGAAAAGTAACATGACCGAAATCACTCAGCTTGTCAGACGGGCTAAACAATTTTACAGGGCCAATAAGACTTCGATTGAGGAAGCAATTGAAGCCCATACGGAGAAAAGGCTCTCTTTACCCCACCCAAGTGATACTAATGCGACAAACTCTGGCGGAATTAATGTAACACCATGTGATATACCCATTTTCAGTGGTGAATTCAAAAACTGGGCTCCAATAAGAGACATTTTCATGACTGTTTTCGGAAAAAATCGCCGTCTGAGCGGCATTGAAAAATTATGTCATCTCAAAGAGAAAACTCGCAAGGAGGCCAGGGAAATTGTTGACAGCGCCCCTTTAACACACAATGGTTTTGGCATTGCATGGTCAGAACTTACTTCCCAATATGAGGATAGGCGAAGGCAGGTCAATGCTCAATTAAATATATTATTAACCCTACCCATAGTTAATAGTCCGTGCGGGTTTCAAATACGAAAATTGCAAAGGACTATAAAAAATTGCATTGCGGTTCTTAACACTCTACAGATAGACACTGCAAATTGGGATCCAATTATAATTTATATTTGTACCTTTAAATTACCCAAGGAGACCCTTTTGATATTTGAGAGAACCCTATCAGATAACACTTGTATTCCATCCTGGCAAGAGTTGGATGAATTTTTAACTTCTGAATATAAGGGAATTGAGGCGGCTACTGACGCCAAAGATCTTCGAATAAATGTTGTTTTAGACCCAAACCCGAAACAATACTCTGATAATAGAAATCAGTATGAGAAAAGAGGAAAACATTTCTCAGTGTAACCCAAACACCCGTAAGGGGCATACATTTTGAAAAGAAGCCTCAACGCGAGCAAGTTTACCCGAATCCGACCCAAACCCACCCAAAATTGGACAGGCCTGATGGTTCAATTTGCAAACTTTGCAAAAATAGGCACACCCTAAGTAATTCTCCAACATTTATTTCCATGGGAATCAATGAGAGAATTAAGTTTGTCAGAAAAAGTGGAGTTTGATACAATTGTTTGGCAGTGGCTCATATCATTAAAGACTGTCGTATTACATTTACGTGTAGGCAGTGCGGAGGTCGCCACAATTCTCTGATACACAGACCCTCAACGTCAAGAAATGCGCAGTCTTTTTCAACAACTATCCACACAAAAACCCTTTATGAAAGGAAAAAGCTACTAGGAACTGCCGTTTTGAATGTGGAAGTCCACGGGGCACTTTTTCCCCCAAGGGCACTTATTGACCCTGCGTCAGATTACAGTTTTGTGACTGACCAACTCAGGCGTAAATTGCGACTACCAAGTACTCCAATATCTGCAGAATTTTCTGGAATGGAAGAGCTGGGTTCAGCTCGGTCAGATAAATTATGCGATCTGACATTGAGATCCAATACCCGGGAAGATTTTAGCTTATCAATGCAAGCGATAGTTGTAAAAGGAGTCTCGAATAATTTACCCAACCATAATAAAAGCCAGGAAATCGCCAAGAATCTTGGGGATGTTCAATTGGCTGAATCGAAGTTTTACGAAAGCCGTCCTGTCGATTTACTAATCGGCAGCGATTATTACCAGCAGATCTGCCGAAAGGGCGTTAAAAACAACTTCCTTAGAACACTTATCGCTCAAGAGACCCAGTTTGGTTGGATATTGACAGGACCCGTTGATGAACCAAACAAAAACCACGCTGTTGTATCGTTTTTTTAGCTCGGTTACACTTGATAAGTGTTTAACTAAATTCTGGCAAATTGAGGAAATCCCAAGAAAACCCATTAAATCTGTAGAGGATTCCTTTTGTGAGGAATTGTATGCGAAATCTACGCTATGTTTACCCAATGGCCGTTACTAAGTTGATTTACCCTTTCGAACCCCTCGAGTACAGTAAGGAAACTTACGCCATGTCGCAATGACTCAATTTCTTAGAAATGAGAAAAATTTAATGAAGAAGCCTGAATTAGAAGCTGAATATGATCATGTGCTGCAAGAATATCTTGATCTAGGTCACATGAAACCCATAGAATTTAACCCGAATACTTCTGCAGATACTCATTATTATTTACCACATCATGCAGTCGTAAAACTTGATAAAGTTGCAACAAAGCTTCGAGTTATTTTTAATGCGTCAAGCAAAACTTCGAGCGGCAAGAGCTTAAACGATACCCTATACACCGGTCCTAAACTACAACAGGAGTTGGTTGTAGTAATATTAAAATGGCGCTTTTATAAAATCGTTTTTAATGCCGACATTTCTAAAATGTACCGGCAGATCTTATTGAATCTTACCCACACACCTTTTCAGCGAATATCTATCGTAAAAGCATCAACGAACCCATTCGAGACTATGAACTTCAAACTGTCACGTTCGGAGTCAATTGCGCACCCTATTTAGCAATTCGAACTCTTCTAGAACTGGCTAAAGATGTTCAAGATACCCACCCAATGTTCAAGATACCCACAATATGTATGTTGATGATGTTTTAGCGGGTGCGCATACCATTGAAGACGCTAAAACAGCTCAACAACAGTTAATCACAGTGCTGAATTCAGCTGGTTTTCCATTAAGAAAATGGATTTCAAATGCTGCTGATCTATTAAATACGCTACCCAAAGACCATTTGCTCGATATCGACTTGCTTACACTGCCTGAGTCGAACAATGCGAAAACCCTTGGCATTCGATGGAATGCCAAATAAGATGTATTTTTCTTTAATGTACCCACAATCGAGAGAAAATCGTCATACACAAAGCGTACAGTTCTATCTGATATTGCGCGTCCTTTTGACCCGGCTGGTTGGTTGGCACCAATTGTTATTTCTGCTAAAATTATCATGCAGCAGATATGGCAAGATAACACAGCTTGGGATGAATGTCTAAAACCCTTCACACTAATTAAATGGCAAAAGTTTTTACAATATTATGATAATATTGGTAAAATTCGAATTCCTAGATTGATTCGGTAAACAAGCTCAGCTGGAATTGATTTTCACGGCTTTTCAGATGCTTCTAAGAAAGCTTACTCAGCAGTTTTATATGCTCGAGTTACACTCATAGACGGATATAGTTCCGTAACCCTACTCTTCGCAAAGACGAGAGTTGCACCCATCAAAGTTTTATCGTTACCCAAATTTGAACTTTGTGGTGCGGTGTTGTTGGTAAATATGGTACATAACTTACTCGCTCAACTGAATTTATCCCAACATGAGACGTATTTCTGGACAGACTCATCTATAGTTTTGGCTTGGCTTAACAAACATCCCAATACCTCGCACACGTTCGTCGCGAATCGTGTGGCTACTATTTCGGAAACAGTCGGAGTTGAAAATTGGAAACACGTCATTTCTCTTGATAACCCAGCAGATATTGGTAGTCGTGGTTGCAATCCGGATGAATTGCGAGCATATTCCCTTTGGTGGAACGGGTCTTCATGGTTGAAGGGGTCCGCGTCGGAATGGCCACTAACAACACAGAAATTTATAACTCAAGCTGAAGCGAAACCCATTCAGTCTTTTGCTACTACTGTAAATACAAACCCATACAGCACAGATAAACCAGGCATTCTGAATAGATTTCCTAAATGGTCTAAAGCTCTTCGAGTCATGTCGTATGTCATTCGATTTTGTAATCGTGTCTCATTTACGAGACGAAACACAGTTCGTCACGAAAAAGTTATTCCTAATTGAAATAATCTGATGTCGGTTAATGAAAGGATTTACGTTTTATTTAATGACCCGAGTATTACCCTTGAGTCACAGGAAATAATCACTACAAGAGATAAACTGATAATCATATGTCAGACTCAATACTTTAAAGAGGAGTATAATTATTTAATGAATAAAACCCTAATACCCAGAAAGAGTAACCTACTCATCCTAACACCCTTTTCAGACTCAAAAGGTATAATACGTGCGAACGGTCGATTAGCGAGGTCGAGTTGTTTATCTTATGATCAACGTCATCCAATTGTACTACCCTATTCAAGTTTTTTTGCTTTCGCTCGATTTTTCGAGGCGTGGATGCCCCGCCGCTATTTACTCGGACAACGGAACAAACTTCGTCGGAGCTAACCAAATTATTGAAGAAAGAGCGGCAGGAATTTATGAGGAACTTAAAAGGATCTGTAATTTCGACGAACAGTTTTCAGAACTTGACGTGGCACTTCATTCTACCGGGAGCTCCACATATGGGAGGATTCTGGGAGGCAGGAGTTAAGAGCTTCAAGGCTCACCACAAGAAAATGAATACACTTCGATACACATTTGAAGAGCTAACTACCCTTCTTGCTCAAATCGAAGGATGTTTAAACTCAAGACCCTCAGCCCGTCAACCTAAAAATTATGCTGGAACTTAACAGAAAGTGATCTAGGAAAGAAGACCCGTTAGGAAATGATGGAGATATATTGCAAACTTACATCTAAACAGTTGTTTTGGAGCACGCTATGGAGAATTTTTCCATTAGCGATATCTGCAGTATCTCCCCAATTTAAACTTTCTCATTTAGGACACCACCAAATATAAGCCATCATAATTGTTGCCCAGTTGGAGAATCTGGTTTATGCTGTTATTTAACTCATGTGAGTCATGTAAACAAGGTATATATAAAGACCTAATAAATTTTTTTTACTAATGTTTTTTTTAGATTACCTTTAGAATAACTCTCTTTTATGACTTAAAAATGAAATTAGGAAAAATTATGCAGGATTTCGTTATCAAAATGCAATCTAAAGAAGTGTCAAAGGGATAGACCTACAAGTTCTAATATGTTTTTTTCGATTTCTCAACAGTTTCAATTTTGTCGCTTACAACGTTATGCAAAATTTTAAGAACAAGTGCACACATTTATTTGTTTTACCCCATTAATTAATCAAAAATTAATTTATTTTAAATAATTAAGATTTTTTAAAATTAAATAAAATAATATTGTACACAATAAAATTATTAACAGAATAAAAAAAGAAAAAAAAATTTTTCTTAATAGACAAGAATAAAATAAGAATACACATAGTTTTTTATTGAAATACCCAAAGTAATTTTTTTTAATAAAAATACTTAATAGGAGTGCATTAACAACGATAACAAACCGAGTTAAATATAAAGGGGAAAGAATACATCAAAGGGAATCAACAACTAGAGAATAAGTACCCTACAACCTGGCAAAGTCGGTAAGTTGAATTGTTTACAACTTACTAAAAATTTCCAAACCCATAATTTCATAAAATTTTACACATTTTATACAGCGGTGAGTACAAAATTGATTAAAAAACCTGTTATTAAACACCCACCCACCCTTTTCATAGTTAGAATTCAGGTTTTTTAATATTGTGTCTGACCAACTGATATTGCCGTTCACTTTGTGTAGTGCATATTAGTTAGTGTAAAAAACACCCAGTAGGAAATTTTGTCGCCTGAAAAACTTTTTTGGGGACTTTGCCAACGTTGGTGGAAAAATCTTGTTTTTTCCCATAAAGATAATATTTAACCCTTATCGGGACCGCAACCCCAGATTTAACCCTATTGTTACCGCACATTTCTTTAACCCTGTTTTGTACCACTAACCCTCATTTAACCCGTTTTTTACCCGGTTCACCCGCAATTAATTACTTGTACCCACGTTTTTACTCTTTTTTTTGTCGTAAAGTAATTGCATTTTGGTACGAAAGTGGAGGATTTGAAACTCTTGTCCGATAATTTATTGATCTGCATTAAGTAGGATTTAACCGCTTATGAGGAGGATTATCGCGATTCTTCGGAGGATACCCAATCGTTACCCGCCTTAAAAATTCGAAAGAGCGAGTTGGAAGGAATATGGGCAAACATCCATTCCAAGTACACCCATCTAAGAGAATCCCCTCAAATGAGAGACCCAGAGGCGTCAAGGAAAAGTAACATGACCGAAATCACTCAGCTTGTCAGACGGGCTAAACAATTTTACAGGGCCAATAAGACTTCGATTGAGGAAGCAATTGAAGCCCATACGGAGAAAAGGCTCTCTTTACCCCACCCAAGTGATACTAATGCGACAAACTCTGGCGGAATTAATGTAACACCATGTGATATACCCATTTTCAGTGGTGAATTCAAAAACTGGGCTCCAATAAGAGACATTTTCATGACTGTTTTCGGAAAAAATCGCCGTCTGAGCGGCATTGAAAAATTATGTCATCTCAAAGAGAAAACTCGCAAGGAGGCCAGGGAAATTGTTGACAGCGCCCCTTTAACACACAATGGTTTTGGCATTGCATGGTCAGAACTTACTTCCCAATATGAGGATAGGCGAAGGCAGGTCAATGCTCAATTAAATATATTATTAACCCTACCCATAGTTAATAGTCCGTGCGGGTTTCAAATACGAAAATTGCAAAGGACTATAAAAAATTGCATTGCGGTTCTTAACACTCTACAGATAGACACTGCAAATTGGGATCCAATTATAATTTATATTTGTACCTTTAAATTACCCAAGGAGACCCTTTTGATATTTGAGAGAACCCTATCAGATAACACTTGTATTCCATCCTGGCAAGAGTTGGATGAATTTTTAACTTCTGAATATAAGGGAATTGAGGCGGCTACTGACGCCAAAGATCTTCGAATAAATGTTGTTTTAGACCCAAACCCGAAACAATACTCTGATAATAGAAATCAGTATGAGAAAAGAGGAAAACATTTCTCAGTGTAACCCAAACACCCGTAAGGGGCATACATTTTGAAAAGAAGCCTCAACGCGAGCAAGTTTACCCGAATCCGACCCAAACCCACCCAAAATTGGACAGGCCTGATGGTTCAATTTGCAAACTTTGCAAAAATAGGCACACCCTAAGTAATTCTCCAACATTTATTTCCATGGGAATCAATGAGAGAATTAAGTTTGTCAGAAAAAGTGGAGTTTGATACAATTGTTTGGCAGTGGCTCATATCATTAAAGACTGTCGTATTACATTTACGTGTAGGCAGTGCGGAGGTCGCCACAATTCTCTGATACACAGACCCTCAACGTCAAGAAATGCGCAGTCTTTTTCAACAACTATCCACACAAAAACCCTTTATGAAAGGAAAAAGCTACTAGGAACTGCCGTTTTGAATGTGGAAGTCCACGGGGCACTTTTTCCCCCAAGGGCACTTATTGACCCTGCGTCAGATTACAGTTTTGTGACTGACCAACTCAGGCGTAAATTGCGACTACCAAGTACTCCAATATCTGCAGAATTTTCTGGAATGGAAGAGCTGGGTTCAGCTCGGTCAGATAAATTATGCGATCTGACATTGAGATCCAATACCCGGGAAGATTTTAGCTTATCAATGCAAGCGATAGTTGTAAAAGGAGTCTCGAATAATTTACCCAAACATAATAAAAGCCAGGAAATCGCCAAGAATCTTGGGGATGTTCAATTGGCTGAATCGAAGTTTTACGAAAGCCGTCCTGTCGATTTACTAATCGGCAGCGATTATTACCAGCAGATCTGCCGAAAGGGCGTTAAGAACAACTTCCTTAGAACACTTATCGCTCAAGAGACCCAGTTTGGTTGGATATTGACAGGACCCGTTGATGAACCAAACAAAAACCACGCTGTTGTATCGTTTTTTAGCTCGGTTACACTTGATAAGTGTTTAACTAAATTCTGGCAAATTGAGGAAACCCCAAGAAAACCCATTAAATCTGTAGAGGATTCCTTTTGTGAGGAATTGTATGCGAAATCTACGCTATGTTTACCCAATGGCCGTTACTAAGTTGATTTACCCTTTCGAACCCCTCGAGTACAGTTAGGAAACTTACGCCATGTCGCAATGACTCAATTTCTTAGAAATGAGAAAAATTTAATGAAGAAGCCTGAATTAGAAGCTGAATATGATCATGTGCTGCAAGAATATCTTGATCTAGGTCACATGAAACCCATAGAATTTAACCCGAATACTTCTGCAGATACTCATTATTATTTACCACATCATGCAGTCGTAAAACTTGATAGAGTTGCAACAAAGCTTCGAGTTATTTTTAATGCGTCAAGCAAAACTTCGAGCGGCAAGAGCTTAAACGATACCCTATACACCGGTCCTAAACTACAACAGGAGTTGGTTGTAGTAATATTAAAATGGCGCTTTTATAAAATCGTTTTTAATGCCGACATTTCTAAAATGTACCGGCAGATCTTATTGAATCTTACCCACACACCTTTTCAGCGAATATCTATCGTAAAAGCATCAACGAACCCATTCGAGACTATGAACTTCAAACTGTCACGTTCGGAGTCAATTGCGCACCCTATTTAGCAATTCGAACTCTTCTAGAACTGGCTAAAGATGTTCAAGATACCCACCCAATGTTCAAGATACCCACAATATGTATGTTGATGATGTTTTAGCGGGTGCGCATACCATTGAAGACGCTAAAACAGCTCAACAACAGTTAATCACAGTGCTGAATTCAGCTGGTTTTCCATTAAGAAAATGGATTTCAAATGCTGCTGATCTATTAAATACGCTACCCAAAGACCATTTGCTCGATATCGACTTGCTTACACTGCCTGAGTCGAACAATGCGAAAACCCTTGGCATTCGATGGAATGCCAAATAAGATGTATTTTTCTTTAATGTACCCACAATCGAGAGCAAATCGTCATACACAAAGCGTACAGTTCTATCTGATATTGCGCGTCCTTTTGACCCGGCTGGTTGGTTGGCACCAATTGTTATTTCTGCTAAAATTATCATGCAGCAGATATGGCAAGATAACACAGCTTGGGATGAATGTCTAAAACCCTTCACACTAATTAAATGGCAAAAGTTTTTACAATATTATGATAATATTGGTAAAATTCGAATTCCTAGATTGATTCGGTAAACAAGCTCAGCTGGAATTGATTTTCACGGCTTTTCAGATGCTTCTAAGAAAGCTTACTCAGCAGTTTTATATGCTCGAGTTACACTCATAGACGGATATAGTTCCGTAACCCTACTCTTCGCAAAGACGAGAGTTGCACCCATCAAAGTTTTATCGTTACCCAAATTTGAACTTTGTGGTGCGGTGTTGTTGGTAAATATGGTACATAACTTACTCGCTCAACTGAATTTATCCCAACATGAGACGTATTTCTGGACAGACTCATCTATAGTTTTGGCTTGGCTTAACAAACATCCCAATACCTCGCACACGTTCGTCGCGAATCGTGTGGCTACTATTTCGGAAACAGTCGGAGTTGAAAATTGGAAACACGTCATTTCTCTTGATAACCCAGCAGATATTGGTAGTCGTGGTTGCAATCCGGATGAATTGCGAGCATATTCCCTTTGGTGGAACGGGTCTTCATGGTTGAAGGGGTCCGCGTCGGAATGGCCACTAACAACACAGAAATTTATAACTCAAGCTGAAGCGAAACCCATTCAGTCTTTTGCTACTACTGTAAATACAAACCCATACAGCACAGATAAACCAGGCATTCTGAATAGATTTCCTAAATGGTCTAAAGCTCTTCGAGTCATGTCGTATGTCATTCGATTTTGTAATCGTGTCTCATTTACGAGACGAAACACAGTTCGTCTCGAAAAAGTTATTCCTAATTGAAATAATCTGATGTCGGTTAATGAAAGGATTTACGTTTTATTTAATGACCCGAGTATTACCCTTGAGTCACAGGAAATAATCACTACAAGAGATAAACTGATAATCATATGTCAGACTCAATACTTTAAAGAGGAGTATAATTATTTAATGAATAAAACCCTAATACCCAGAAAGAGTAACCTACTCATCCTAACACCCTTTTCAGACTCAAAAGGTATAATACGTGCGAACGGTCGATTAGCGAGGTCGAGTTGTTTATCTTATGATCAACGTCATCCAATGGTACTACCCTATTCAAGTTTTTTTGCTTTCGCTCGATTTTTCGAGGCGGGGATGCCCCGCCGCTATTTACTCGGACAACGGAACAAACTTCGTCGGAGCTAACCAGTTATTGAAGAAAGAGCGGCAGGAATTTATGAGGAACTTAAAAGGATCTGTAATTTCGACGAACAGTTTTCAGAACTTGACGTGGCACTTCATTCTACCGGGAGCTCCACATATGGGAGGATTCTGGGAGGCAGGAGTTAAGAGCTTCAAGGCTCACCACAAGAAAATGAATACACTTCGATACACATTTGAAGAGCTAACTACCCTTCTTGCTCAAATCGAAGGATGTTTAAACTCAAGACCCTCAGCCCGTCAACCTAAAAATTATGCTGGAACTTAACAGAAAGTGATCTAGGAAAGAAGACCCGTTAGGAAATGATGGAGATATATTGCAAACTTACATCTAAACAGTTGTTTTGGAGCACGCTATGGAGAATTTTTCCATTAGCGATATCTGCAGTATCTCCCCAATTTAAACTTTCTCATTTAGGACACCACCAAATATAAGCCATCATAATTGTTGCCCAGTTGGAGAATCTGGTTTATGCTGTTATTTAACTCATGTGAGTCATGTAAACAAGGTATATATAAAGACCTAATAAATTTTTTTTACTAATGTTTTTTTTTAGATTACCTTTAGAATAACTCTCTTTTATGACTTAAAAATGAAATTAGGAAAAATTATGCAGGATTTCGTTATCAAAATGCAATCTAAAGAAGTGTCAAAGGGATAGACCTACAAGTTCTAATATGTTTTTTTCGATTTCTCAACAATTTCAATTTTGTCGCTTACAACGTTATGCAAAATTTTAAGAACAAGTGCACACATTTATTTGTTTTACCCCATTAATTAATCAAAAATTAATTTATTTTAAATAATTAAGATTTTTTAAAATTAAATAAAATAATATTGTACACAATAAAATTATTAACAGAATAAAAAAAGAAAAAAAAAATTTTTCTTAATAGACAAGAATAAAATAAGAATACACATAGTTTTTTATTGAAATACCCAAAGTAATTTTTTTTAATAAAAATACTTAATAGGAGTGCATTAACAACGATAACAAACCGAGTTAAATATAAAGGGGAAAGAATACATCAAAGGGAATCAACAACTAGAGAATAAGTACCCTACAACCTGGCAAAGTCGGTAAGTTGAATTGTTTACAACTTACTAAAAATTTCCAAACCCATAATTTCATAAAATTTTACACATTTTATACAGCGGTGAGTACAAAATTGATTAAAAACCCTGTTATTAAACACCCACCCACCCTTTTCATAGTTAGAATTCAGGTTTTTTAATATTGTGTCTGACCAACTGATATTGCCGTTCACTTTGTGTAGTGCATATTAGTTAGTGTAAAAAACACCCAGTAGGAAATTTTGTCGCCTGAAAAACTTTTTTCGGGACTTTGCCAACGTTGGTGGAAAAATCTTGTTTTTTCCCATAAAGATAATATTTAACCCTTATCGGGACCGCAACCCCAGATTTAACCCTATTGTTACCGCACATTTCTTTAACCCTGTTTTGTACCACTAACCCTCATTTAACCCGTTTTTTACCCGGTTCACCCGCAATTAATTACTTGTACCCACGTTTTTACTCTTTTTTTTGTCGTAAAGTAATTGCATTTTGGTACGAAAGTGGAGGATTTGAAACTCATGTCCGATAATTTATTGATCTGCATTAAGTAGGATTTAACCGCTTATGAGGAGGATTATCGCGATTCTTCGGAGGATACCCAATCGTTACCCGCCTTAAAAATTCGAAAGAGCGAGTTGGAAGGAATATGGGCAAACATCCATTCCAAGTACACCCATCTAAGAGAATCCCCTCAAATGAGAGACCCAGAGGCGTCAAGGAAAAGTAACATGACCGAAATCACTCAGCTTGTCAGACGAGCTAAACAATTTTACAGGGCCAATAAGACTTCGATTGAGGAAGCAATTGAAGCCCATACGGAGAAAAGGCTCTCTTTACCCCACCCAAGTGATACTAATGCGACAAACTCTGGCGGAATTAATGTAACACCATGTGATATACCCATTTTCAGTGGTGAATTCAAAAACTGGGCTCCATTAAGAGACATTTTCATGGCTGTTTTCGGAAAAAATCGCCGTCTGAGCGGCATTGAAAAATTATGTCATCTCAAAGAGAAAACTCGCAAGGAGGCCAGGGAAATTGTTGACAGCGCCCCTTTGACACACAATGGTTTTGGCATTGCATGGTCAGAACTTACTTCCCAATATGAGGATAGGCGAAGGCAGGTCAATTCTCAATTAAATATATTATTAACCCTACCTATAGTTAATAGTCCGTGCGGGTTTCAAATACGAAAATTGCAAAGGACTCTAAAAAATCGCATTGCGGTTCTTAACACTCTACAGATAGACACTGCAAATTGGGATCCAATTATAATTTATATTTGTACCTTTAAATT
This sequence comes from Eustalomyia histrio, assembly GCA_949748255.1. Lineage (NCBI taxonomy): Eukaryota > Metazoa > Arthropoda > Insecta > Diptera > Anthomyiidae > Eustalomyia > Eustalomyia histrio. The sequence goes on from OX456526.1 coordinate 103,970,982, forward strand.
ACCCAAGGAGACCCTTTTGATATTTGAGAGAACCCTATCAGATAACACTTGTATTCCATCCTGGCAAGAGTTGGATGAATTTTTAACTTCTGAATATAAGGGAATTGAGGCGGCTACTGACGCCAAAGATCTTCGAATAAATGTTGTTTTAGACCCAAACCCGAAACAATACTCTGATAATAGAAATCAGTATGAGAAAAGAGGAAAACATTTCTCAGTGTAACCCAAACACCCGTAAGGGGCATACATTTTGAAAAGAAGCCTCAACGCGAGCAAGTTTACCCGAATCCGACCCAAACCCACCCAAAATTGGACAGGCCTGATGGTTCAATTTGCAAACTTTGCAAAAATAGGCACACCCTAAGTAATTCTCCAACATTTATTTCCATGGGAATCAATGAGAGAATTAAGTTTGTCAGAAAAAGTGGAGTTTGATACAATTGTTTGGCAGTGGCTCATATCATTAAAGACTGTCGTATTACATTTACGTGTAGGCAGTGCGGAGGTCGCCACAATTCTCTGATACACAGACCCTCAACGTCAAGAAATGCGCAGTCTTTTTCAACAACTATCCACACAAAAACCCTTTATGAAAGGAAAAAGCTACTAGGAACTGCCGTTTTGAATGTGGAAGTCCACGAGGCACTTTTTCCCTCAAGGGCACTTATTGACCCTGCGTGAGATTACAGTTTTGTGACTGACCAACTCAGGCGTAAATTGCGACTACCAAGTACTCCAATATCTGCAGAATTTTCTGGAATGGAAGAGCTGGGTTCAGCTCGGTCAGATAAATTATGCGATCTGACATTGAGATCCAATACCCGGGAAGATTTTAGCTTATCAATGCAAGCGATAGTTGTAAAAGGAGTCTCGAATAATTTACCCAACCATAATAAAAGCCAGGAAATCGCCAAGAATCTTGGGGATGTTCAATTGGCTGAATCGAAGTTTTACGAAAGCCGTCCTGTCGATTTACTAATCGGCAGCGATTATTACCAGCAGATCTGCCGAAAGGGCGTTAAGAACAACTTCCTTAGAACACTTATCGCTCAAGAGACCCAGTTTGGTTGGATATTGACAGGACCCGTTGATGAACCAAACAAAAACCACGCTGTTGTATCGTTTTTTAGCTCGGTTACACTTGATAAGTGTTTAACTAAATTCTGGCAAATTGAGGAAATCCTAAGAAAACCCATTAAATCTGTAGAGGATTCCTTTTGTGAGGAATTGTATGCGAAATCTACGCTATGTTTACCCATGGCCGTTACTAAGTTGATTTACCCTTTCGAACCCCTCGAGTACAGTTAGGAAACTAACGCCATGTCGCAATGACTCAATTTCTTAGAAATGAGAAAAATTTAATGAAGAAGCCTGAATTAGAAGCTGAATATGATCATGTGCTGCAAGAATATCTTGATCTAGGTCACATGAAACCCATAGAATTTAACCCGAATACTTCTGCAGATACTCATTATTATTTACCACATCATGCAGTCGTAAAACTTGATAGAGTTGCAACAAAGCTTCGAGTTATTTTTAATGCGTCAAGCAAAACTTCGAGCGGCAAGAGCTTAAACGATACCCTATACACCGGTCCTAAACTACAACAGGAGTTGGTTGTAGTAATATTAAAATGGCGCTTTTATAAAATCGTTTTTAATGCCGACATTTCTAAAATGTACCGGCAGATCTTATTGAATCTTACCCACACACCTTTTCAGCGAATATCTATCGTAAAAGCATCAACGAACCCATTCGAGACTATGAACTTCAAACTGTCACGTTCGGAGTCAATTGCGCACCCTATTTAGCAATTCGAACTCTTCTAGAACTGGCTAAAGATGTTCAAGATACCCACCCAATGTTCAAGATACCCACAATATGTATGTTGATGATGTTTTAGCGGGTGCGCATACCATTGAAGACGCTAAAACAGCTCAACAACAGTTAATCACAGTGCTGAATTCAGCTGGTTTTCCATTAAGAAAATGGATTTCAAATGCTGCTGATCTATTAAATACGCTACCCAAAGACCATTTGCTCGATATCGACTTGCTTACACTGCCTGAGTCGAACAATGCGAAAACCCTTGGCATTCGATGGAATGCCAAATAAGATGTATTTTTCTTTAATGTACCCACAATCGAGAGAAAATCGTCATACACAAAGCGTACAGTTCTATCTGATATTGCGCGTCCTTTTGACCCGGCTGGTTGGTTGGCACCAATTGTTATTTCTGCTAAAATTATCATGCAGCAGATATGGCAAGATAACACAGCTTGGGATGAATGTCTAAAACCCTTCACACTAATTAAATGGCAAAAGTTTTTACAATATTATGATAATATTGGTAAAATTCGAATTCCTAGATGGATTCGGTAAACAAGCTCAGCTGGAATTGATTTTCACGGCTTTTCAGATGCTTCTGAGAAAGCTTACTCAGCAGTTTTATATGCTCGAGTTACACTCATAGACGGATATAGTTCCGTAACCCTACTATTAGCAAAGACGAGAGTTGCACCCATCAAAGTTTTATCGTTACCCAAATTTGAACTTTGTGGTGCGGTGTTGTTGGTAAATATGGTACATAACTTACTCGCTCAACTGAATTTATCCCAACATGAGACGTATTTCTGGACAGACTCATCTATAGTTTTGGCTTGGCTTAACAAACATCCCAATACCTCGCACACGTTCGTCGCGAATCGTGTGGCTACTATTTCGGAAACAGTCGGAGTTGAAAATTGGAAACACGTCATTTCTCTTGATAACCCAGCAGATATTGGTAGTCGTGGTTGCAATCCGGATGAATTGCGAGCATATTCCCTTTGGTGGAACGGGTCTTCATGGTTGAAGGGGTCCGCGTCGGAATGGCCACTAACAACACAGAAATTTATAACTCAAGCTGAAGCGAAACCCATTCAGTCTTTTGCTACTACTGTAAATACAAACCCATACAGCACAGATAAACCAGGCATTCTGAATAGATTTCCTAAATGGTCTAAAGCTCTTCGAGCCATGTCGTATGTCATTCGATTTTGTGATCGTGTCTCATTTACGAGACGAAACACAGTTCGTCACGAAAAAGTTATTCCTAATTGATATAATCTGATGTCGGTTAATGAAAGGATTTACGTTTTATTTAATGACCCGAGTATTACCCTTGAGTCACAGGAAATAATCACTACAAGAGATAAACTGATAATCATATGTCAGACTCAATACTTTAAGGAGGAGTATAATTATTTAATGAATAAAACCCTAATACCCAGAAAGAGTAACCTACTCATCCTAACACCCTTTTCAGACTCAAAAGGTATAATACGTGCGAACGGTCGATTAGCGAGGTCGAGTTGTTTATCTTATGATGAACGTCATCCAATTGTACTACCCTACTCAAGTTTTTTTGCTTTCGCTCGATTTTTCGAGGCGGGGATGCCCCGCCGCTATTTACTCGGACAACGGAACAAACTTCATCGGAGCTAACCAGTTATTGAAGAAAGAGCGGCAGGAATTTATGAGGAACTTAAAAGGATCTGTAATTTCGACGAACAGTTTTCAGAACTTGACGTGGCACTTCATTCTACCGGGAGCTCCACATATGGGAGGATTCTAGGAGGCAGGAGTTAAGAGCTTCAAGGCTCACCACAAGAAAATGAATACACTTCGATACACATTTGAAGAGCTAACTACCCTTCTTGCTTAAATCGAAGGATGTTTAAACTCAAGACCCTCAGCCCGTCAACCTAAAAGTTATGCTGGAACTTAACAGAAAGTGATCTAGGAAAGAGGACCCGTTAGGAAATGATGGAGATATATTGCAAACTTACATCTAAACAGTTGTTTTGGAGCACGCTATGGAGAATTTTTCCATTAGCGATATCTGCAGTATCTCCCCAATTTAAATTTCTCATTTAGGACACCACCAAATATAAGCCATCATAATTGTTGCCCAGTTGGAGAATCTGGTTTATGCTGTTATTTAACTCATGTGAGTCATGTAAACAAGGTATATATAAAGACCTAATAAATTTTTTTTACTAATGTTTTTTTTAGATTACCTTTAGAATAACTCTCTTTTATGACTTAAAAATGAAATTAGGAAAAATTATGCAGGATTTCGTTATCAAAATGCAATCTAAAGAAGTGTCAAAGGGATAGACCTACAAGTTTTAATATGTTTTTTTCGATTTCTCAACAATTTCAATTTTGTCGCTTACAACGTTATGCAAAATTTTAAGAACAAGTGCACACATTTATTTGTTTTACCCCATTAATTAATCAAAAATTAATTTATTTTAAATAATTAAGATTTTTTAAAATTAAATAAAATAATATTGTACACAATAAAATTATTAACAGAATAAAAAAAGAAAAAAAAATTGTCTTAATAGACAAGAATAAAATAAGAATACACATAGTTTTTTATTGAAATACCCAAAGTAATTTTTTTTAATAAAAATACTTAATAGGAGTGCATTAACAACGATAACAAACCGAGTTAAATATAAAGGGGAAAGAATACATCAAAGGGAATCAACAACTAGAGAATAAGTACCCTACAACCTGGCAAAGTCGGTAAGTTGAATTGTTTACAACTTACTAAAAATTTCCAAACCCATAATTTCATAAAATTTTACACATTTTATACAGCGGTGAGTACAAAATTGATTAAAAAACCTGTTATTAAACACCCACCCACCCTTTTCATAGTTAGAATTCAGGTTTTTTAATATTGTGTCTGACCAACTGATATTGCCGTTCACTTTGTGTAGTGCATATTAGTTAGTGTAAAAAACACCCAGTAGGAAATTTTGTCGCCTGAAAAACTTTTTTCGGGACTTTGCCAACGTTGGTGGAAAAATCTTGTTTTTTCCCATAAAGATAATATTTAACCCTTATCGGGACCGCAACCCCAGATTTAACCCTTTTGTTACCGCACATTTCTTTAACCCTGTTTTGTACCACAAACCCTCATTTAACCCTTTTTTACCCGGTTCACCCGCAATTAATTACTTGTACCCACGTTTTTACTCTTTTTTTGTCGTAAAGTAATTGCATTTTGGTACGAAAATGGAGGATTTGAAACTCTTGTCCGATAATTTATTGATCTGCATTAAGTAGGATTTAACCGCTTATGAGGAGGATTATCGCGATTCTTCGGAGGATACCCAATCGTTACCCGCCTTAAAAATTCGAAAGAGCGAGTTGGAAGGAATATGGGCAAACATCCATTCCAAGTACACCTTTCTAAGAGATGAAACGACGAGATTTCCTCCGTTAGCTGGGGTAAGCTCGCGGGGGTAGGGATCGTCACAGAAATTTCTTTGATCCAGTGACCGAGAGTAAAAGACGTGATGTTATACAAAGGTAAATTCGTTTATTGTTGTTAATACTACAGGGTTTTAAAGAGAGAGAGAGCGAGAGAGAGAGGAGAGAGAGATAATGAGAGAGAATGAAGAAGCGACCTGGGACAGCACGCTCCCTCTGGTATCTTCAAGGGGGAGGACAGCGACCGGGGACGGCACGCTTCCTCTGATGAACTACGTCTAGGCGAGGGCAGCGACCTGGGACGGCACGCTCCCTCTGGTATCTTCAAGGGGGAGGACAGCGACCGGGGACGGCACGCTTCCTCTGATGAACTACGTCTAGGCGAGGGCAGCGACCTGGGACGGCACGCTCCCTCTGGTATCTTCAAGGGGGAGGACAGCGACCGGGGACGGCACGCTTCCTGAGGTACTAGTCTAGCTGAGGGCAGCGACCTGGGACGGCACGCTCCCTCTGGTATCTTCAAAGGGGAGGACAGCGACCGGGGACGGCACGCTTCCTCTGATATCTTCAAGGGGGAGGACAGCGACCGGGGACGGCACGCCTCCTCTGATGAACTACGTCTAGGCGAGGGCAGCGACCTGGGACGGCACGCTCCCTCTGGTATCTTCAAGGGGGAGGACAGCGACCGGGGACGGCACGCTTCCTCTGATGAACTACGTCTAGGCGAGGGCAGCGACCTGGGGCGGCACGCTCCCTCTGGTATCTTCAAGGGGGAGGACAGCGACCGGGGACGGCACGCTTCCTCTGATGGACTACGTCTAGGCGAGGGCAGCGACCTGGGACGGCACGCTCCCTCTGGTATCTTCAAGGGGGAGGACAGCGACCGGGGACGGCACGCTTCCTCTGATGAACTACGTCTAGGTGAGGGCAGCGACCTGGGACGGCACGCTCCCTCTGGTATCTTCACGGGGGAGGACAGCGACCGGGGACGGCACGCTTCCTCTGATGAACCCCGTGTGACCTACGTCGACTAAATGAGAGGGTGAGAAAGAGAGAGAGGGGGAGAGAGAGAGAGATAAAGAGAGAGGATGAAAGAGCGACCTGGGACGGCACGCTCCCTCTGGTATCTTCAAGGGGGAGGACAGCGACCGGGGACGGCACGCTTCCTCTGATGAACTGTTCGAGGATCTCCACAGGACCTCCCGAGACTTTCGTAGACCTTCAAGGATGTTGACAGGACCTTCAAGGATATCCGCAGGATCTTCAAGGATATTGACAGGACCCTCAAGGATGTTCGTAGGACCTTCCAGGACGTTCACAGGACCTTCAAGGATGTTGACAGGACCTTCAAGGATGTTGACAGGACCTTCAAAGATGTTGACAGGACCTTCAAGGATATCCGCAGGATCTTCAAGGATATCGGCAGGACCTTCAAGGATATCGCAGGACCTTCAAGGATATCAGCAGGACCTTCAAGGATGTTGACAGGACCTTCAGGGATGTTGACAGGACCTTCAAGGATATCCGCAGGATCGTCAAGGATATCGGCAGGACCTTCAAGGATATCGGCAGGACCTTCAAGGATATCGCAGGACCTTCAAGGATATCCGCAGGACCTTCAAGGATATCGCAGGACCTTCAAGGATATCAGCAGGACCTTCAAGGATATCCGCAGGATCTTCAAGGATATCTGCAGGACCTTCAAGGATATCGGCAGGACCTTCAAGGATATCGCAGGACCTTCAAGGATATCAGCAGGACCTTCAAGGATATCCGCAGGACCTTCAAGGGTGTTCGCAGGATACTTACAAGTTGCCCAAGGATGCTCGCAGGATTAGAATTTAATATTTAGTGCTGAAATTACCTTGTGTTCTCGTTCACGGCTGCTGGCGACTGACCCAGATTTGTTCAATGTTGCTCTTTATATACCCTTTTTGTGTGCCGAGGTACGTCTGAGAAGTCTTGGGAAAATAACGACGGTTGTTTGAGAATTAAGAGAGACAAAGTATAAACAGTAAGGGCGGTTACGATTCATTCATTTTATTTCCTTCCATAGACTTATAAATATTTAACAATTTAATACTTCAATAATTCAACAATTCAATAATTCATTTTATTAATTAAATAATTCAGGGTGAGTGTTGGCAGAAACGAGCGTGGCGACTTCTGTCATTACACATGATTCCCCCCTGGGGAACCCAATTAGACATTGCCATGTCTACTTCGTGGAATTGCGCTTCGGAGAAGAACCACCCTCATGCTGACGCCTCACCTTACATTGACGCTTCACCATCGCCTTATGCTGGCGGTTAATGTGGATCCGATATCGGTGTTGGTCTACTTTAAACACCTGATTGCCACGATCTCCCAGCGAATAGTGTGTCAACATATAGTGGACATGTGGCCGTAATTTCCTCCGGATTTCTTCTGACAAGTGATCCTCCGTTATTATAGGGTGAAGCGGGGTTCGTGGCGACGGCGCCCGCGTCTGCGGAGAGGGTGAGTGGCTAGGCGGTGTGCCCGGTGGGGTATACGTTTGCTTCCGTTGCGGCAGGGTAGTTGGACGTGTGGAGGTCAAGCGTATATTGACACGTGCTCCTTTTCCATTAGTTTCGGCCTGTGGTTCGTTGTCTGCTTCGGGTTCGGACGAAGAGGACGAAGTTGATGACGATGAAGAGCATGACGATGATGATGATGTTGAAGATGATGATGTTGATGATGACGAAGATGATGATGTTGATGATGACGAAGATTGCGACGTGGATCGCTGTGGTGAGGTTATGCCCTGCGGTGCGTTTTGGACCGCTTCCGCCGTTATGGTGGCTAGCGCCTGGGTTGTTTCGGGGCTGTTCGTTCCACCATGCATTGCTCCGATGGTGCTTGCCGATATTAGTGGCTGTGTTCCCAACGAGACGTCTATTGGCGTGGCCACCGAGGGACATCCGGTAGATGACGAGGATGACGACGAAGATGACGTAGAGGATGCTTGCGACGATGTGATCTCATTGCCTTGAAGGGGAATATCGTCCACTTGATCTATGTCCTGACCACCTTGCTCACGCACTTCTTTAACGATCAGCTCCTGTTCCGGTGAGGCCATTACGGAGACCTGGGGTGATGGCTGAGGCGTTGGAATTTCGCCGCCACTGCTGAGCTCAATGGTGTCTCCCTCTTCCTCTTCGTCGCTGTATACTCTCATGGGATGACTTCGGTAAACCCGTGGCCGATGTGGTTCTTGGTCGGCGATGTTGGTGTCGCGTGTCGGTAGGGGTAGGTTACGTCCGCTACACGCCTGGCGTATTTCCTCCTTCGTTAGCCGTCTGAGTGAAACTGCACAGTGTTTGAACGTTTGTGGCCTGGATCCCTCCAGTGTGGGGGGTATCAACTTGATTTCCGTGTTCCACCAGGGCCGCAAGGCCTCCTGAACTACTTGGCAGAGGTGTTGGTTTTTTTCCGGCAAATCCTTGGTTTCTGATTCCAATCTCAGGCGGCTCGTTAGCGGGAGGTGAAGAGATGGATGATTATTCCTGGTTCGTCTTGATGGTTGCTTCGGTAAGGACATCGTACGCCGACCTTCGTCTGCCCTTTTAACCTTCTTGTCGCTTATTTTATTTTCCTCTTGTTGCCTACCCACGTGTATATGTATGTGTATGTGGTTAGTGTGTCTATGATCTGGGTGTGGGGAATGTATGATTAATTATGATCTGTGGACGAAAAGAAAACAAAGCATGAGTCCTCCGTGTTTTTGAGGTGGGGTGAAGGAGGTTGGTTAATTGGTTAATGAATGTGAGGGGACATGAATCAGTTAGTATATTATTCAATTAGTTAGCTACGTCCTCGACGTAGAGTTTAATCTCACTCAAATGAGCGGTCCTCGCCTCGTTATTCTCCCGACCTCGAAGTTGTACTATCACCGGAGACGGAAAATTCACCACCTCATAGGGGCCGGCAAACTTTGGGGCCAATTTTGCGGCAAAATTCTCCGCCGCTTTAGATAGTGGGTGTTGACGAACCAGGACCAAGTCCCCGATCTTAGGCTTCCAGGGCCGTCGACGGAGATTATAATGACGCCGTTGATCCTGGGCAGATCTGCCGAGTTGATGACGGACAATTTTGAATATATCCACCAATTCGCTGGCCTTTTCCCCAGGTTTGTGATGGCGCGCGCCAGTTCCAGTCACCACCTCATCGTACAAGGCCTTGGGCAACCGTGGTTCTCTTCCCTGAACCAGATACGCGGGGCTGTATCCTGTCGACTCCGAGTTACTCGTGTTGATAGCCAGGGTGATCTCCGGTAAGTGGTCGTCCCACTGATTATGCCTATTCTGGGCCAGCTGAGCTATCATCATTTTCACAGTGCGGTTTGCCCTCTCCGTGGGATTCTCCTGTGGACAATAAGGGGCGGTGAACTGTTGTCGGACACCGATCTCCTGTAGATACTTTTGTAATACGCGGCTGGTGAATTGACTACCATTATCCGTTATTAATACCTTCGGTGTACCAAATCTGGCCAGGATCCTTTCTCTAAATGCCTTAACGACCCCTTGGGCGGTAGCCTGCCGAAGTGGTACGAGCTCGACCCACTTGGAAAAACGATCAAAGAAGACGAGAAGCATATTATTGCCATGCCTGGTACGTGGAAGCGGCCCGACAAAGTCCGTGCAGACGGTGGCCCAAGGTTCTTCGGGAATCGTTACCAACATCTCGCCCGCCGGAGCCACCTGGCTCGGCTTATACCGTTGGCATGACTCGCAACTCCGAACGAATCGGGCTACATCTCTAAAGATACCGGGCCAGTAGTATCGGTTACTGACTCTATTGATGGTCTTCCGCACCCCAAGGTGTCCAGCGGAGGGTTGATCATGGTTTTCTTGCAGCACCCTTTGTCGCAGTGGAGTGGCGACACATAGCTTCCAGGGGGTGCAATCTTCATCGTTTGGATGCCTAGGAATGTGCCTGAAAAGTTGAGTGCCCACTATTGAATAGTCCGGGTACTTCAAGGGGTTACTCCGGACTTCCTCCTTCTTCCGCTGTAACCAGTTACAAGTTAAAGACGTGGCTTCAGTTCCCTCCACGGCTCGTTGCAACGTCTCTAGGGGCTGGCGGGATAGTGCGTCGGCAACCACGTTGTTCTTACCCTTGCGATACTGGACTGTGAAAGTATATTGCTGTAATTCGAGTGCCCATCGGGCCAACCGGCCAGTGGGATTGTCGATCGAGTTGAGCCATTTCAAAGACAGGTGGTCGGTGATGACATGGAACCGGTATCCTTCTAAGTACGGCCGCATTTTCCGTATTCCCCAGATTTTGGCCAGGCACTCCTTCTCAGTGGCCGTATAGTTTTTCTCTGCCCCGTTGAGGCTCCTACTCGCGTACGCAATAACCCGTTCTCCGTCTTCCAAATCTTGGGTCAGCACGGCACCCAACCCATAATCGCTAGCGTCTGTTTGTAATTTAAAAGTCTTCGAGAAATCGGGACAGGCCAGCACTGGGGCCTCGGTTAGCTTGGCTTTTAGTAGTTCGAAAGCGGTCTGTTGGTCCTCCGTCCACTTCCAATGCCTGCCCTTCTTTAAGAGGAAAGTAAGGGGTTGTGCGATGGCCGCGAAATCGGGTAACAAGCGTCGATACCAGGACGCAACTCCCAAAAACCTTCTAATTTCGCGGATATTCTTCGGGGCCACCATCTCCCGGATCGCAGCTACCTTGTCGGGATCGGTTTGTATGCCTCTTCTGCTGACCACATGGCCGAGGTACTTGGTTTCCGTTTTCAGAAACTCGCACTTGTCAGGGTTAATCTTAAGGTTGGCTGCTCGGAGTCGTCGGAAGACTTCCCCCAGGTTTGATAAATGTTCCTCTAGCGTTCTTCCCGTGACAATGATATCGTCCAAGTATGCAAACGCGAATGGTTCAAGTTCCGGCCCGATGACGCTGTCGAGAGCTCGCTGAAACGTCGCCGGGGCGGAGTGTAGACCGAATGGCATCACCCGCCATTGGTACAACCCCCGGCCAGCAACGGTGAAAGCGGTGTACTTTTGACTGCTCTTTTCTAAGGGGATTTGCCAGTATCCATCTTTCAAATCGAGGCTGCTCACATACCGTGCATCTCTCAACCGATCCAGTATTGTCGCGATTCGTGGGAGTGGATAAGCATCAGGCTCCGATTTGCTATTCAGGTGTCGAAAATCTATGCACAACCGCCAAGTACCATTTTCCTTCGGAGCTAGCGTTATCGGCGAGCTGTACGCACCCCTAGATGGCTCAATACAGCCATTCGCGAGTAACTCGTTTACTTTGGCATCGATTATAGCCTGCATGGCCGGGTTGCGCGGGGCATACCTAATCTTAAATGGCCTATCGTCCGTCATTACAATACGGTGTCGAGCGGCGGTAGATAATCCTCGCAAGTCGCGAAACTTTCGTAGCTCTTCTTCCAGGAAGGTCTTGATCTTGTCTAGGTCCTCGGGACTATGGTCACTTACCGGTATATGTCCGTTCGCGATCTCGCCGGCCTTCTTGGGTGCTACTGGGTCCGGGGGTTCCTTTGGTCGTGGGCCCTTCTCGGGTTCAGGTGATGAAGACGTTAGGTGTCGATTTATCTCGGTGCCTTCTGCTGGGGTGGCAACCACGGCTGTGTGTAAAAATTTGCAGGTAAGACCTGCGCAAGTAAGATTTGCCTCGCACTCTTCAAGGAACTTAAGTCCAATAACCAGGTCTTCGGTGGCATCAGGCATGACTAGGAGTTTGGTGACCAAGTTCCGATTTCCCAAAGTAATTTCATGATCAAGAGCGTGTGTGATTCGTCGTTGGGATCCGTCAGCCAGCGTTACTACAGATTCATAGGGACGTAGTGTGGTGGTATCCCGCAGGGTGCTGACTATGTTTTGACTCACGAAGCAGCTCGTGGCCCCCGTATCGATGGTTGCAGCTATTACGCGGCCCTCTAAAATGACGTTCGCCACGAGCTTCGTAGGGGTATAGTGTATGGAGGTGTTTAGGTGCGAGGGGTGTTGTTCCGTGGGCCCGTACCCCCTTGCCCGGTACGGCCCCGACGATCGTTTTCCGACCGGCGGCAGCACTGGATCGTTCGCACGTCAAGTCGACCACATTCCCAGCAAAACAGGATGCTTGGATTCTTACATTGGGCGGCAAAGTGTCCACCTTGACCGCAATTTCGGCACGCACTGCGAGGATTAGCGATGGCCCCCCGCGTGGTCTGGGTACTCTCCTCCGGCACTATAAGCCGGTGTTGTTCCCGGGGAGGCTGCGTTGTTGACGGGATACACTCGAGGTTGGCTGCCAATTCTAACAGCTCCTCCAAGGTGTCGAAATCTTTTCTGCGGATGTACCAAAGGTATTCGGGGAGGGCGTTACGGAAAATACGTTCTAACTTCTGTGCTTCGGAGTAGCTAGTGTGTCTCATCAGATTTTGCATCTCGAGGGTATACCTTCGGAACGACTCTCGGGGTCGCTGATGTCTTTTACGGACCTCATCCTCCAGCCGCTCAAAATATCGGGGGGTAAAAAGAACTTAAGGAAGTCTCTTCTGAATGCCGACCACGTTCCCCACTGACGATTGTTGTTCCGATACCAGATTAAAGCCTTGCCAGTAAGAACTTCCGGCATCATGGCCGGCATGGTGTCGATCCTAATTGCATACATGTTAGCTAGCTCCTCTACTCTTTCGACGAATTCCAACGGCTCTCCGTCTCCGTCGCACTTTATTCCCCATTTCCGAACTTGATCTGCTTGCGATTTGAGGTCGGGACCGACCGTGGATGTACCATACTGGCAGTCAGATCTCGTGGTATCCCCAGAGTCAAGAGGAGCAAGAGGTTCGGAAGGTACTGACAATAGTGGTGTTCTTCTAGGGGACTTACTCTCCCCACCAGGGAGGGCAAGTTCGTGTTTTGTCTGTATCGGTAGCAGCCTTTGTAGAACCTCGGACTTATGTTCCCCGCCCACAAATTGAGCGAAACGTCTGCGCAGCTCCTCTACATTGCCGGAACATTCGAGGTTGAATTCATTGAGGTACGCCACCAGCTCCTCCTTCTTTAGGGTATACGCCCATGATGTACGTAACATGACTAGTCTTCGTTGGGTTTTCTCTTTCTACTCGGCTGTGACTCAATTCACTTGCCTCTCTCGGCCTCTTGTAACGCTGTAAAATAAAGCCTTAAACTCTCAAGTCCCTGCTCGGGCGCCACTGTAACGACGAGATTTCCTCCGTTAGCTGGGGTAAGCTCGCGGGGGTAGGGATCGTCACAGAAATTTCTTTGATCCAGTGACCGAGAGTAAAAGACGTGATGTTATACAAAGGTAAATTCGTTTATTGTTGTTAATACTACAGGGTTTAAAAGAGAGAGAGAGAGAGCGAGAGAGAGAGAGAGAGGAGAGAGAGATAATGAGAGAGAATGAAGAAGCGACCTGGGACAGCACGCTTCCTCTGGTATCTTCAAGGGGGAGGACAGCGACCGGGGACGGCACGCTTCCTCTGATGAACTACGTCTAGGCGAGGGCAGCGACCTGGGACGGCACGCTCCCTCTGGTATCTTCAATGGGGAGGACAGCGACCGGGGACGGCACGCTTCCTCTGGTGAACTACGTCTAGGCGAGGGCAGCGACCTGGGACGGCACGCTCCCTCTGGTATCTTCAAGGGGGAGGACAGCGACCGGGGACGGCACGCTTCCTGAGGTACTACGTCTAGCTGAGGGCAGCGACCTGGGACGGCACGCTCCCTCTGGTATCTTCACGGGAGAGGACAGCGACCGGGGACGGCACGCTTCCTCTGATATCTTCAAGGGGGAGGACAGCGACCGGGGACGGCACGCCTCCTCTGATGAACTATGTCTAGGCGAGGGCAGCGACCTGGGACGGCACGCTCCCTCTGGTATCTTCAAGGGGGAGGACAGCGACCGGGGACGGCACGCTTCCTCTGATGAACTACGTCTAGGCGAGGGCAGCGACCTGGGACGGCACGCTCCCTCTGGTATCTTCAAGGGGGAGGACAGCGACCGGGGACGGCACGCTTCCTCTGATGGACTACGTCTAGGCGAGGGCAGCGACCTGGGACGGCACGCTCCCTCTGGTATCTTCAAGGGGGAGGACAGCGACCGGGGACGGCACGCTTTCTCTGATGAACTACGTCTAGGTGAGGGCAGCGACCTGGGACGGCACGCTCCCTCTGGTATCTTCACGGGGGAGGACAGCGACCGGGGACGGCACGCTTCCTCTGATTAACTCCGTGTGACCTACGTCGACTAAATGAGAGGGTGAGAAAGAGAGAGAGGGGGAGAGAGAGAGAGATAAAGAGAGAGGATGAAAGAGCGACCGGGGACGGCACGCTTCCTCTGATGAACTGTTCGAGGATCTCCACAGGACCTCCCGAGACTTTCGTAGACCTTCAAGGATGTTGACAGGACCTTCAAGGATATCCGCAGGATCTTCAAGGATATTGACAGGACCCTCAAGGATGTTCGTAGGACCTTCCAGGACGTTCACAGGACCTTCAAGGATGTTGACAGGACCTTCAAGGATGTTGACAGGACCTTCAAAGATGTTGACAGGACCTTCAAGGATATCCGCAGGATCTTCAAGGATATCGGCAGGACCTTCAAGGATATCGCAGGACCTTCAAGGATATCAGCAGGACCTTCAAGGATGTTGACAGGACCTTCAGGGATGTTGACAGGACCTTCAAGGATATCCGCAGGATCGTCAAGGATATCGGCAGGACCTTCAAGGATATCGGCAGGACCTTCAAGGATATCGCAGGACCTTCAAGGATATCAGCAGGACCTTCAAGGATGTTGACAGGACCTTCAAGGATGTTGACAGGACCTTCAAGGATATCCGCAGGACCTTCAAGGATATCGCAGGACCTTCAAGGATATCAGCAGGACCTTCAAGGATATCCGCAGGATCTTCAAGGATATCGGCAGGACCTTCAAGGATATCGGCAGGACCTTCAAGGATATCGCAGGACCTTCAAGGATACCAGCAGGACCTTCAAGGATATCCGCAGGACCTTCAAGGGTGTTCGCAGGATACTTACAAGTTGCCCAAGGATGCTCGCAGGATTAGAATTTAATATTTAGTGCTGAAATTACCTTGTGTTCTCGTTCACGGCTGCTGGCGACTGACCCAGATTTGTTCAATGTTGCTCTTTATATACCCTTTTTGTGTGCCGAGGTACGTCTGAGAAGTCTTGGGAAAATAACGACGGTTGTTTGAGAATTAAGAGAGACAACGTATAAACAGTAAGGGCGGTTACGATTCATTCATTTTATTTCCTTCCATAGACTTATAAATATTTAACAATTTAATACTTCAATAATTCCACAATTCAATAATTAATTTTATTCATTAAATAATTCAGGGTGAGTGTTGGCAGAAACGAGCGTGGCGACTTCTGTCATTACAGAGAATCCCCTCAAATGAGAGACCCAGAGGCGTCAAGGAAAAGTAACATGACCGAAATCACTCAGCTTGTCAGACGAGCTAAACAATTTTACAGGGCCAATAAGACTTCGATTGAGGAAGCAATTGAAGCCCATACGGAGAAAAGGCTCTCTTTACCCCACCCAAGTGATACTAATGCGACAAACTCTGGCGGAATTAATGTAACACCATGTGATATACCCATTTTCAGTGGTGAATTCAAAAACTGGGCTCCATTAAGAGACATTTTCATGGCTGTTTTCGGAAAAAATCGCCGTCTGAGTGGCATTGAAAAATTATGTCATCTCAAAGAGAAAACTCGCAAGGAGGCCAGGGAAATTGTTGACAGCGCCCCTTTGACACACAATGGTTTTGGCATTGCATGGTCAGAACTTACTTCCCAATATGAGGATAGGCGAAGGCAGGTCAATGCTCAATTAAATATATTATTAACCCTACCCATAGTTAATAGTCCGTGCGGGTTTCAAATACGAAAATTGCAAAGGACTATTAAAAATTGCATTGCGGTTCTTAACACTCTACAGATAGACACTGCAAATTGGGATCCAATTATAATTTATATTTGTACCTTTAAATTACCCAAGGAGACCCTTTTGATATTTGAGAGAACCCTATCAGATAACACTTGTATTCCATCCTGGCAACTTTTAAACTTCTGAATATAAGGGAATTGAGGCGGCTACTGACGCCAAAGATCTTCGAATAAATGTTGTTTTAGACCCAAACCCGAAACAATACTCTGATAATAGAAATCAGTATGAGAAAAGAGGAAAACATTTCTCAGTGTAACCCAAACACCCGTAAGGGGCATACATTTTGAAAAGAAGCCTCAACGCGAGCAAGTTTACCCGAATCCGACCCAAACCCACCCAAAATTGGACAGGCCTGATGGTTCAATTTGCAAACTTTGCAAAAATAGGCACACCCTAAGTAATTCTCCAACATTTATTTCCATGGGAATCAATGAGAGAATTAAGTTTGTCAGAAAAAGTGGAGTTTGATACAATTGTTTGGCAGTGGCTCATATCATTAAAGACTGTCGTATTACATTTACGTGTAGGCAGTGCGGAGGTCGCCACAATTCTCTGATACACAGACCCTCAACGTCAAGAAATGCGCAGTCTTTTTCAACAACTATCCACACAAAAACCCTTTATGAAAGGAAAAAGCTACTAGGAACTGCCGTTTTGAATGTGGAAGTCCACGGGGCACTTTTTCCCCCAAGGGCACTTATTGACCCTGCGTCAGATTACAGTTTTGTGACTGACCAACTCAGGCGTAAATTGCGACTACCAAGTACTCCAATATCTGCAGAATTTTCTGGAATGGAAGAGCTGGGTTCAGCTCGGTCAGATAAATTATGCGATCTGACATTGAGATCCAATACCCGGGAAGATTTTAGCTTATCAATGCAAGCGATAGTTGTAAAAGGAGTCTCGAATAATTTACCCAAACATAATAAAAGCCAGGAAATCGCCAAGAATCTTGGGGATGTTCAATTGGCTGAATCGAAGTTTTACGAAAGCCGTCCTGTCGATTTACTAATCGGCAGCGATTATTACCAGCAGATCTGCCGAAAGGGCGTTAAGAACAACTTCCTTAGAACACTTATCGCTCAAGAGACCCAGTTTGGTTGGATATTGACAGGACCCGTTGATGAACCAAACAAAAACCACGCTGTTGTATCGTTTTTTTAGCTCGGTTACACTTGATAAGTGTTTAACTAAATTCTGGCAAATTGAGGAAACCCCAAGAAAACCCATTAAATCTGTAGAGGATTCCTTTTGTGAGGAATTGTATGCGAAATCTACGCTATGTTTACCCAATGGCCGTTACTAAGTTGATTTACCCTTTCGAACCCCTCGAGTACAGTTAGGAAACTTACGCCATGTCGCAATGACTCAATTTCTTAGAAATGAGAAAAATTTAATGAAGAAGCCTGAATTAGAAGCTGAATATGATCATGTGCTGCAAGAATATCTTGATCTAGGTCACATGAAACCCATAGAATTTAACCCGAATACTTCTGCAGATACTCATTATTATTTACCACATCATGCAGTCGTAAAACTTGATAGAGTTGCAACAAAGCTTCGAGTTATTTTTAATGCGTCAAGCAAAACTTCGAGCGGCAAGAGCTTAAACGATACCCTATACACCGGTCCTAAACTACAACAGGAGTTGGTTGTAGTAATATTAAAATGGCGCTTTTATAAAATCGTTTTTAATGCCGACATTTCTAAAATGTACCGGCAGATCTTATTGAATCTTACCCACACACCTTTTCAGCGAATATCTATCGTAAAAGCATCAACGAACCCATTCGAGACTATGAACTTCAAACTGTCACGTTCGGAGTCAATTGCGCACCCTATTTAGCAATTCGAACTCTTCTAGAACTGGCTAAAGATGTTCAAGATACCCACCCAATGTTCAAGATACCCACAATATGTATGTTGATGATGTTTTAGCGGGTGCGCATACCATTGAAGACGCTAAAACAGCTCAACAACAGTTAATCACAGTGCTGAATTCAGCTGGTTTTCCATTAAGAAAATGGATTTCAAATGCTGCTGATCTATTAAATACACTACCCAAAGACCATTTGCTCGATATCGACTTGCTTACACTGCCTGAGTCGAACAATGCGAAAACCCTTGGCATTCGATGGAATGCCAAATAAGATGTATTTTTCTTTAATGTACCCACAATCGAGAGAAAATCGTCATACACAAAGCGTACAGTTCTATCTGATATTGCGCGTCCTTTTGACCCGGCTGGTTGGTTGGCACCAATTGTTATTTCTGCTAAAATTATCATGCAGCAGATATGGCAAGATAACACAGCTTGGGATGAATGTCTAAAACCCTTCACACTAATTAAATGGCAAAAGTTTTTACAATATTATGATAATATTGGTAAAATTCGAATTCCTAGATTGATTCGGTAAACAAGCTCAGCTGGAATTGATTTTCACGGCTTTTCAGATGCTTCTGAGAAAGCTTACTCAGCAGTTTTATATGCTCGAGTTACACTCATAGACGGATATAGTTCCGTAACCCTACTCTTCGCAAAGACGAGAGTTGCACCCATCAAAGTTTTATCGTTACCCAAATTTGAACTTTGTGGTGCGGTGTTGTTGGTAAATATGGTACATAACTTACTCGCTCAACTGAATTTATCCCAACATGAGACGTATTTCTGGACAGACTCATCTATAGTTTTGGCTTGGCTTAACAAACATCCCAATACCTCGCACACGTTCGTCGCGAATCGTGTGGCTACTATTTCGGAAACAGTCGGAGTTGAAAATTGGAAACACGTCATTTCTCTTGATAACCCAGCAGATATTGGTAGTCGTGGTTGCAATCCGGATGAATTGCGAGCATATTCCCTTTGGTGGAACGGGTCTTCATGGTTGAAGGGGTCCGCGTCGGAATGGCCACTAACAACACAGAAATTTATAACTCAAGCTGAAGCGAAACCCATTCAGTCTTTTGCTACTACTGTAAATACAAACCCATACAGCACAGATAAACCAGGCATTCTGAATAGATTTCCTAAATGGTCTAAAGCTCTTCGAGTCATGTCGTATGTCATTCGATTTTGTAATCGTGTCTCATTTACGAGACGAAACACAGTTCGTCTCGAAAAAGTTATTCCTAATTGAAATAATCTGATGTCGGTTAATGAAAGGATTTACGTTTTATTTAATGACCCGAGTATTACCCTTGAGTCACAGGAAATAATCACTACAAGAGATAAACTGATAATCATATGTCAGACTCAATACTTTAAAGAGGAGTATAATTATTTAATGAATAAAACCCTAATACCCAGAAAGAGTAACCTACTCATCCTAACACCCTTTTCAGACTCAAAAGGTATAATACGTGCGAACGGTCGATTAGCGAGGTCGAGTTGTTTATCTTATGATCAACGTCATCCAATGGTACTACCCTATTCAAGTTTTTTTGCTTTCGCTCGATTTTTCGAGGCGGGGATGCCCCGCCGCTATTTACTCGGACAACGGAACAAACTTCGTCGGAGCTAACCAGTTATTGAAGAAAGAGCGGCAGGAATTTATGAGGAACTTAAAAGGATCTGTAATTTCGACGAACAGTTTTCAGAACTTGACGTGGCACTTCATTCTACCGGGAGCTCCACATATGGGAGGATTCTGGGAGGCAGGAGTTAAGAGCTTCAAGGCTCACCACAAGAAAATGAATACACTTCGATACACATTTGAAGAGCTAACTACCCTTCTTGCTCAAATCGAAGGATGTTTAAACTCAAGACCCTCAGCCCGTCAACCTAAAAATTATGCTGGAACTTAACAGAAAGTGATCTAGGAAAGAAGACCCGTTAGGAAATGATGGAGATATATTGCAAACTTACATCTAAACAGTTGTTTTGGAGCACGCTATGGAGAATTTTTCCATTAGCGATATCTGCAGTATCTCCCCAATTTAAACTTTCTCATTTAGGACACCACCAAATATAAGCTATCATAATTGTTGCCCAGTTGGAGAATCTGGTTTATGCTGTTATTTAACTCATGTGAGTCATGTAAACAAGGTATATATAAAGACCTAATAAATTTTTTTTACTAATGTTTTTTTTAGATTACCTTTAGAATAACTCTCTTTTATGACTTAAAAATGAAATTAGGAAAAATTATGCAGGATTTCGTTATCAAAATGCAATCTAAAGAAGTGTCAAAGGGATAGACCTACAAGTTCTAATATGTTTTTTTCGATTTCTCAACAATTTCAATTTTGTCGCTTATAACGTTATGCAAAATTTTAAGAACAAGTGCACACATTTATTTGTTTTACCCCATTAATTAATCAAAAATTAATTTATTTTAAATAATTAAGATTTTTTAAAATTAAATAAAATAATATTGTACACAATAAAATTATTAACAGAATAAAAAAAGAAAAAAAAATTTTTTCTTAATAGACAAGAATAAAATAAGAATACACATAGTTTTTTATTGAAATACCCAAAGTAATTTTTTTTAATAAAAATACTTAATAGGAGTGCATTAACAACGATAACAAACCGAGTTAAATATAAAGGGGAAAGAATACATCAAAGGGAATCAACAACTAGAGAATAAGTACCCTACAACCTGGCAAAGTCGGTAAGTTGAATTGTTTACAACTTACTAAAAATTTCCAAACCCATAATTTCATAAAATTTTACACATTTTATACAGCGGTGAGTACAAAATTGATTAAAAACCCTGTTATTAAACACCCACCCACCCTTTTCATAGTTAGAATTCAGGTTTTTTAATATTGTGTCTGACCAACTGATATTGCCGTTCACTTTGTGTAGTGCATATTAGTTAGTGTAAAAAACACCCAGTAGGAAATTTTGTCGCCTGAAAAACTTTTTTCGGGACTTTGCCAACGTTGGTGGAAAAATCTTGTTTTTTCCCATAAAGATAATATTTAACCCTTATCGGGACCGCAACCCCAGATTTAACCCTATTGTTACCGCACATTTCTTTAACCCTGTTTTGTACCACTAACCCTCATTTAACCCGTTTTTTACCCGGTTCACCCGCAATTAATTACTTGTACCCACGTTTTTACTCTTTTTTTTGTCGTAAAGTAATTGCATTTTGGTACGAAAGTGGAGGATTTGAAACTCTTGTCCGATAATTTATTGATCTGCATTAAGTAGGATTTAACCGCTTATGAGGAGGATTATCGCGATTCTTCGGAGGATACCCAATCGTTACCCGCCTTAAAAATTCGAAAGAGCGAGTTGGAAGGAATATGGGCAAACATCCATTCCAAGTACACCCATCTAAGAGAATCCCCTCAAATGAGAGACCCAGAGGCGTCAAGGAAAAGTAACATGACCGAAATCACTCAGCTTGTCAGACGAGCTAAACAATTTTACAGGGCCAATAAGACTTCGATTGAGGAAGCAATTGAAGCCCATACGGAGAAAAGGCTCTCTTTACCCCACCCAAGTGATACTAATGCGACAAACTCTGGCGGAATTAATGTAACACCATGTGATATACCCATTTTCAGTGGTGAATTCAAAAACTGAGCTCCAATAAGAGACATTTTCATGACTGTTTTCGGAAAAAATCGCCGTCTGAGCGGCATTGAAAAATTATGTCATCTCAAAGAGAAAACTCGCAAGGAGGCCAGGGAAATTGTTGACAGCGCCCCTTTAACACACAATGGTTTTGGCATTGCATGGTCAGAACTTACTTCCCAATATGAGGATAGGCGAAGGCAGGTCAATGCTCAATTAAATATATTATTAACCCTACCCATAGTTAATAGTCCGTGCGGGTTTCAAATACGAAAATTGCAAAGGACTATAAAAAATTGCATTGCGGTTCTTAACACTCTAAAGATAGACACTGCAAATTGGGATCCAATTATAATTTATATTTGTACCTTTAAATTACCCAAGGAGACCCTTTTGATATTTGAGAGAACCCTATCAGATAACACTTGTATTCCATCCTGGCAAGAGTTGGATGAATTTTTAACTTCTGAATATAAGGGAATTGAGGCGGCTACTGACGCCAAAGATCTTCGAATAAATGTTGTTTTAGACCCAAACCCGAAACAATACTCTGATAATAGAAATCAGTATGAGAAAAGAGGAAAACATTTCTCAGTGTAACCCAAACACCCGTAAGGGGCATACATTTTGAAAAGAAGCCTCAACGCGAGCAAGTTTACCCGAATCCGACCCAAACCCACCCAAAATTGGACAGGCCTGATGGTTCAATTTGCAAACTTTGCAAAAATAGGCACACCCTAAGTAATTCTCCAACATTTATTTCCATGGGAATCAATGAGAGAATTAAGTTTGTCAGAAAAAGTGGAGTTTGATACAATTGTTTGGCAGTGGCTCATATCATTAAAGACTGTCGTATTACATTTACGTGTAGGCAGTGCGGAGGTCGCCACAATTCTCTGATACACAGACCCTCAACGTCAAGAAATGCGCAGTCTTTTTCAACAACTATCCACACAAAAACCCTTTATGAAAGGAAAAAGCTACTAGGAACTGCCGTTTTGAATGTGGAAGTCCACGGGGCACTTTTTCCCCCAAGGGCACTTATTGACCCTGCGTCAGATTACAGTTTTGTGACTGACCAACTCAGGCGTAAATTGCGACTACCAAGTACTCCAATATCTGCAGAATTTTCTGGAATGGAAGAGCTGGGTTCAGCTCGGTCAGATAAATTATGCGATCTGACATTGAGATCCAATACCCGGGAAGATTTTAGCTTATCAATGCAAGCGATAGTTGTAAAAGGAGTCTCGAATAATTTACCCAAACATAATAAAAGCCAGGAAATCGCCAAGAATCTTGGGGATGTTCAATTGGCTGAATCGAAGTTTTACGAAAGCCGTCCTGTCGATTTACTAATCGGCAGCGATTATTACCAGCAGATCTGCCGAAAGGGCGTTAAGAACAACTTCCTTAGAACACTTATCGCTCAAGAGACCCAGTTTGGTTGGATATTGACAGGACCCGTTGATGAACCAAACAAAAACCACGCTGTTGTATCGTTTTTTTAGCTCGGTTACACTTGATAAGTGTTTAACTAAATTCTGGCAAATTGAGGAAACCCCAAGAAAACCCATTAAATCTGTAGAGGATTCCTTTTGTGAGGAATTGTATGCGAAATCTACGCTATGTTTACCCAATGGCCGTTACTAAGTTGATTTACCCTTTCGAACCCCTCGAGTACAGTTAGGAAACTTACGCCATGTCGCAATGACTCAATTTCTTAGAAATGAGAAAAATTTAATGAAGAAGCCTGAATTAGAAGCTGAATATGATCATGTGCTGCAAGAATATCTTGATCTAGGTCACATGAAACCCATAGAATTTAACCCGAATACTTCTGCAGATACTCATTATTATTTACCACATCATGCAGTCGTAAAACTTGATAGAGTTGCAACAAAGCTTCGAGTTATTTTTAATGCGTCAAGCAAAACTTCGAGCGGCAAGAGCTTAAACGTTACCCTATACACCGGTCCTAAACTACAACAGGAGTTGGTTGTAGTAATATTAAAATGGCGCTTTTATAAAATCGTTTTTAATGCCGACATTTCTAAAATGTACCGGCAGATCTTATTGAATCTTACCCACACACCTTTTCAGCGAATATCTATCGTAAAAGCATCAACGAACCCATTCGAGACTATGAACTTCAAACTGTCACGTTCGGAGTCAATTGCGCACCCTATTTAGCAATTCGAACTCTTCTAGAACTGGCTAAAGATGTTCAAGATACCCACCCAATGTTCAAGATACCCACAATATGTATGTTGATGATGTTTTAGCGGGTGCGCATACCATTGAAGACGCTAAAACAGCTCAACAACAGTTAATCACAGTGCTGAATTCAGCTGGTTTTCCATTAAGAAAATGGATTTCAAATGCTGCTGATCTATTAAATAAGCTACCCAAAGACCATTTGCTCGATATCGACTTGCTTACACTGCCTGAGTCGAACAATGCGAAAACCCTTGGCATTCGATGGAATGCCAAATAAGATGTATTTTTCTTTAATGTACCCACAATCGAGAGAAAATCGTCATACACAAAGCGTACAGTTCTATCTGATATTGCGCGTCCTTTTGACCCGGCTGGTTGGTTGGCACCAATTGTTATTTCTGCTAAAATTATCATGCAGCAGATATGGCAAGATAACACAGCTTGGGATGAATGTCTAAAACCCTTCACACTAATTAAATGGCAAAAGTTTTTACAATATTATGATAATATTGGTAAAATTCGAATTCCTAGATTGATTCGGTAAACAAGCTCAGCTGGAATTGATTTTCACGGCTTTTCAGATGCTTCTGAGAAAGCTTACTCAGCAGTTTTATATGCTCGAGTTACACTCATAGACGGATATAGTTCCGTAACCCTACTCTTCGCAAAGACGAGAGTTGCACCCATCAAAGTTTTATCGTTACCCAAATTTGAACTTTGTGGTGCGGTGTTGTTGGTAAATATGGTACATAACTTACTCGCTCAACTGAATTTATCCCAACATGAGACGTATTTCTGGACAGACTCATCTATAGTTTTGGCTTGGCTTAACAAACATCCCAATACCTCGCACACGTTCGTCGCGAATCGTGTGGCTACTATTTCGGAAACAGTCGGAGTTGAAAATTGGAAACACGTCATTTCTCTTGATAACCCAGCAGATATTGGTAGTCGTGGTTGCAATCCGGATGAATTGCGAGCATATTCCCTTTGGTGGAACGGGTCTTCATGGTTGAAGGGGTCCGCGTCGGAATGGCCACTAACAACACAGAAATTTATAACTCAAGCTGAAGCGAAACCCATTCAGTCTTTTGCTACTACTGTAAATACAAACCCATACAGCACAGATAAACCAGGCATTCTGAATAGATTTCCTAAATGGTCTAAAGCTCTTCGAGTCATGTCGTATGTCATTCGATTTTGTAATCGTGTCTCATTTACGAGACGAAACACAGTTCGTCTCGAAAAAGTTATTCCTAATTGAAATAATCTGATGTCGGTTAATGAAAGGATTTACGTTTTATTTAATGACCCGAGTATTACCCTTGAGTCACAGGAAATAATCACTACAAGAGATAAACTGATAATCATATGTCAGACTCAATACTTTAAAGAGGAGTATAATTATTTAATGAATAAAACCCTAATACCCAGAAAGAGTAACCTACTCATCCTAACACCCTTTTCAGACTCAAAAGGTATAATACGTGCGAACGGTCGATTAGCGAGGTCGAGTTGTTTATCTTATGATCAACGTCATCCAATGGTACTACCCTATTCAAGTTTTTTTGCTTTCGCTCGATTTTTCGAGGCGGGGATGCCCCGCCGCTATTTACTCGGACAACGGAACAAACTTCGTCGGAGCTAACCAGTTATTGAAGAAAGAGCGGCAGGAATTTATGAGGAACTTAAAAGGATCTGTAATTTCGACGAACAGTTTTCAGAACTTGACGTGGCACTTCATTCTACCGGGAGCTCCACATATGGGAGGATTCTGGGAGGCAGGAGTTAAGAGCTTCAAGGCTCACCACAAGAAAATGAATACACTTCGATACACATTTGAAGAGCTAACTACCCTTCTTGCTCAAATCGAAGGATGTTTAAACTCAAGACCCTCAGCCCGTCAACCTAAAAATTATGCTGGAACTTAACAGAAAGTGATCTAGGAAAGAAGACCCGTTAGGAAATGATGGAGATATATTGCAAACTTACATCTAAACAGTTGTTTTGGAGCACGCTATGGAGAATTTTTCCATTAGCGATATCTGCAGTATCTCCCCAATTTAAACTTTCTCATTTAGGACACCACCAAATATAAGCCATCATAATTGTTGCCCAGTTGGAGCCTCTGGTTTATGCTGTTATTTAACTCATGTGAGTCATGTAAACAAGGTATATATAAAGACCTAATAAATTTTTTTTACTAATGTTTTTTTTAGATTACCTTCAGAATAACTCTCTTTTATGACTTAAAAATGAAATTAGGAAAAATTATGCAGGATTTCGTTATCAAAATGCAATCTAAAGAAGTGTCAAAGGGATAGACCTACAAGTTCTAATATGTTTTTTTCGATTTCTCAACAATTTCAACTTTGTCGCTTACAACGTTATGCAAAATTTTAAGAACAAGTGCACACATTTATTTGTTTTGCCCCATTAATTAATCAAAAATTAATTTATTTTAAATAATTAAGATTTTTTAAAATTAAATAAAATAATATTGTACACAATAAAATTATTAACAGAATAAAAAAAGAAAAAAAAAATTTTTCTTAATAGACAAGAATAAAATAAGAATACACATAGTTTTTTATTGAAATACCCAAAGTAATTTTTTTTAATAAAAATACTTAATAGGAGTGCATTAACAACGATAACAAACCGAGTTAAATATAAAGGGGAAAGAATACATCAAAGGGAATCAACAACTAGAGAATAAGTACCCTACAACCTGGCAAAGTCGGTAAGTTGAATTGTTTACAACTTACTAAAAATTTCCAAACCCATAATTTCATAAAATTTTACACATTTTATACAGCGGTGAGTACAAAATTGATTAAAAACCCTGTTATTAAACACCCACCCACCCTTTTCATAGTTAGAATTCAGGTTTTTTAATATTGTGTCTGACCAACTGATATTGCCGTTCACTTTGTGTAGTGCATATTAGTTAGTGTAAAAAACACCCAGTAGGAAATTTTGTCGCCTGAAAAACTTTTTTCGGGACTTTGCCAACGTTGGTGGAAAAATCTTGTTTTTTCCCATAAAGATAATATTTAACCCTTATCGGGACCGCAACCCCAGATTTAACCCTATTGTTACCGCACATTTCTTTAACCCTGTTTTGTACCACTAACCCTCATTTAACCCGTTTTTTACCCGGTTCACCCGCAATTAATTACTTGTACCCACGTTTTTACTCTTTTTTTTGTCGTAAAGTAATTGCATTTTGGTACGAAAGTGGAGGATTTGAAACTCTTGTCCGATAATTTATTGATCTGCATTAAGTAGGATTTAACCGCTTATGAGGAGGATTATCGCGATTCTTCGGAGGATACCCAATCGTTACCCGCCTTAAAAATTCGAAAGAGCGAGTTGGAAGGAATATGGGCAAACATCCATTCCAAGTACACCCATCTAAGAGAATCCCCTCAAATGAGAGACCCAGAGGCGTCAAGGAAAAGTAACATGACCGAAATCACTCAGCTTGTCAGACGAGCTAAACAATTTTACAGGGCCAATAAGACTTCGATTGAGGAAGCAATTGAAGCCCATACGGAGAAAAGGCTCTCTTTACCCCACCCAAGTGATACTAATGCGACAAACTCTGGCGGAATTAATGTAACACCATGTGATATACCCATTTTCAGTGGTGAATTCAAAAACTGGGCTCCATTAAGAGACATTTTCATGGCTGTTTTCGGAAAAAATCGCCGTCTGAGCGGCATTGAAAAATTATGTCATCTCAAAGAGAAAACTCGCAAGGAGGCCAGGGAAATTGTTGACAGCGCCCCTTTGACACACAATGGTTTTGGCATTGCATGGTCAGAACTTACTTCCCAATATGAGGATAGGCGAAGGCAGGTCAATTCTCAATTAAATATATTATTAACCCTACCTATAGTTAATAGTCCGTGCGGGTTTCAAATACGAAAATTGCAAAGGACTATTAAAAATTGCATTGCGGTTCTTAACACTCTACAGATAGACACTGCAAATTGGGATCCAATTATAATTTATATTTGTACCTTTAAATTACCCAAGGAGACCCTTTTGATATTTGAGAGAACCCTATCAGATAACACTTGTATTCCATCCTGGCAAGAGTTGGATGAATTTTTAACTTCTGAATATAAGGGAATTGAGGCGGCTACTGACGCCAAAGATCTTCGAATAAATGTTGTTTTAGACCCAAACCCGAAACAATACTCTGATAATAGAAATCAGTATGAGAAAAGAGGAAAACATTTCTCAGTGTAACCCAAACACCCGTAAGGGGCATACATTTTGAAAAGAAGCCTCAACGCGAGCAAGTTTACCCGAATCCGACCCAAACCCACCCAAAATTGGACAGGCCTGATGGTTCAATTTGCAAACTTTGCAAAAATAGGCACACCCTAAGTAATTCTCCAACATTTATTTCCATGGGAATCAATGAGAGAATTAAGTTTGTCAGAAAAAGTGGAGTTTGATACAATTGTTTGGCAGTGGCTCATATCATTAAAGACTGTCGTATTACATTTACGTGTAGGCAGTGCGGAGGTCGCCACAATTCTCTGATACACAGACCCTCAACGTCAAGAAATGCGCAGTCTTTTTCAACAACTATCCACACAAAAACCCTTTATGAAAGGAAAAAGCTACTAGGAACTGCCGTTTTGAATGTGGAAGTCCACGAGGCACTTTTTCCCTCAAGGGCACTTATTGACCCTGCGTGAGATTACAGTTTTGTGACTGACCAACTCAGGCGTAAATTGCGACTACCAAGTACTCCAATATCTGCAGAATTTTCTGGAATGGAAGAGCTGGGTTCAGCTCGGTCAGATAAATTATGCGATCTGACATTGAGATCCAATACCCGGGAAGATTTTAGCTTATCAATGCAAGCGATAGTTGTAAAAGGAGTCTCGAATAATTTACCCAACCATAATAAAAGCCAGGAAATCGCCAAGAATCTTGGGGATGTTCAATTGGCTGAATCGAAGTTTTACGAAAGCCGTCCTGTCGATTTACTAATCGGCAGCGATTATTACCAGCAGATCTGCCGAAAGGGCGTTAAGAACAACTTCCTTAGAACACTTATCGCTCAAGAGACCCAGTTTGGTTGGATATTGACAGGACCCGTTGATGAACCAAACAAAAACCACGCTGTTGTATCGTTTTTTAGCTCGGTTACACTTGATAAGTGTTTAACTAAATTCTGGCAAATTGAGGAAATCCTAAGAAAACCCATTAAATCTGTAGAGGATTCCTTTTGTGAGGAATTGTATGCGAAATCTACGCTATGTTTACCCATGGCCGTTACTAAGTTGATTTACCCTTTCGAACCCCTCGAGTACAGTTAGGAAACTAACGCCATGTCGCAATGACTCAATTTCTTAGAAATGAGAAAAATTTAATGAAGAAGCCTGAATTAGAAGCTGAATATGATCATGTGCTGCAAGAATATCTTGATCTAGGTCACATGAAACCCATAGAATTTAACCCGAATACTTCTGCAGATACTCATTATTATTTACCACATCATGCAGTCGTAAAACTTGATAGAGTTGCAACAAAGCTTCGAGTTATTTTTAATGCGTCAAGCAAAACTTCGAGCGGCAAGAGCTTAAACGATACCCTATACACCGGTCCTAAACTACAACAGGAGTTGGTTGTAGTAATATTAAAATGGCGCTTTTATAAAATCGTTTTTAATGCCGACATTTCTAAAATGTACCGGCAGATCTTATTGAATCTTACCCACACACCTTTTCAGCGAATATCTATCGTAAAAGCATCAACGAACCCATTCGAGACTATGAACTTCAAACTGTCACGTTCGGAGTCAATTGCGCACCCTATTTAGCAATTCGAACTCTTCTAGAACTGGCTAAAGATGTTCAAGATACCCACCCAATGTTCAAGATACCCACAATATGTATGTTGATGATGTTTTAGCGGGTGCGCATACCATTGAAGACGCTAAAACAGCTCAACAACAGTTAATCACAGTGCTGAATTCAGCTGGTTTTCCATTAAGAAAATGGATTTCAAATGCTGCTGATCTATTAAATACGCTACCCAAAGACCATTTGCTCGATATCGACTTGCTTACACTGCCTGAGTCGAACAATGCGAAAACCCTTGGCATTCGATGGAATGCCAAATAAGATGTATTTTTCTTTAATGTACCCACAATCGAGAGAAAATCGTCATACACAAAGCGTACAGTTCTATCTGATATTGCGCGTCCTTTTGACCCGGCTGGTTGGTTGGCACCAATTGTTATTTCTGCTAAAATTATCATGCAGCAGATATGGCAAGATAACACAGCTTGGGATGAATGTCTAAAACCCTTCACACTAATTAAATGGCAAAAGTTTTTACAATATTATGATAATATTGGTAAAATTCGAATTCCTAGATTGATTCGGTAAACAAGCTCAGCTGGAATTGATTTTCACGGCTTTTCAGATGCTTCTGAGAAAGCTTACTCAGCAGTTTTATATGCTCGAGTTACACTCATAGACGGATATAGTTCCGTAACCCTACTCTTCGCAAAGACGAGAGTTGCACCCATCAAAGTTTTATCGTTACCCAAATTTGAACTTTGTGGTGCGGTGTTGTTGGTAAATATGGTACATAACTTACTCGCTCAACTGAATTTATCCCAACATGAGACGTATTTCTGGACAGACTCATCTATAGTTTTGGCTTGGCTTAACAAACATCCCAATACCTCGCACACGTTCGTCGCGAATCGTGTGGCTACTATTTCGGAAACAGTCGGAGTTGAAAATTGGAAACACGTCATTTCTCTTGATAACCCAGCAGATATTGGTAGTCGTGGTTGCAATCCGGATGAATTGCGAGCATATTCCCTTTGGTGGAACGGGTCTTCATGGTTGAAGGGGTCCGCGTCGGAATGGCCACTAACAACACAGAAATTTATAACTCAAGCTGAAGCGAAACCCATTCAGTCTTTTGCTACTACTGTAAATACAAACCCATACAGCACAGATAAACCAGGCATTCTGAATAGATTTCCTAAATGGTCTAAAGCTCTTCGAGTCATGTCGTATGTCATTCGATTTTGTAATCGTGTCTCATTTACGAGACGAAACACAGTTCGTCTCGAAAAAGTTATTCCTAATTGAAATAATCTGATGTCGGTTAATGAAAGGATTTACGTTTTATTTAATGACCCGAGTATTACCCTTGAGTCACAGGAAATAATCACTACAAGAGATAAACTGATAATCATATGTCAGACTCAATACTTTAAAGAGGAGTATAATTATTTAATGAATAAAACCCTAATACCCAGAAAGAGTAACCTACTCATCCTAACACCCTTTTCAGACTCAAAAGGTATAATACGTGCGAACGGTCGATTAGCGAGGTCGAGTTGTTTATCTTATGATCAACGTCATCCAATGGTACTACCCTATTCAAGTTTTTTTGCTTTCGCTCGATTTTTCGAGGCGGGGATGCCCCGCCGCTATTTACTCGGACAACGGAACAAACTTCGTCGGAGCTAACCAGTTATTGAAGAAAGAGCGGCAGGAATTTATGAGGAACTTAAAAGGATCTGTAATTTCGACGAACAGTTTTCAGAACTTGACGTGGCACTTCATTCTACCGGGAGCTCCACATATGGGAGGATTCTGGGAGGCAGGAGTTAAGAGCTTCAAGGCTCACCACAAGAAAATGAATACACTTCGATACACATTTGAAGAGCTAACTACCCTTCTTGCTCAAATCGAAGGATGTTTAAACTCAAGACCCTCAGCCCGTCAACCTAAAAATTATGCTGGAACTTAACAGAAAGTGATCTAGGAAAGAAGACCCGTTAGGAAATGATGGAGATATATTGCAAACTTACATCTAAACAGTTGTTTTGGAGCACGCTATGGAGAATTTTTCCATTAGCGATATCTGCAGTATCTCCCCAATTTAAACTTTCTCATTTAGGACACCACCAAATATAAGCTATCATAATTGTTGCCCAGTTGGAGAATCTGGTTTATGCTGTTATTTAACTCATGTGAGTCATGTAAACAAGGTATATATAAAGACCTAATAAATTTTTTTTACTAATGTTTTTTTTAGATTACCTTTAGAATAACTCTCTTTTATGACTTAAAAATGAAATTAGGAAAAATTATGCAGGATTTCGTTATCAAAATGCAATCTAAAGAAGTGTCAAAGGGATAGACCTACAAGTTCTAATATGTTTTTTTCGATTTCTCAACAATTTCAATTTTGTCGCTTACAACGTTATGCAAAATTTTAAGAACAAGTGCACACATTTATTTGTTTTACCCCATTAATTAATCAAAAATTAATTTATTTTAAATAATTAAGATTTTTTAAAATTAAATAAAATAATATTGTACACAATAAAATTATTAACAGAATAAAAAAAGAAAAAAAAATTTTTTCTTAATAGACAAGAATAAAATAAGAATACACATAGTTTTTTATTGAAATACCCAAAGTAATTTTTTTTAATAAAAATACTTAATAGGAGTGCATTAACAACGATAACAAACCGAGTTAAATATAAAGGGGAAAGAATACATCAAAGGGAATCAACAACTAGAGAATAAGTACCCTACAACCTGGCAAAGTCGGTAAGTTGAATTGTTTACAACTTACTAAAAATTTCCAAACCCATAATTTCATAAAATTTTACACATTTTATACAGCGGTGAGTACAAAATTGATTAAAAACCCTGTTATTAAACACCCACCCACCCTTTTCATAGTTAGAATTCAGGTTTTTTAATATTGTGTCTGACCAACTGATATTGCCGTTCACTTTGTGTAGTGCATATTAGTTAGTGTAAAAAACACCCAGTAGGAAATTTTGTCGCCTGAAAAACTTTTTTCGGGACTTTGCCAACGTTGGTGGAAAAATCTTGTTTTTTCCCATAAAGATATTTAACCCTTATCGGGACCGCAACCCCAGATTTAACCCTATTGTTACCGCACATTTCTTTAACCCTGTTTTGTACCACTAACCCTCATTTAACCCGTTTTTTACCCGGTTCACCCGCAATTAATTACTTGTACCCACGTTTTTACTCTTTTTTTTGTCGTAAAGTAATTGCATTTTGGTACGAAAGTGGAGGATTTGAAACTCTTGTCCGATAATTTATTGATCTGCATTAAGTAGGATTTAACCGCTTATGAGGAGGATTATCGCGATTCTTCGGAGGATACCCAATCGTTACCCGCCTTAAAAATTCGAAAGAGCGAGTTGGAAGGAATATGGGCAAACATCCATTCCAAGTACACCCATCTAAGAGAATCCCCTCAAATGAGAGACCCAGAGGCGTCAAGGAAAAGTAACATGACCGAAATCACTCAGCTTGTCAGACGAGCTAAACAATTTTACAGGGCCAATAAGACTTCGATTGAGGAAGCAATTGAAGCCCATACGGAGAAAAGGCTCTCTTTACCCCACCCAAGTGATACTAATGCGACAAACTCTGGCGGAATTAATGTAACACCATGTGATATACCCATTTTCAGTGGTGAATTCAAAAACTGGGCTCCAATAAGAGACATTTTCATGACTGTTTTCGGAAAAAATCGCCGTCTGAGCGGCATTGAAAAATTATGTCATCTCAAAGAGAAAACTCGCAAGGAGGCCAGGGAAATTGTTGACAGCGCCCCTTTAACACACAATGGTTTTGGCATTGCATGGTCAGAACTTACTTCCCAATATGAGGATAGGCGAAGGCAGGTCAATGCTCAATTAAATATATTATTAACCCTACCCATAGTTAATAGTCCGTGCGGGTTTCAAATACGAAAATTGCAAAGGACTATAAAAAATTGCATTGCGGTTCTTAACACTCTAAAGATAGACACTGCAAATTGGGATCCAATTATAATTTATATTTGTACCTTTAAATTACCCAAGGAGACCCTTTTGATATTTGAGAGAACCCTATCAGATAACACTTGTATTCCATCCTGGCAAGAGTTGGATGAATTTTTAACTTCTGAATATAAGGGAATTGAGGCGGCTACTGACGCCAAAGATCTTCGAATAAATGTTGTTTTAGACCCAAACCCGAAACAATACTCTGATAATAGAAATCAGTATGAGAAAAGAGGAAAACATTTCTCAGTGTAACCCAAACACCCGTAAGGGGCATACATTTTGAAAAGAAGCCTCAACGCGAGCAAGTTTACCCGAATCCGACCCAAACCCACCCAAAATTGGACAGGCCTGATGGTTCAATTTGCAAACTTTGCAAAAATAGGCACACCCTAAGTAATTCTCCAACATTTATTTCCATGGGAATCAATGAGAGAATTAAGTTTGTCAGAAAAAGTGGAGTTTGATACAATTGTTTGGCAGTGGCTCATATCATTAAAGACTGTCGTATTACATTTACGTGTAGGCAGTGCGGAGGTCGCCACAATTCTCTGATACACAGACCCTCAACGTCAAGAAATGCGCAGTCTTTTTCAACAACTATCCACACAAAAACCCTTTATGAAAGGAAAAAGCTACTAGGAACTGCCGTTTTGAATGTGGAAGTCCACGGGGCACTTTTTCCCCCAAGGGCACTTATTGACCCTGCGTCAGATTACAGTTTTGTGACTGACCAACTCAGGCGTAAATTGCGACTACCAAGTACTCCAATATCTGCAGAATTTTCTGGAATGGAAGAGCTGGGTTCAGCTCGGTCAGATAAATTATGCGATCTGACATTGAGATCCAATACCCGGGAAGATTTTAGCTTATCAATGCAAGCGATAGTTGTAAAAGGAGTCTCGAATAATTTACCCAAACATAATAAAAGCCAGGAAATCGCCAAGAATCTTGGGGATGTTCAATTGGCTGAATCGAAGTTTTACGAAAGCCGTCCTGTCGATTTACTAATCGGCAGCGATTATTACCAGCAGATCTGCCGAAAGGGCGTTAAGAACAACTTCCTTAGAACACTTATCGCTCAAGAGACCCAGTTTGGTTGGATATTGACAGGACCCGTTGATGAACCAAACAAAAACCACGCTGTTGTATCGTTTTTTTAGCTCGGTTACACTTGATAAGTGTTTAACTAAATTCTGGCAAATTGAGGAAACCCCAAGAAAACCCATTAAATCTGTAGAGGATTCCTTTTGTGAGGAATTGTATGCGAAATCTACGCTATGTTTACCCAATGGCCGTTACTAAGTTGATTTACCCTTTCGAACCCCTCGAGTACAGTTAGGAAACTTACGCCATGTCGCAATGACTCAATTTCTTAGAAATGAGAAAAATTTAATGAAGAAGCCTGAATTAGAAGCTGAATATGATCATGTGCTGCAAGAATATCTTGATCTAGGTCACATGAAACCCATAGAATTTAACCCGAATACTTCTGCAGATACTCATTATTATTTACCACATCATGCAGTCGTAAAACTTGATAGAGTTGCAACAAAGCTTCGAGTTATTTTTAATGCGTCAAGCAAAACTTCGAGCGGCAAGAGCTTAAACGTTACCCTATACACCGGTCCTAAACTACAACAGGAGTTGGTTGTAGTAATATTAAAATGGCGCTTTTATAAAATCGTTTTTAATGCCGACATTTCTAAAATGTACCGGCAGATCTTATTGAATCTTACCCACACACCTTTTCAGCGAATATCTATCGTAAAAGCATCAACGAACCCATTCGAGACTATGAACTTCAAACTGTCACGTTCGGAGTCAATTGCGCACCCTATTTAGCAATTCGAACTCTTCTAGAACTGGCTAAAGATGTTCAAGATACCCACCCAATGTTCAAGATACCCACAATATGTATGTTGATGATGTTTTAGCGGGTGCGCATACCATTGAAGACGCTAAAACAGCTCAACAACAGTTAATCACAGTGCTGAATTCAGCTGGTTTTCCATTAAGAAAATGGATTTCAAATGCTGCTGATCTATTAAATAAGCTACCCAAAGACCATTTGCTCGATATCGACTTGCTTACACTGCCTGAGTCGAACAATGCGAAAACCCTTGGCATTCGATGGAATGCCAAATAAGATGTATTTTTCTTTAATGTACCCACAATCGAGAGAAAATCGTCATACACAAAGCGTACAGTTCTATCTGATATTGCGCGTCCTTTTGACCCGGCTGGTTGGTTGGCACCAATTGTTATTTCTGCTAAAATTATCATGCAGCAGATATGGCAAGATAACACAGCTTGGGATGAATGTCTAAAACCCTTCACACTAATTAAATGGCAAAAGTTTTTACAATATTATGATAATATTGGTAAAATTCGAATTCCTAGATTGATTCGGTAAACAAGCTCAGCTGGAATTGATTTTCACGGCTTTTCAGATGCTTCTGAGAAAGCTTACTCAGCAGTTTTATATGCTCGAGTTACACTCATAGACGGATATAGTTCCGTAACCCTACTCTTCGCAAAGACGAGAGTTGCACCCATCAAAGTTTTATCGTTACCCAAATTTGAACTTTGTGGTGCGGTGTTGTTGGTAAATATGGTACATAACTTACTCGCTCAACTGAATTTATCCCAACATGAGACGTATTTCTGGACAGACTCATCTATAGTTTTGGCTTGGCTTAACAAACATCCCAATACCTCGCACACGTTCGTCGCGAATCGTGTGGCTACTATTTCGGAAACAGTCGGAGTTGAAAATTGGAAACACGTCATTTCTCTTGATAACCCAGCAGATATTGGTAGTCGTGGTTGCAATCCGGATGAATTGCGAGCATATTCCCTTTGGTGGAACGGGTCTTCATGGTTGAAGGGGTCCGCGTCGGAATGGCCACTAACAACACAGAAATTTATAACTCAAGCTGAAGCGAAACCCATTCAGTCTTTTGCTACTACTGTAAATACAAACCCATACAGCACAGATAAACCAGGCATTCTGAATAGATTTCCTAAATGGTCTAAAGCTCTTCGAGTCATGTCGTATGTCATTCGATTTTGTAATCGTGTCTCATTTACGAGACGAAACACAGTTCGTCTCGAAAAAGTTATTCCTAATTGAAATAATCTGATGTCGGTTAATGAAAGGATTTACGTTTTATTTAATGACCCGAGTATTACCCTTGAGTCACAGGAAATAATCACTACAAGAGATAAACTGATAATCATATGTCAGACTCAATACTTTAAAGAGGAGTATAATTATTTAATGAATAAAACCCTAATACCCAGAAAGAGTAACCTACTCATCCTAACACCCTTTTCAGACTCAAAAGGTATAATACGTGCGAACGGTCGATTAGCGAGGTCGAGTTGTTTATCTTATGATCAACGTCATCCAATGGTACTACCCTATTCAAGTTTTTTTGCTTTCGCTCGATTTTTCGAGGCGGGGATGCCCCGCCGCTATTTACTCGGACAACGGAACAAACTTCGTCGGAGCTAACCAGTTATTGAAGAAAGAGCGGCAGGAATTTATGAGGAACTTAAAAGGATCTGTAATTTCGACGAACAGTTTTCAGAACTTGACGTGGCACTTCATTCTACCGGGAGCTCCACATATGGGAGGATTCTGGGAGGCAGGAGTTAAGAGCTTCAAGGCTCACCACAAGAAAATGAATACACTTCGATACACATTTGAAGAGCTAACTACCCTTCTTGCTCAAATCGAAGGATGTTTAAACTCAAGACCCTCAGCCCGTCAACCTAAAAATTATGCTGGAACTTAACAGAAAGTGATCTAGGAAAGAAGACCCGTTAGGAAATGATGGAGATATATTGCAAACTTACATCTAAACAGTTGTTTTGGAGCACGCTATGGAGAATTTTTCCATTAGCGATATCTGCAGTATCTCCCCAATTTAAACTTTCTCATTTAGGACACCACCAAATATAAGCCATCATAATTGTTGCCCAGTTGGAGCCTCTGGTTTATGCTGTTATTTAACTCATGTGAGTCATGTAAACAAGGTATATATAAAGACCTAATAAATTTTTTTTACTAATGTTTTTTTTAGATTACCTTCAGAATAACTCTCTTTTATGACTTAAAAATGAAATTAGGAAAAATTATGCAGGATTTCGTTATCAAAATGCAATCTAAAGAAGTGTCAAAGGGATAGACCTACAAGTTCTAATATGTTTTTTTCGATTTCTCAACAATTTCAACTTTGTCGCTTACAACGTTATGCAAAATTTTAAGAACAAGTGCACACATTTATTTGTTTTGCCCCATTAATTAATCAAAAATTAATTTATTTTAAATAATTAAGATTTTTTAAAATTAAATAAAATAATATTGTACACAATAAAATTATTAACAGAATAAAAAAAGAAAAAAAAAATTTTTCTTAATAGACAAGAATAAAATAAGAATACACATAGTTTTTTATTGAAATACCCAAAGTAATTTTTTTTAATAAAAATACTTAATAGGAGTGCATTAACAACGATAACAAACCGAGTTAAATATAAAGGGGAAAGAATACATCAAAGGGAATCAACAACTAGAGAATAAGTACCCTACAACCTGGCAAAGTCGGTAAGTTGAATTGTTTACAACTTACTAAAAATTTCCAAACCCATAATTTCATAAAATTTTACACATTTTATACAGCGGTGAGTACAAAATTGATTAAAAACCCTGTTATTAAACACCCACCCACCCTTTTCATAGTTAGAATTCAGGTTTTTTAATATTGTGTCTGACCAACTGATATTGCCGTTCACTTTGTGTAGTGCATATTAGTTAGTGTAAAAAACACCCAGTAGGAAATTTTGTCGCCTGAAAAACTTTTTTCGGGACTTTGCCAACGTTGGTGGAAAAATCTTGTTTTTTCCCATAAAGATAATATTTAACCCTTATCGGGACCGCAACCCCAGATTTAACCCTATTGTTACCGCACATTTCTTTAACCCTGTTTTGTACCACTAACCCTCATTTAACCCGTTTTTTACCCGGTTCACCCGCAATTAATTACTTGTACCCACGTTTTTACTCTTTTTTTTGTCGTAAAGTAATTGCATTTTGGTACGAAAGTGGAGGATTTGAAACTCTTGTCCGATAATTTATTGATCTGCATTAAGTAGGATTTAACCGCTTATGAGGAGGATTATCGCGATTCTTCGGAGGATACCCAATCGTTACCCGCCTTAAAAATTCGAAAGAGCGAGTTGGAAGGAATATGGGCAAACATCCATTCCAAGTACACCCATCTAAGAGAATCCCCTCAAATGAGAGACCCAGAGGCGTCAAGGAAAAGTAACATGACCGAAATCACTCAGCTTGTCAGACGAGCTAAACAATTTTACAGGGCCAATAAGACTTCGATTGAGGAAGCAATTGAAGCCCATACGGAGAAAAGGCTCTCTTTACCCCACCCAAGTGATACTAATGCGACAAACTCTGGCGGAATTAATGTAACACCATGTGATATACCCATTTTCAGTGGTGAATTCAAAAACTGGGCTCCATTAAGAGACATTTTCATGGCTGTTTTCGGAAAAAATCGCCGTCTGAGCGGCATTGAAAAATTATGTCATCTCAAAGAGAAAACTCGCAAGGAGGCCAGGGAAATTGTTGACAGCGCCCCTTTGACACACAATGGTTTTGGCATTGCATGGTCAGAACTTACTTCCCAATATGAGGATAGGCGAAGGCAGGTCAATTCTCAATTAAATATATTATTAACCCTACCTATAGTTAATAGTCCGTGCGGGTTTCAAATACGAAAATTGCAAAGGACTATTAAAAATTGCATTGCGGTTCTTAACACTCTACAGATAGACACTGCAAATTGGGATCCAATTATAATTTATATTTGTACCTTTAAATTACCCAAGGAGACCCTTTTGATATTTGAGAGAACCCTATCAGATAACACTTGTATTCCATCCTGGCAAGAGTTGGATGAATTTTTAACTTCTGAATATAAGGGAATTGAGGCGGCTACTGACGCCAAAGATCTTCGAATAAATGTTGTTTTAGACCCAAACCCGAAACAATACTCTGATAATAGAAATCAGTATGAGAAAAGAGGAAAACATTTCTCAGTGTAACCCAAACACCCGTAAGGGGCATACATTTTGAAAAGAAGCCTCAACGCGAGCAAGTTTACCCGAATCCGACCCAAACCCACCCAAAATTGGACAGGCCTGATGGTTCAATTTGCAAACTTTGCAAAAATAGGCACACCCTAAGTAATTCTCCAACATTTATTTCCATGGGAATCAATGAGAGAATTAAGTTTGTCAGAAAAAGTGGAGTTTGATACAATTGTTTGGCAGTGGCTCATATCATTAAAGACTGTCGTATTACATTTACGTGTAGGCAGTGCGGAGGTCGCCACAATTCTCTGATACACAGACCCTCAACGTCAAGAAATGCGCAGTCTTTTTCAACAACTATCCACACAAAAACCCTTTATGAAAGGAAAAAGCTACTAGGAACTGCCGTTTTGAATGTGGAAGTCCACGGGGCACTTTTTCCCCCAAGGGCACTTATTGACCCTGCGTCAGATTACAGTTTTGCGACTGACCAACTCAGGCGTAAATTGCGACTACCAAGTACTCCAATATCTGCAGAATTTTCTGGAATGGAAAAGCTGGGTTTAGCTCGGTCAAATAAATTATGCGATCTGACATTGAGATCCAATACCCGGGAAGATTTTAGCTTATCAATGCAAGCGATAGTTGTAAAAGGAGTCTCGAATAATTTACCCAACCATAATAAAAGTCAGGAAATCGCCAAGAATCTTGGGGATGTTCAATTGGCTGAATCGAAGTTTTACGAAAGCCGTCCTGTCGATTTACTAATCGGCAGCGATTATTACCAGCAGATCTGCCGAAAGGGCGTTAAGAACAACTTCCTTAGAACAAGAGACCCAGTTTGGTTGGATATTGACAGGACCCGTTGATGAACCAAACAAAAACCACGCTGTTGTATCGTTTTTTAGCTCGGTTACACTTGATAAGTGTTTAACTAAATTCTGGCAAATTGAGGAAATCCTAAGAAAACCCATTAAATCTGTAGAGGATTCCTTTTGTGAGGAATTGTTTGCGAAATCTACGCTATGTTTACCCAATGGCCGTTACTAAGTTGATTTACCCTTTCGAACCCCTCGAGTACAGTTAGGAAACTAACGCCATGTCGCAATGACTCAATTTCTTAGAAATGAGAAAAATTTAATGAAGAAGCCTGAATTAGAAGCTGAATATGATCATGTGCTGCAAGAATATCTTGATCTAGGTCACATGAAACCCATAGAATTTAACCCGAATACTTCTGCAGATACTCATTATTATTTACCACATCATGCAGTCGTAAAACTTGATAGAGTTGCAACAAAGCTTCGAGTTATTTTTAATGCGTCAAGCAAAACTTCGAGCGGCAAGAGCTTAAACGATACCCTATACACCGGTCCTATACTACAACAGGAGTTGGTTGTAGTAATATTAAAATGGCGCTTTTATAAAATCGTTTTTAATGCCGACATTTCTAAAATGTACCGGCAGATCTTATTGAATCTTACCCACACACCTTTTCAGCGAATATCTATCGTAAAAGCATCAACGAACCCATTCGAGACTATGAACTTCAAACTGTCACGTTCGGAGTCAATTGCGCACCCTATTTAGCAATTCGAACTCTTCTAGAACTGGCTAAAGATGTTCAAGATACCCACCCAATGTTCAAGATACCCACAATATGTATGTTGATGATGTTTTAGCGGGTGCGCATACCATTGAAGACGCTAAAACAGCTCAACAACAGTTAATCACAGTGCTGAATTCAGCTGGTTTTCCATTAAGAAAATGGATTTCAAATGCTGCTGATCTATTAAATACGCTACCCAAAGACCATTTGCTCGATATCGACTTGCTTACACTGCCTGAGTCGAACAATGCGAAAACCCTTGGCATTCGATGGAATGCCAAATAAGATGTATTTTTCTTTAATGTACCCACAATCGAGAGAAAATCGTCCTTTTGACCCGGCTGGTTGGTTGGCACCAATTGTTATTTCTGCTAAAATTATCATGCAGCAGATATGGCAAGATAACACAGCTTGGGATGAATGTCTAAAACCCTTCACACTAATTAAATGGCAAAAGTTTTTACAATATTATGATAATATTGGTAAAATTCGAATTCCTAGATGGATTCGGTAAACAAGCTCAGCTGGAATTGATTTTCACGGCTTTTCAGATGCTTCTGAGAAAGCTTACTCAGCAGTTTTATATGCTCGAGTTACACTCATAGACGGA
The DNA here is from genome assembly GCA_949748255.1 of Eustalomyia histrio. NCBI lineage: Eukaryota > Metazoa > Arthropoda > Insecta > Diptera > Anthomyiidae > Eustalomyia > Eustalomyia histrio. Next base: position 104,013,211 of record OX456526.1, read on the forward strand.
TATAGTTCCGTAACCCTACTATTAGCAAAGACGAGAGTTGCACCCATCAAAGTTTTATCGTTACCCAAATTTGAACTTTGTGGTGCGGTGTTGTTGGTAAATATGGTACATAACTTACTCGCTCAACTGAATTTATCCCAACATGAGACGTATTTCTGGACAGACTCATCTATAGTTTTGGCTTGGCTTAACAAACATCCCAATACCTCGCACACGTTCGTCGCGAATCGTGTGGCTACTATTTCGGAAACAGTCGGAGTTGAAAATTGGAAACACGTCATTTCTCTTGATAACCCAGCAGATATTGGTAGTCGTGGTTGCAATCCGGATGAATTGCGAGCATATTCCCTTTGGTGGAACGGGTCTTCATGGTTGAAGGGGTCCGCGTCGGAATGGCCACTAACAACACAGAAATTTATAACTCAAGCTGAAGCGAAACCCATTCAGTCTTTTGCTACTACTGTAAATACAAACCCATACAGCACAGATAAACTAGGCATTCTGAATAGATTTCCTAAATGGTCTAAAGCTCTTCGAGTCATGTCGTATGTCATTCGATTTTGTAATCGTGTCTCATTTACGAGACGAAACACAGTTCGTCACGAAATTGAAATAATCTGATGTCGGTTAATGAAAGGATTTACGTTTTATTTAATGACCCGAGTATTACCCTTGAGTCACAGGAAATAATCACTACAAGAGATAAACTGATAATCATATGTCAGACTCAATACTTTAAAGAGGAGTATAATTATTTAATGAATAAAACCCTAATACCCAGAAAGAGTAACCTACTCATCCTAACACCCTTTTCAGACTCAAAAGGTATAATACGTGCGAACGGTCGATTAGCGAGGTCGAGTTGTTTATCTTATGATGAACGTCATCCAATTGTACTACCCTACTCAAGTTTTTTTGCTTTCGCTCGATTTTTCGAGGCGGGGATGCCCCGCCGCTATTTACTCGGACAACGGAACAAACTTCGTCGGAGCTAACCAGTTATTGAAGAAAGAGCGGCAGGAATTTATGAGGAACTTAAAAGGATCTGTAATTTCGACGAACAGTTTTCAGAACTTGACGTGGCACTTCATTCTACCGGGAGCTCCACATATGGGAGGATTCTGGGAGGCAGGAGTTAAGAGCTTCAAGGCTCACCACAAGAAAATGAATACACTTCGATACACATTTGAAGAGCTAACTACCCTTCTTGCTCAAATCGAAGGATGTTTAAACTCAAGACCCTCAGCCCGTCAACCTAAAACCCTCAGGATCTTAGCCCTTTAACCCCAGGTAATTTTTTGATTGTTTCACCCCTATTAACACCAGCTGAACCAGACTTTTATGTTTATTAACGTTTCTTATTTTAAACGTTATTTTGGGTGTTTATGCTTCCAGTTGGTCAACTAAACGTTTAATATTGACATCAAATAAAAATATTGGAGGGCAAAAGGATTTGCCGGTATTTTCTTAGCAGTTTTCTATCCCCTTCTCTGTATGGGGCTGTTCTCTGTATTTTTAATTTCCAGTCCATCAAGTAAAGCAAATCTATTCTCACCCAAATAAGTTACGTCAATGTTTGCCGGTGAATATGAGTTGTAGGTTTGTTTGCTCTTTATATATAAGTGTTGATCATCATTGCTTAATTCCATGATTGCACCGTGTTGCAATTAAATGCACACGTGGTACCCAAATTCAGTCTTTTTTTTAGCTATATTCCTAGCATTTTATATTTTCTAGTTTTTATAAACACTTTTTGCAGTCTCAATAGTTTACTTCACTTTTTTCGTTAAATATACTATTTCAGCAACTCTGATTTTCTATAAATTCAACTAATCTACGACTAACTGCGAGAGAAACAACTGCATGACAAATTATTCTGTCTCTCTTTCTTGCGTCTTATTTTCCACTTCGTCAGCTTATTAACATTGACATTTTTTGTAATAATAGAGGCGAATGGATTATATATAATATAAATATCCTCTTTCTGACTCTGAAACCCGTTTCTCGCATCATAACTGAGATATCTCATATTAACTTTGATATAAAATTAAGAATGAAAACCATTTTCATTGTTTTTCTTTTGAATATTTAGGTAAACTAATAATAAGCTGACGATTAATTTAATGTGTTTTGTGAGTGTTAGTTTGCTTATACATTTCACAGATCATATTAAAGTGAAACTTTGTTGTATGTTTTGTTCTTTTGATTACTGAGATAAAATTAAAAAAAAAAACTTTAATTATGTGCAAAAATGTTATAAAAACACAAAACAGTCATTTGTTACTACAATGTGTAACCCAAATATAAAATAAAATTTTCGGAGAATTATCTTAATATTTTTTATTATGATTGTCTATGACAATTATGTCTGAAAAAATATCGGCCACGACTTCGGTGGCATACGTCTATCCGATGGTCCATATTTTCAATGACTCTGAGACATAATTGAGCTTCAATGTCGTTAATGTGAAGAATTCTTTCATCCTTTAGCTCTTGAATTGTTCTTGATTTATTGACGTACACTTTTTCTTTTAAATCTCCCCAAAGGAAGAAGTCCAACAGTGTCAAAGCACATGATCGTGGCGGCCAATTAACATCCCCAAGACGTGAGATAACAAGGCCATTGACTTTCTCGCGCAAAAGAGCCATTGTTTCGTTGGCTGTGTGGCAAGTGGCACCATCCTGTTCGAACCACATATCGTCCAGGTCTATATCCTCAATTTCTGGCCATAAGAAGTCCGTTATCATCTCGCGATCGCGAACACCGACGACGAGTCGAGGTTGACGGCTCTGTCAAACTATCGCGAACAACAGCAATGTTTTCCGTAAAATGAACTGGACGAGCATACACAGGTGTTTTCACATTTCCTACAGATCCGGTTTGCTGAAATTTACGCACAATTCTACCGATTGTGGACATATTTGGTCGATTATGTTGACAAAAAAAAAATACGAAGTGCATTTTGATTTGAACACCCATTTTCGTAAAAAGCTTCAACAATCTTAACGCGCTGTTCAATTGTGTACCTCTCCATGGTTGAATTTTTCTGATGAAATTTCTATGATCATCGGCATATAGTTTTTGACATTGCCAGTTCTTTAGTTAGGTCTTTCTATAGGACGGACTGGGACAACTTTCGCTATCATCTCGGTAACGGTTTGGGTGAGCCTAGGGATTTGATCTGTAGCTCACGTGAGATTGATTACGTGGCGTCTGATTTGCAGTCGAACATATCGTCAACTTACTCGGAGAGCTGTCCGCTGAGAGCCAGGCTCAAGCGGAGGGCTATAAGATTATTCAATGTGGCAAAAGAAACTGGTAACTGGGTCACCTACAAGATTGCGCTCACTGAATATAACAGGGAATTGCACAGGTCCAAAAAGGCCACTTGGCACAACTACTGTGAAAGGATTGATGACCTACCAGAGGCAGTACGCCTTCAAAAGACCCTTTCTCAGGATCACAGAAATGGTATATGTACTCTCAGGAGACCAGATGGTTTATATACGGAGTCACCCGGGATGTGTGACTATCTTTGGGTCTCCGTCTCTGATAGGGAGGGATATTCGTCTTGCAAGGGGTATTTTTCAGAGGGACAGGGTTTAATGCGCGATAGGTAGGTTCTCCTCCTTTAAGTCATCTGGGCCGGATTGTATCCTTCCCTGCCTGCTTCAAAAGGGGTTGAATATTATCGCCCCACATCTTATCGGATTATTTCGCTCTAGTTTGTTGTTCGGGTTCGTTCTGATAGCCTTGAGAGAAGTAAAAGTGGTCTTATGTCTAAAGCAGGCAGGAAATCTGAACATCTGCCCAAATCTTACAGACCGATAAGTATAATTTCTTTTCTCTTTAAGACGATGGAGAAAGTTTTGGATCATTATATCAGAGATGTGTACCTCAGGCGCATGCCGATTCATGGGCTATCATAAATACAAATTTGGAGAATACTTCGACTCCAGCCAAAACACCTTCCCAAGTTTCGAGACGATATCTCATATAGGGGTTTGGACAAAAATTACACATAGTGCAAAGAACCAAAAAGTTGAAATTAATAGATTTTGTTTTTGAATTTTATAGTTCAGCTCTGATTAATAATTAATACGTGTTTTTATTTACCTGGACTTCTGAGCTGAACTATAAAATTCAAATAAACATTAAAAGGTAAACTATTTAAAATCAATTAATAGATTTTGTTAGAATTGTTAGCGTAAAAGCTAAAAGTTTTCCCTCTCAAAAGCAAGTGCTAAATCCGCCACTGATTTAAAGGGGGAATCATTGTTAGACAATCTTGGTGATTTAATCATATTATAAATTAAGGAATTTTGGAAAGTTTTTCTAGCTCTTTTAGAAGCATAGGTAATATCTTACACACTGTTGCTGTTGTTGTTAATAAATCCATAGTGTGAGACTTTAGTTTAAGATTTTGCTTTGCGGTATTTTTATTACATTGCTTATTTGTACACTGGATACTGAATGTGTTCAATTATATAAACCAACAAACCTTAACAGACTATAGCCGAATATGTGAAATTGCATCGGGGCAATCGATGGCAAACACATTTCTTTTCGTTGTCCTCCTAAAAGTGACAGTCTGTTTTTTTGTTATAAAAAATTCTTCTCTATAGACTTATTAGGATCTTGCGATGCTAACTATAGATTCATACATGTTAATGCTGACGCTTGCGGTGACCAAAGCGATGGTGGTAAATTGATTCTTTTTAGTTTTTATAACTCAGGCTCTCAATTTAAGCACTTTGGACTATGTTGTACCAGTTATATTTTTTATTTTAAACAAATAAAAGATTTTCTAAATACGGAAAAGTACTGCGATTCTGAAGTATTTTTTTAAGAAGAAAGTGTTTACAATCTGAATACTCGTATTAATCCTTAAGAAAGTCCTGCAAATAGAGAAGTTTTTTTAGCAAAAAAAAAATAACCTAAAGTTGAAGATAATAGATTTTTCTTAAGATTTTTGAGCTTTAAATATTTTATTGTATTGAAATGGAGTCAAATAAAACCTTCAGCGTTTGCTTATTTTAAAGCACTTTAAGGAGTTAATGCAGTTAATGGGTGAAGATGGAAGAAGAGGGGGTAGGTATTGGGTAATTCCCTTCTTAGTAAAGAGAGAGAGAAATTACAAACGGAAAGACTTACTGTGGGGTGAGAATAAAGAGAACGTAAAATTCTGCCGAATGGATATACATCAGTTTGAGGAAATTCTATCATTGGTAAGATAAATTTCATATTATATTCAACAACAAATAAGTGAAACTCACTTCTCTCTTTTCATGTATATACTTTAGGTTGATTTTAATATAAACAAGTAAGAGCGGCTGAATTCGGCTATGCCGAATCTTATATACCCTTCACCATGGTTGGGAAAATAGTGAAGTTTATATATGGACATATATGGAATGGACAGATTTATATACGGACATCTTTAAGTGGAAATTTACCATTTATTTTAGTGATAAAACTTGGACTCTGAAAGATTTATGGTTCCCGAAAATAGGTATTTTTTTAGGTTTTGGTCATAACTACTTTCAGCAAATATGTTCTACTAAAGATTTTCGATCTTTGGATATTTTTTAGTTCTAAAAAAAGCTTTTTTCGACCAAAAAATATTTTTTTTACAAATCGTTAAAAGAAATCATTAGAAATGCATGTGTTTTATTTCTACAAAAAAGTTTGATTTAGCTGGCAAACTTGTATTTGGGATTTTATTTCGCTTTTTTATTACAAAATATTTTTAATTTATTTAGCTTAATTTTGAAAATTTTAAAGAAAATAGTTTATATATTTTTTTTATAAATTATTATAAGTTATGACCTAAAATAGTTGCACTCAAAGGGAAATTATGTATAAAATTTTCTTAATATACGAGAAAATGGTTTAAAAATCTGTTTATAAATTATTTTAAATCGGAGCAAAAAATAGAAATAAAACCGTTTGTAATTTGTTTGTATCAGACGGTTTTTAAACAAATTTTGATGTTTTTAGCCTATTTATGGATTATTTAATTATTAATATAAAATTTTATTTAAATTAATTATTTAATGTTAAAAAAAAACAAAAAAATTAAAAAGTCACAAGAAAATAAAAAAAAAATATATACAAAAAAAAAGTTGAATTGTGTCTTGAGCAAGATTCGAACTCGCGTTCTTAGAGAAAAAAAGCATTTATGACATAGCGTTTAGACGACTCGGCTATGAAGGCTATATGGAATCATCGTTTATAGCGTTAAATGAAAAGTTTTCGTTCAATAGGGGTTTGTTTGGTTTTATTTAAATGAGAAATCTTTGTATGGGCTTGTTGTTTGTGTATCAAAGGTGAAGAGGTGAAAGAAAAGAAGTTCAGCAAATCGTTAAAAGAAATCACTAGAACTGCATGTGTTTTATTTCTACAAAAAAGTTTGATTTAGCTGGCAAACTTGTATTTGGGATTTTATTTCGCTTTTTTATTACAAAATATTTTTAATTTATTTAGCTTAATTTTAAAAATTTGAAAGAAAATAGTTTATAATTTTTTTTTATAAATTATTATAAGTTATGACCTAAAATAGTTGCACTCAAAGGGAAATTATGTATAAAATTTTCTTAATATACGAGAAAATGGTTTAAAAATCTGTTTATAAATTCTTTTAAATCGGAGCAAAAAATAAAAATAAAACCGTTTGTATCAGAGGGTTTTTATACAAATTTTGATGTTTTTAGCCTATTTATGGATTATTTAATGATTAATATAAAATTTTATTTAAATTAATTATTTAATTGTTTCGGTGTTTCTTTTTTGTAGACTAATAATCGCAACGCACAATTAAAAATATCAAGCAACAAAACAAACAAAAAATTAATTATTTAATGTTAAAAAAAAAAAAATAAAAAATAAAAAAGTCTTAAGAAAATAAAAAAAAAGTTGAATTGTGTCTTGAGCAAGATTCGAACTCGCGTTCTTAGAGAAAAAAAGCATTTATGACATAGCGTTTAGACGACTCGGCTATGAAGGCTATATGGAATCATCGTTTATAGAGTTAAATGAACAGTTTTCGTTCAATAGGGATTCGTTTGGTTTTTATTTAAATGAGAAATCTTTGTATGTGTATCAAAGGTGAAGAGGTGAAAGAAAAGAAATTGACGTGTCTGTAATACGTAATATTCAACATACATATAAAACAAAGGAATTTTACGGGAAAAATTAAAGGTAGTCCTGGTTTTTTGCTAATATCTCAGCCATTTATCAACCAATCTGGCTGATTTTTAATAGCAAGAAGAAATGGATTACATTTAACAGAAATATATAACAATCAAGTCCTCATCATGTCTGGGGTCTTCGGAAACCCCATTTCAACACACACAGACGGACATCGTTAAATCAACTTCGCTCTTCATAAGGACCCAGAATATATACTTTATAGGGTCTAAGATCAATATTGTAGAAATTACAAACGGAATGACAAACTTATATATACCCTTCCACCTGTGGTGAAGGGTATAAAAATCAAGATACCCATCTGAGATTTGCCATAACCTCTAGAACACGGTTAGCTATTACGTTGCAATTTATGAAGCTATAAAGGATGATCACACAAAAGTAAAAAATTAAATTAAATGTAATTATCATTTATTAAATTAATTTATATGGCTCAAATTTTACAGTGTCCTAGTACGGAAGATGAATGAAAAGCCGTTTTAAAAGGCTTTTAAGCTTTGTGGCAGTTTCCACACAAAATACGGGCTATCGATGGAAAACATATCAGACTTAAAAAAACCTAATAATTCTCACTCGGATTTCCACAATTACAAAACCTATTGTAGTATAGTACTCCTAGCCTTAGTAGATGCTACCAGCAAGTTTTTGTATATTAACGTTGGTAGTAATGGTCGAGGTTCTGATGTGGAAGTTTTAAAAGAAAGTCATTTCTACCAAGCTTAAATACTGGTTAACTGAATCTTCCACAAGACGAACTTTTGCTGGTGCAGGTTACAAAACTATCGTATTTTTTTTAATTGCCCATCTAAAAATCGAAATATATATGAGCATACATGATCATACATGGGCCTGTATATGATCATACATGGGCATACATGGTCATATACGTCCATACATTGTTCAATATATGACCATACATGATCTCATATATGATCATATATCTTCGGATCCGAAGTTTGAGGGTATATGGACGTATATGATCATATACGAGCATACATGAATAATATATGAGCATGTATGATAATATATGCACATATATCACCATATACCCTCAAATTTAGGATCCGAAGATATATGGTCATATATGAGATCATGTATGGACGTATATGACCATGCATGCCCATGTATGATCATAAACAAGCCCATGTATGATCATGTATGTTCAAATATATTTCGATTTTTAGATGGGTGGTGACGATATATTCACTTTAGATCGCGACCTTGTAGAAATCAAACGATCATTTCAAAGTTTGAGCACAGACTGCCTGTGCGTTTATTAAATAAATTAAAAGCAAATTAAAAGAAGTATAATAGTAAAGTATAATAATGAAACAAGTGTCATGACAGATGTTATAAGTTATTTAAAGGGGTTAGGCACAATACCTCCCTTTTTATAAAAAGGATGATGAATTAAACAAGACGATCACTCTTGGTTAGTTCATAATTTTAATAAAATTTATAGGCTTAGATTTATTTTAAAGTGAATTAAGATTCTACTTTTTTTTTATATAAAGTATATTGCCAATAATTATTAAATTTTAAATAATAAAAGTTAATCATAAAATAAGTTTTTATAAATTGTTTTTGTTTTGTTAAGCTTTTCTTATTCTGTTCTTATGAACACATGTTTCTTTTTATTGCCTTTCTACCAAAAACGAGTTCATAAGGTGTAAATTTACTGTCAAAGACCGTGTTAGATGTAGTGTTATGACAGAATGTGAAATACTTCAGATACGTATCCCAATCGGTTATATTTTCACTTAAATATGCTCGAATATACTCATTGAAAACACGATGGTTTCGTTCTACTGTACCTACACTTTGGTGATGATATGCAGTTGAAAAATTAATTTTAATTTTAAGGAATTTACAAATTTTAGAAAAAATCCCATCTTTAAATTCTGTTCCCTGATCCAACTTAATTGTGTTCATTCTTCCATATACTAAAATAATTTTCAAAGATTGCACGGGCAACAGCTTGTGCCGATTTATCCGGTATAAAGACAGTAACTAAGTATTTCGATAAGTCGCACATCAATGTCAAGGCATATTTGTTTCCATAAGTAGATTGAGGTAATGGACCTATGGTATCCAAAACTATTACATCAAACGCCTTGGTAGGGGTTGGAGTAAGAACCAGTTCCTCAATATTGGCTGGTTTGACCTTGTTCAATTTACATTTCGGACAATTTTTAACAAATTTCGCAACATCTCTTGTCATCTTCTTCCAATAATATTTCTTTCGAATTTTCGCATATAATTTTTTATAACCACAATGTCATTGTGATTTATTTGCATCAAATTTTGTTTCTTATTTTCATCAATAACTATTTCATTTGGTTCCGTAAGAATTATTTCCAAAGTTTTCAAAATTTCGATTCCACGATCCTTTAATTTTTCGGCCATTCTGCACTGTAAATTTTGTGATTGGTGGCTTCCAATTGTAGCATCGAAAGCATATGGTCTAAACCAATTGTTTCGTTAACAATCTCAAACTCAACAGATAGCAGTTTCTTAAACTTTTTATGTATATTGATGCACAATTTTTTAGGTTTCCCCTCTATATAAATTATTTCCGTTCTAATTTTTGCAATTTTGAAAATTTTTGTAATCATGTGAAAATTTGTCATAAATTTTTAATTTAATGTTGGTCGCATTAGGTTCGTCCAATTTAACTCGTTCATTATCAGTATTCTTACCCATGGCTCGGGTTTTCACAGAAAATATATTCTTATTTAAATTTTTTAATTCGTTTATTGAAACTCTCGATAGTGCATCCGCACCTACATTTGTTTTACCTTTTATATATTCAACCGTAAAATTATATTCATCAAGTTCCAATCTAATTCGAGTTAACTTCGAAGACGGATCTTTCTTATTAAAAAGATAAACTAAGGGTCGGTGATCCGACCTAACCGTAAACGAGGTGCCATAAACATATGGTCGAAACTGAGTTATTGCAAAATGAATTGCCAAAAGTTCGAGTTCAATTACGGCTTTCTTCTGCTCAGGTAAATCGTTTCCACTAAAATCTTGACTCAGTGTTGCTCCACAACCGGTTTTAGATGCATCAACGGTAATTAAAAATAGCTTCTTAAAGTCAGGGTACTGCAATATTCTTGGAGACAAGAACGCTGATTTTAATTTATTAAAAGAATTTTTACATTGTTCATTCCAGTTAAATTTTACATTTTTCCTTGTAATAAAGTTCAAAGCTGCTGCTACTGTAGCGAAATTCGGTATGAATCTTCTGTAGTAGTTGGTAAATGCCACAAAGCGTCTAACCGCATCTTTATCAGATGGTACTGTATAATTTTCAATTGCTTGGATTTTCGAATCATCCGGTAATAGACCATTCGCTGTACACTTATGACCAAGGAAAGTTACTTCGGGTCGGAAAAAATTGCATTTATACGGATTTATTTTCAAATAATGTTTCCTAAATATCTCAAAAACGTTTTTTTAAATTGTTCAAATGATGATGTTTGCTACAACCAACAATTATTATGTCATCGACATATAAAAATGCTTTGTTTGTCGCAAGGCCGAAAGGCAAAACTTTCCAACGAAAAGCTCCCCTGTCAGTACTAAATGCAGTCACGTCAGGGGAATCTGGATGTAAGGGGATCTGATGAAACCCGGAAAATAAATCGATAATTGAAAAGTGTTTCGCACGACCAAGGTTGTCCAAAATGTCGTCTATACGTGGCAAAGGAAATTTATCTGCAATTAGCTTTTTATTGACAGCCCTATAGTCGACGCACATTCGATAAGATTTCTGGTTATCTAGACTTTTCTTGGGTACAAGTATCAAAGGACTATTAAAATTAGAGCTACTTGGTTCAATTAAATCGTTCTTCAATAAGTTGCTAACTTGCCTCTTTATTTCATCCTTTTGCGTAATTTTTAATGTAAACCGGCGAAGAATCAATTAACCTTAGCTTTTGTTCGTAGAAATTATTTATAGTCATCTTATCGTCTTTTAATGCAAAAATATCCGCGAATTGCTGACAAATCGGCATTTAATCCTTCTGAACATCGTTTGGCATCTGATTTTGCAGTATATTTTTCAACTTCATAATACGCTCATTATCAGTTTTATGTTTATTAATACATAGAGTATATGTAAAAATTCCGTAATGTCTCAGTTTTTATCTGGTAATTCGCAATGTATTTTATCTCATCAGTTGTATTTACTAAACGCAAAACAGTTTTGTTTGAATCTATTATACCTTTCCCTATGAAAACACCATTGCAAATCTTCTGGGAATCAACAAACATCGGTTCCGAACGTTATGTAAATTAAAGATTCTATAAACCTCACGTCTTGGTGGAATTATGCAAGTGTAGCAACTTGTTCCGTGTAAAATTGGTAATTTAAAGCGTATATTCTTTACAAAAATTTATATTGTCATGTTTCAATAGTTAATTTTACAATTATTATCTTTAAGAAAGTCCTTACCAAGTATTTCATTTGAAGGGATATTGAAAATGTCGTTAACTACATGAAAAACTTGAGGAATAAATTATTAACTTTGTACAGGTTGGTTAAAAAGTTCATGCGCTCGAAATGAAAAAATACTGTTTTTGTTACGAAATATATTTTTTTATTCAATATAATCTCTTGGCAGCTCAATACACTTCTTCCAATGATCTTCCAATAATTTTATCCCATCCTTATAATGGTTTTCCGGAAGCTCTGCAAAATAACCGTCTACGGCTGCTATGGCCTCTTCATTCGACGAAAAATGCTTTCCACGAAGTAATTGTTTGAGATTTCTGAAGAGATAGTAGTCACTGGGAGCCAAATCTGGTGAATACGGTGGATGTTCAAGCAATTCGTACTTTAATTTTTTGAATTTAACCATCGTCAAAACACTTTTGTGAGCAGGTGCATTGTCTTGATGAAAAATGATTTTTTTTCTTCTTTAAACCAGGTCTTTTCTCACGAATTTTTTCATCCAGCTAATCCAAAAGGCTGCAATAATATTCAGAGTTGATTGTTTTACTTTTCTGAAGATAATCAATCAACGAAATTCCTTTTGCATCCCAAAAAACTGATGCCATAACCTTCTTTGCTGATCGTTGTAACTTCACCTGCTTTGGAGCTGAACAACCAGCTTCAGTCCACTGTAAACGTTCTTGTTTCAATTTAGGATCATGGTGGCAGATCCAAGTCTCATCCATAGTTATAATACGACGCAAGAAGTCGGTTTTATTCGGCTAAAAACGCTCCAAATTACGCTGAGAAATTTGTTTTCGATCCAGTTTTTGTTGAATTGTTAATGTGTGCGGCACTAACTTTCCAAACAGTTTTTTCATACGTAATTCTTCATGCAAAATATGGAGTACTCGTTCGTCTGAGATGCCTATGGCATTAGCAATTTCACGCTTAGTCAAACTTGGATCTTCACTAACCATATTATGTACCTACTCAATGATTTCTGCTGTGGTTGCAGTTTTTGGTCGTCCTTCGCGTGGATCGTCTTCAAGGCTGGTACGACCACGTTTAAATTCAACAGCCCAAAATTCAACGGTGCGTTTTGAAGGTGAGGACTCCTTATACACTTCTAACTATTGTAAATAAATTTCCTTTGCTTTTAATCCCTTCAAAACAAAAAATTTAATGACTGCACGATATTCAATTTTTTCCATATTAAAAAAATCAATGACACGTCAACTTAAAATGTGTTGTAAACAAAGAAAAAATTGACAGAATGAATTGCAACTTTGCATGTGTTCTCAGGACAGTTATACCAACTTGAGAAAAAAAAGTTTGGAGCTAGCAGTGTCATCTCTTGGTGAGCGCAGGAACTTTTCAACCAACCTGTATAAATTGTTCCTAATGTTGAAATGGGAGTTGTAGTTATACCAGTGATACTTATAATTCCATTTTTATTTAAAATAATGTTGGGATTTAGAGAAGAAATTTTAATTAGTGATATATCCGCTTGGGTATCAACAAGAAAGTTGCATGGATTATTTGTATCGATACAACCTAAATTAATAAAATCAGCATAATTAAGATTTAAGCTATATACTGATTTATATAAATGTTGCCCATTTAATTTTGATCCTCCCTCAACAGTTGTGTTTGTTAAAGGTCTTCTACGTTTAAAGTACGAACAGAAGCCCTTTGGTTATTAAAATTTCGCGAGTAGTTGCTCCGATTAGAGCCACGATAATTATTCCTAAATCGGTTATTGTTCCCGTTATTGTGATTGTCTCTCTGGGGTAATTGCAACCATGAAAATTCCCACGATTACGTCCCCGATAAAAATTATTGCTACGACTGCGATTGAAATTATTTCCCTGATACAATTGTTGTTCCTATTTTGATGAGTTCGTAGGGCTAGAACTTGACGTTCCTTTGTTTCCGTAGACTGTTCAAATACTAATTTTGCTACAACTTCTTTTGGATCGGAAAATACAGACGAGGCGAGTATCGACTTGACCAAATCAGATTTTGTGTTTAAACGACAAACACTGACTGTTTGTTTTATCGCCATCTCGTGAGCCTTACTCTTTGTTATGCCTTCAATAACAAAAGAACGTTCTAGTGCGTCCGCGAGCTCTTCTGCTTGTTTGGCAAATTCCGCATAATTATTGTTCTTTACATTGAGCGCGGCAATTTTACCAGCTAGAACTTTAGAGTTATCTGGTTTAATTCTATTTTTTAAGGCTAATTTAATTCCATCCACTGTAGCAACATGTTCAGGCAGCGCTTCACGAGCTTTACCTTCGAGTTTTGATTTAATAAGAGACAAAAGAGTAGACGTTAAATTTGGTTCAGTTAAACCTTCAATTAATTCAATTTTATCTAAAAAGGAATCTAACGCTAGAGGATTACCATCATAATTATCCCTAATAATGGAAGCACACAATCCAATAAACGATTTTTTCTGTTCAATAGTTGCCATTTCGTATTCGATTCCTTTCATAACTTTGCTATAAATGTTCGTTTCACCATCTGATTCACAGTATTCTGTTTCTGACTCATTTTCACTATCTGTCATAACCTCTCTATTGACCAAAACAAACAAATTTACATCTTGTGGTACCTTAACTTTACAATTAAGCTTTTGAAAACATCTTACTAAAAGTTCCCGACAGTTCTTTATTTTACATAGAATTTGTGTTTTTACAACAGTTGGCAAATCCTCTAAATTTGTCTTTGTAAATTTTAAAATTGAATTGTAGTGTTTAATTAGTAAATCTATATATTCATTAACTTTCGACTCTTTTGTGGATACCGGTCGATTCTGTAAAATTCTTTTCTTTATATTGTAAAATTCAGAAAGTAATTCATTAAATTTCACATGATCAAATTCTGTCATTTGCTAATATTTTTAATATTAACTTCCAAAAGAGTAGAATGTTAATGATGCGTTTCACACTAAATCCTAACTTTAGTTACCATGAGATAAAAGGAAAATGCAAAATTTTACACATAAAAGAATCAATGGCAAATGTTAATGTTAACTGAGAGTTAACTAAAATAGGATTTAAATGTGAAAAATAGCTTAAAAGTACATTTCCTTACACATTTCCTTACCGCAATTTTATTATATTTTACTTTACGACATTTTATTTAAACGTTTCGTAAAATGTGCGTATTAAAATTCAATATTTAATTAGATTTTTGGATTAATGAAGTATAAATGTAATTATCAATACGAGTATAAATGAAATGTAAGTTTTGGTAAGTATAAATGTAAGTGTATTTATAAGTTTATTAGTGTTATTTAATAATGACTACATAGTAATATTTATGATAAATGATTTATTAATAACTACAGCAAATTTATTAATTAATAAAAATTATTATATGCAAATTTACACATTTGTTTTTACTGTATATACAGACTGTTCTTTTTTTGTTGTTTATAGTTACGTTTTACACTCCATCGCCGCCGCTGTGGTTGTGTCTAAGATGTCGATGACGTTGTTTTTCATCTTAGATATTTTGGTTCTTCTTCATTGATGTTTTAGTTGTTTGTTTATACTTTGCCGGTTTTTTTGTTGACGATTTGCGCTCAACCAGTCCGGCAACACCACACTAGTTTGTTATTGTTCTTTCCACTTCTCTTTTTAATTATTGTCTATTTAGCTTTTTTTCTTCTCTCCTTTTTTTATGGTATAAAATAATGATTGAATATATGAGTTTTGAATATATGAGTTTTGGTGGTTGTTTGATATTTTCTTTTATATGCAATTTTAATATAATGCTACTAAAATAATTAACGCACTTATTATCAAATTTTGGTTTCTTTGTTTTTTTTACAATTTAATTTTGTACAGATAATTTTAAAAATTATTTAAAAATTAATTATTTATTTTTGCTTTTTTTTTGTTATTGATATATTTTTCTAAGAACTTTTCTTTTATATTGTTAAAAGTTCCTTTATATTGTTGTTTTTTCTTCACTTTTTCTTTTTAAACTCTCAATATTTTTTTGAGCAACATATATTTTGAACATTTTATCGAGGTTGTGTAATCACCCTTTATTGTTTCTTAAGCCCTTTATATTGTCTAATTTTTCTTATTTTTGTGTTGATCATCGTGTTGTCTATACAAATTGTGACGTTTACGTTGCGCTGCAGATGATCCCGATGCTGATGGTGACGATGTTGATGGTTACGATGATGATAGTGACGATGTTGAAAGGTCTTTGCATGCTGCTGCTACGTTGTTACACTAGCGGGTGTTCTTGTTTTTCGCAATTGTTGTTTTTACCATTTTCAGGTTTTGGTTTATCCCGTTAGTTTTCCATTTTTTTGTGTTTTTAAAGAAATATTTTCGACTTTTTTTTAAAAAAAGATTTGGTACAGTTACGTCCAAATTCTAAGTTGTTTTTTTTTTAATTTTTCACAAAATTTTGTTCGTAGCTCACTAAAATTTTTCCACCACAAAATTTTCACCTCAAAAATTTTTATTAAATTTTTAAATATGTGATTGTAATTTGTTAAACCATTTTATTCTAGATCACTAATGGAGGCTTTTTTTATTTGTTTATTTATTTATATTATAATTTATCTATAGTACAAAGCCTTTCAGGCCAAATAATTTTTTTATTTATTACACTTTTTAATTATTTATTACTTTTTAATTGTATGATTTTTTGTTTTATTTCTCTTTTTTAGTCCTGTCACGGTCGCCATGTAGAAATCAAACGATAATTTCAATGGTTGAGCACAGACTGCCTGTGCGTTTATTAAATAAATAAAAGCAAATTAAAAGAAGTATAATAGTAAAGTATAATAATAACAGATGTTATAAGTTATTTAAAGGGGTTAGGCACTATAACTTAATGAAGACATATAACCGAAACGTTATTCTGACCACGCCTCAAGAGATTTTTAATTATAGATTGAGTCGGTCAAGAATGCCAGTTGAAATGGCGTTCGGGAGATTAGCGAACAGGTTCAAAATTTTCTTCAGGCCAATAGAAGTGCAATTGAAAACAACAGATTTAATTGTAAAAACCTCCTGTGTCCTACATAATTACCTTAGAAACACAATGACTGAATCTATAATTGATAACCAATGACTGAATCTATATGCCCATACAAAAACAAATTGCAATCAGATTTGCAAACAATTACATGGATAATGTTAAAACCTATTGTGTTACTGATGGAGATGTTTCATTGCAATGGAGAAAAAAAACAGCAAATCATAGACTACAAAGACATGTTACCAATAACATATGTTAAACAAGAATTCTCGAACCGTATGGTTATTTTGACATTGCAGTGATTTGCAAAATGAGTTAGAAAAAAATAAACTCCATTAAAATTGTGTGGTACATGTTTTTTTGTATATCTATGCCTTCTGTGTATCACTGCAATTTTGACATTTCCTTTTACTTATTTTCTAGTCGCCAATTTGATTCAATCAGCTGTTTCCTGTCTGGGTAGTCTGTGATGTACATTATTAGGGGGACAGCAATGTGTGTGAGATTTTTTTTTGTATAATTCCGTTGATTGTCTGGCAGAATTTGATGGCACTGGGTCCAAAATGTGTATGCTAAAAATTTTGGCAAAATCGCACAATATTGACTCGCGGCGCACCACTATCGAAATTTCGGACTTTTTAAACAAATAATATTGTTAATAAAATCCAAAAAATCTGATATTATTAACAAAAACTGTTCATTTTAATTTGCATATTTGTTTTCAGCATAAATAATAAAATAAATTATGTGCTTTAGGATAATTTTTAAAATTAAATCCGATTTGACCTACAATATTCAGCATAGACATCATACAAAATGATGTTACCTTAATGTTTATATTATTAGATTTTGTTGAGAATAAATGTACATTAGACCGTTTATAGCATATGAGGCAGAAACTGAAAGTTGCTGCGATCCTTGATTGCCGGGCCGAAAAAGTTTCCATTTGGCCTACAAGCCTCCAATAAAAAATTTGGGGCCGATTAGAAAACGCTAAGGTCTGCCCAAAGTTCATTGATAAATTAAAACACACTTTATATGGTGAAATATGGGGTTTTTAATCAAAATACGTATGTTTAAGCAACTAAACATATTTTTTTTTGGATAACTAGACATGACATCGATTTTAAATACAGTTTCTATTCTAACAAGCCATTAATGATCAAAATTGTTAGAGAAACAAAAAAGTTACAAAAATTTGAAGAATATATTAGATCCGACTTGTTGTGTGAGCGATATTTTCGAAGATATGCTTCAATGCACTGTAAAATAAATCGATTCTGTTCTTCGTCTTTCGACAACCATCGAGAGCATCTTGATAATCTTCTTTCGTTTTCCAAATAGATGAATCATGCTTCAAGAATTCAGTGGTCAGTCGGAAGTCATCGAAAAAATGTTTGGTTTTGTATGACACTAAATCGATAAAATTATTGTACAGCAATAGTTTTGGGTCGGAGAATTTTCGATCGTCATCTAATTTTACGATTGGTTCTGTTGATTGCAGTTGATTGCAGATTGCCTAACCATGTTTCGTTTCTCTTCGTGTGAACATCCGAATCGAAAAATGTTTAAGCCATTGTTTCCGGTGTCAAATGCCACAAATGACTTTTTCATTTACGTTAAACCGCTTTCGACACATTTCGGTCGGTTTCTTCATATGAGATGGAGTCTTTCAAAAAATGTATATCTTAATTTGGGGCTCGTATGTCATTTGTGCATGTAAACCACGCTTTTGACATACAATTCTCGTTCTGTCAAAGTGAACTGATCCCGAAAAAGGTTATTCGCTTTGGTGAACAATTTATAAGGTCTAACGCTGACCCTCCAATTACGCCGCTATAAAAATTTAATCTAACACCAGGCTGATCGGCAAGAAATTTTCACTTGTGACAAAAATTGTGATTTTTTTGCTCCTTAGAATATATGTAATATATAAGGAAACAGAAAAAAAACACTAAAGAACCAGAAAGGTCTGTATATAAAACAGTTTAAAACAAATACGAAACAGAAAAAAAAAAACACCAAAGAACCAGAAAGTTCTGTATATAAAAACAGTTTAAAACAAATACGAAACAGTTAAAAAACACAGTTGAAGAAAGTTTTTTAAAAAAAAGTTAAGAAAGTTTTTTTTGGTAATTAAAAGAAACATAAAACACAAAATTAAACACCAAAATGTCAGTTTAATATCACAGTGGTTAATATCTTTATAATCAAAATATAAACACACAAGTTAAAATTTGAAAACCCACCCCTAAAACATTTTTTAAAAACAGAGAAAAAGAAAAGGCTGAACAAAACAAAAACAGAAAGTTTAAGAGAGTTCACAAGCTAAAAAAAAATAAAATATGTAATAAAAGTTCAAATTAAAACTGAAAACACAATAAAAGTTAAGGTGCTAAAATTAAAGATTGTTTATGTTTACATAAAAACCTAAAATAAAAACAAAAAGCACAAAAACATTAGAACAAAAAAATACACTACACTGTGAGAAACAAAATAACAGTCGAAAATTTTAGGAACAAGTGCAAATATTTATTTGTTTTACCCCATTATTTAATTAAAAATTAATTTATTTTAAATAATTAAGATTTTTAAAATTAAATAAAATAATATTGTAGCTAATAAAAATTATTAACAGTGTAAAAAAAAAGAGTTTTTTTTTAATAAACAAGAACAAAATAAGTATACACATAATTTTTTAATAAAATACCCAAAGTAGTTTTTTTAATAAAAAATACTTAACAAGAGTGCATTTACAAACCGAGTTAAATATAAAGCGGGAAGAATACATCAAAGGGAATCAACAAGTAGAGACAACACACTCACATCCATACATATACAAGAGAATAAGTACCCTTCAACCTGGCAAAGTCGGTAAGTTGCATTGGTTCCAAACCCATAATTACAGAGAATTTTACAGCGGTCAGTACAAGTTGATTAAAAAACCTGTTATTACCCTTTTAATTCAGGTTTTTTAATATTGTGCCTGACCAACTGATATTGCCGTTCACTTTGTGTAGTGCATATTAGTTAGTGTAAAAAACACCCTAAAAAATTTTTTTCGGGACTTTGGTAACGTTGGTTGAAAAATCTTGTTTTTTACCCATAAAGATAATTTTTAACCCTTATAGGGACCGCAAACCCAGATTTAACCCATTTTTTACCGCAATATCGTGTTTCACCCTATTTTAACCTTTTTTTAGATCAAAGGCGTAATTTAACCCTTTCTTGAACGCAAACCTAGTTTAACACAAGTTTTAACTCTCTTTGCTCCTAAAATCCGGGTTCAACCTTTTTTTTACCTCAACCCCTGCTTCAACCATTTTTAACCCTGCCTTTTTGCACCTTGTTTACCTCAACCCGTGTTTAACACATTTTAACCCTTTTTTTACCAATACTTCATATTTTACGCACAATTAACCCTTTTTGTGCCGTAAGCCCGTATTTAACCCGCCAAAGTCACAAACCGCATATATCCTTTTTTTTACTAAAACTTATTTTTTACACACAATTAACCCTTTTTTGTGCTAATATACGTTTGACTCGTTTGCTACTGCACACCCCAGTTAAAGGAGCATGAGTTAAAAAATCTGTCCAGAAACTTGTTGACGTGCATTGAACAGGATCTGCCCGCCTTTGAGGAAGATTATCGTGATTCGTCGGAGGATACCCAGTCTTTGCCCGCATTAAAGATCCGAAAACGCGAATTGGAAGGAATATGGACAAAAATCCACAACAAATATAATAATCTGCGGAATTCCCTCAGATGAATTATCGATAGGCGTCAAAAGTAATTGACATGACCGAAATCACTCGGCTTGTCAGAAGTGCTAGGCAATTTTATAGGGTCAGCATGACTTTGAGGAAGCAATCGAAACCCACACGAATAAAAGGCTTTCTTTACCCCACCCAAGCGAGGTTAACACAATAAGCTCTAGTGGGATTAAAGTTACACCGTGCGACATACCCATTTTCAGCGGTGAGTTCAAAACCTAGGCTTCATTTAGGGATATGTTCATGGCCGCTTATGGCAAAAAATCCGCATTGAAGCCAGGGTTTTGATATTGCATGGTTAGAACTTACTTCCCAATATGAAGATAGGCGCAGACAGGTTAATGCTCAATGGAGAATTTTGTTCACCCTACCCGTAGTTAATAGTCCATGTGGATTTCAAATACGGAAATTACAGAGGACTATTAATAATTGCATTGCGGTTTTACACACTCTTCAGATAGAAACTGTGAATTGGGATCCGATTATAATTTATATATGCACTTCAAAATTACCAAAGGAAACCCTTTTAATATTTGAGAGAACTTTGTCAGACAACACATGTATTCCGTCTTGGACTGAGTTGGATGACTTTGGAATATAAAGAACTCGAAGCCGATATGGATGCAAAAGCCCTGCATTAAATGTCCCAAATTGAAACCCAAGACAAAATACTGATACTAAAGGGTGGTTAAATTTGAAGGGCCGATGTTGATTTTGAATAAAACACAAATTATTAAGGAAATTGTTGTCATTTCTTTTTATTATGATAAAATGGTATGGGTCAATAATGTATGGAACAAAATATCGGCCAAATGGCCGCCGCGACCTCGGTGGTACACCTCCATCCGATGGTTCAAATTTTCGATGACGCTGAGGCATAATTGAGGTTCTATGCCGTTAATGTGCCGAATTATCTCATCCTTCAGCTCTTGAATTGTTGCTGGCTTATCGACGTACACCTTTTCTTTCAAATAACCCCAAAAAAATAAGTCGAACGGTGTCAAATCACATGATCTTGGCGGCCAATTTGCATCGCCACCACGTGAGATAACACGGCCATTGAATTTGTCGCGCAAAAGACCCATTGTTTCGTTAGCTGTGTGGCAAGTGGCACCGTCCTTTTAAAACCACATATCGTGCACATCCACATCTTCCAATTCGGGCCACAAAAAGTTCGTTATCATCTTACGATAGCGAATACCATTCACAGTAACTGCCTGACCGGCCTCATTTTGGAGAAAATACGGCCCGATGATGCCACCAGCCCATAAACCGCACCAAACAGTCACTCTTTGTGGGTGCATTGGATTTTCGACAATCACTCTTGGATTATCATTCGCCCAAATGCGGCAATTCTGCTTATTGACGAATACACTGAGGTGAAAATGTGCCTCATCACTAAAGATGGTTTTCTTTGAAAATTGATCATCCACTGTTGCCATTTCTAGCCATCATTCTGACCATTGACAACGTTTGAAATGGTCAAGAAGCTTTAGTTATTGAGTCAATTGCACCTTGTAAGCGTGTAAATTCAAGTCTTTATGCATTATGTTCATCAACGACGAGCGTGAGAAGTGCAATTGTTGTGCACGACGACGAGTTGAAGCTCTTCAGCCACACTATCTCGAACAGCATCAATATTTTCTGCAGTACGAGCTGTACGAGCATGCACTGGTGTTTTCACATCTCCTACAGACCCGGTTTGCTCAAATTTTTGCACGATTTTTCCGATTGTACGCACATTTGGACGATTAAATTGACCGAAAAAATCACGAAGTGCACGATATGCATTTTGATTTAAACGCCCATTTTCATAATAAGCCTGAATAACTTAAACGCATTGCTCGATTGTGTATCTTTCCATGGTTCAAATTGAGAAATGTCAAATGAAATGCAGAAAAAAACTTGACGTTTAGGTGTGGTTCACAATCATCATCGGCCCTTAAAATTTAACCACCCTTTAGAACCCAATATGAGAGGAAGGGCAGTGTCTTTCTTAATGTGACACAACGGCCTAAGAAAACCCCTCGAGACAATCAGGTTACCCCAACGTATCAAAAACCCAAATTGGATAGGCCGGACGGCTCAATTTGCAAACTATGCAAAGCCAAGCATAAATTAAGGGAATGTTCTGCGTTCACTTCTATGAGGGAAACAGAAAGAAACGAGTTCGTTAAGAAGAACGGATTCTGTTATAATTGTCTCGCTGTTGGTCACACATTAAAATATTATCGAAGTGCGTTCAACTGCAAGTATTGCGGAAGTCAACATAATTCTCTTCTACACAAATCCAAGTCCAACTCAGAACCCCAAAATACCCAAGACGATTTAAGTCAACTTCACGCAATGCATCATAGTCCTTCGCGATATGTACGCGGTCAAAGACACTGGATGACAGAAAAAGGGTAGTAGGAACAGCTAGTGTGAATGTTGAACATCAAGGCTCTCTGGTTAACGTGAGAGCACTTATTAATCCAGCGTCGGACTACACTTTTGTTTCAGATACCCTCAGAAAGAAATTACAATTACCCACTACACCTATACATGCTGAAATTTCATGCAAGACTGCTAGCAAAAAATTTAGTACACTTCTTGCTCAAAAATCCCTACTTGATAAGTGTATTACCAAGTTCTGGGAAATTGAAGAAGTTGTTAGAAAACCCATTAAATCTATTCTTTTTGTGAGAAATATAAAACTGAAACTACTATTCGTTTACCCAATGGCCGTTATCGGTGTAATATTTAACAAAATGTACATATTTATAAGCTTGTATATATAATGTATATGAATGTATGTGGGTCATTCTTAAAAAAACATGCCCAATTGGTGTCCCCAGACTTTACTATTTTATATTTTGTTTCTCCAAAAAGAAAATAGAAAAATATCTGCATTTTTATAAATTATTATCGATTCTACGTAACTATATTATAAAAAAAAAATAATTAATTATCTGAAAATAACATAAAAAATATTTTTAATGTCAAAGATTTCACAAAAACCTGTGTCCCGAGCCAATTTATAAAAATTTAATAGTTATTTTCAGTTATTCAGTTTGTATATATTAATCCATATATAGAAAAGAATGATGAAAAATAATTTTTTTGAAGAAAATTCTTGTCCCCAGGTTTTGGTCCCCTCTGTTACGTCCACTCATTTTATTGAAAAATTTTTATTAAACGTTATACGCGTATATTTCTCTTATGCTTCTCCATCATAACTTAGCTAAAATCAACTAAATGTGTTTTGAACTGTTCAGTCTTGTTTAGTGCGTGGTTGAGTAAGCAACATAATTGTAGGCCGGGTACGTACCCTTATTTAGTGTCAACTCTGTTACTGTTGAAAAACGGTGAGTAAAGTGATTTTTTCTTTATTTATAATTTTTTTATAAATATTTTATGTACACTAATTAAGTGGACAAATAAATTCTAATAAAAAGCTAAAATATGGTATTTTTGAGTTAATTTGTCCCCTCTGTTACCGGTCCACTCTGTGACTTATTAAAAAGTAACAGAAGGGACTCAAAAGTAACAGAGTGTACAATTATGCTTAAATTTGCTATTTGGTTTTCAGAAAATGGGCAAGAATAAACCATTATCTGCAGCGGAAAAACAACGCCGATATAGGGAAAAAAGGAAGCTTAATAAGGAGAAAGTTGAAGAAAAAAAGAAGAAAGATTTGGAAAGGTATCATAATAAAAAAGACTTATAAGTGATATGAAAATTAGAGGGGCTAGGTTATCAAGAAGAAAATGGCGCACAAATAAAAAAAAAAACAATCGTGAACGTGTAAAAAAATTGAAAACCGTCATCGATATTACACCACCATCGTCGCCTTCTACAGAAGGCCGTCTGTGGCCGTAAAAAAATGCGTATGGAAAAAGCAAAAGTACATAGGAAGAATATCAAATTGCAAGTCGAAGTTAATAAGTTAAACAAAAAAGTTGAGGAATTGAAGAAGCAGAGACAGCGATCCAAAAAAAAGTTAATATTATCAGTTCAGCGTTAAGCCCACTTTCAAAAACCAACGAGTTAATAAACACATGTTTGCCAAATGTACGAGGTGCTGGAGTTGAAACTGTTAAAAAAAATTTACTGAAATACGCCACAGTAACTGAAGGGTTAAAAAATATGTATGCGGAATTTCGAACAAAGAGCCAAAAAGAAGGATTTAAATCAATTTTAAACAATAAACTTATTCAGAAATACAAGCTAAAAATGCAATTTCATCGCGATGTGTTCAATTTAACAAGAGTACGTAAGAGGTTTTCAAAAACAAAACCAAACGCCGATATCTTAAGTCTGCAACATTTTTACGAAAGAGATGACATAAGTCGTGCTACTGCTGGCAAGAAAGAAACTAGAACTAAATTAAAACAGACATTACAAAAATGTTATCTTCTTGATACCTTACAGAATATCTACAAACAGTTTAAGTCTGAAGGAGGTCGGTATTCTTATTCATATTTTGCTGCTCATCGTCCATTTTATGCGGTTTCACCAACAGTTGCATCAAGAGATACATGTGCATGCAAACTCCATGTAAACTTTGAATTCAAATTGTCCGCTTTGCAACAAATTAATGCAATTCATGTCAGCAATTTAAATGAATTATTAATGTCTGTAGTTTGCGATATGAACAGCAAAAGATGCATGTACAATGAATGCACCTCATGCAAAAATAAAACTTGCACTTTAAGTATTCAAAATGAATCTGAAGTAGCCTGGAAAGAATGGATTCGAAAAGAAGAGCGGTTCGAAAAAAATGAAAAAGTAACTATTGCTATTAAAATGATACGAGAAGAGCATACCACAACAACATCGCTATTAGCAGAGAAATTTAGTTCTCAATTACAAGTTTTTAAAAAACATATATTTAACATTCGCACTCAACATAAAGCATATAGGAGCTGTATCGATCAATTAAAAACCAATGAGGCTGTATTACACGTCGACTTCAGTGAGAACTATAGTTGTAAAATGGGTCAGGAAATCCAAAGCCATCATTTTGGATCTTTGCGTAACCAGATCACACTACATACAGGGGTATTATATTTCTCAGGTAACCGTATATTATATTTTTCAGGTGAAAATAATTCTTTTTCTTTTTGTACTATATCGGCCTGTAACGAACACAGCCCCAGCGCAATATGGGTTCATTTGCAGCCAATATTTGATTTGATAAGAAATTCAAAAAAGGATGTTAACACAATTCATATTTTCTCAGACGGGCCCTGTACTCAGTATAGACAAAAACAAAATTTTTACCTTTTCGGAACAAAACTTTTTGAAAATGGATTTCAGCTAGCAACGTGGAATTTTTTTGCAGCAGCTCATGGTAAAGGAGCAGCCGATGGGATTGGTGGAGTGCTAAAAAGAGTTGCTGATAGAATGGTCGCACACGGAGCAGACATCATGAACAGCCAGCAGTTTTTTGAACAGGTACAAAAAGAAACAACAATAAAATTATTTCTAATTGATAAAGCGGCAATTGATTGCATCAGGAAGACACTTCCATCCAATATACCATTACTGAAAGGTACCATGCGTCTCCACCAACTTATGACTAAAATTCAGGGTACTGTTTTATATCGTGATGTTAGTTGCTTTTGTAGTAACATTCCAAGAGGATTTTGTAGCTGTTTTGAAAGCAAAGTATATAAAACTAATTTAATCAGAATAGAAGAAGAAAAAACTACTCAAAAAAAAAATAATTTATAAAGAAGTCTATACTCCGTCGTCATCAGAAGATGAAGGTGAAAAAGAAAATACGGATATTGAGAATAAGAATGGAAGTTTTAGGAAAAAGTATAACTTATAGATACGTTTGTATAGCACAAACGTGTGTTGATGAAGATGGTTATATCAAGGTAATGTTTCTACGTTCGAATGACAGAACAAGTGCAAACTTCAGGATTGAAGAAAATGACATTTCGTATATACAAAAAGAAGCAGTTATTAAAAACCTGGAAAATTAAAAGGTGGTCGAATTTACTACAATTTCAACCATCCAATAGATATATTAGAAGCACAAAATTTATAATCTACTTTGTAAAAAAAGTGATGGTAATAGCGGATACTTAAATAGTACAGTGCCTCAGTAACAGTGTCTCCTCTGTTACGTTAAGTCTCCTCTGTAACCATCTACTTTTCTTTAAATAAGAAATAAGGCTAAGTCATTAGATTTATTATATGAGTGTAATTTAATAAGGTACACTGGCCTAAAGTCATTAAAAACAATTAACCAGTATTAAACCATTTAATATTTTATTTATCATTAACTTAGTTCACCAAAATGAAATTTGAATTAATATGGGTGACATTATGTGTTATTTTTTGTTATTTTTATATTACTTTTTAAATTTTTTATAAAATAAATTAAAATGAATTATCTTTCCCGGGGAAAAACAATAAAAAGAATTTAATTTTCAATTGTTGATGTTTTTTTATTTGGTATTTAATTTAGGTAACAGAGTGGACGAAAGTGCATTGGTTTCTTCATGTTTTTATCTGTAAAAACTCCAAAAATTAAAAAAATTACTGCTGGTTATGGATTCCTATTGTTGATACCATCCCTAACCACATGAGGCCAATTATAAACATATTTGGCTAACTTAATTTTTAAAAATTACAAAATTCAGAATGGTCATGTTTTTAAGAACGACCCATGTATCACATCAATATCTCTAATAAAGAGCAGTCAATATCTGAATGTCATTGAATAAACACTACATGGCGCAGTCGGCGCGGAATGTACACAAGAAGTAGAACTAAAAGTGAAAACAATCAATTAAAAGAAGAATATTCTGAAGTCGAAGTTAATAGAAATTCTACAGAGATGACATCAAATACAATATTTACTTTGATATTCATAAACCTGAACCTCTGAAATTGGATGGGAATTTATCAGAAAACTGGCGTGTGTTTAAACAAACCTACGATATTTTTGCAATTGCCACAGAATTGGAAGGCAAAAAAGAGCAACAAGAAATTGGCATATTTTTGAACCTTTGTGGCCCTGAAATTATTGAAATTTTGAATTCTTTAGGAATACCAGAAGAAGACAAGAAAAATATGATGCAGTGGTCGCAGCGGTAAAAGAGTACGTATGCCAAAAAGAATATGTATGCCAAGAAAGAACGAAGTCTGTGAAGCCTTTAAATTTAACAGAAGAAAGCAAGAGGACGGGGAATCATTTGATTCCTTTCTTTGGATCTACGTAAACTGGTGAAAGCATGTGAGTATAAAGATGAAGACAGAATGATAAGAGATAAAATAGTTATTGGCACTAACAACAACAAATTGCAAAAGAAGTTACTAGAAACAGAAGCATTGGATTTATCAAAAACAAGAAACTTCGAATTAGTTGAAGATCAAATAAATGATATACAAAATCAACATATAAGTAAAAGTACACTAGTTGATGCAGTTACTGCAAAAATAGTTAACAAACGCAAGGAAAATTATGAAAGAAGAAATCAAGTAAGTAGAAAAACAAATTACAACAATAACAATAATATTTATGGACAATCAGCATGCAAATTTTGTAAAGGCAAGCACGAACACAGAAAATACCCTGCATTTGGTAAACAATGCAGTAATTGTGGTCGATTTAACCATTTTAGTGTAGCATGTTTTGCTTCTAGAGTAAGAGAGATTAGAGAAGCAGAAATCGATGAAGACCAAGGAGAAAATATATTTCTGCATCAAATTTCAGATAATGTGGAAGTGCGCAAAAGATGGCATGAAATAATTCGACTAAACGATTGTTGGATAAAATTTAAACTTGACACCGGGGGCGATGTAAATGTTCTTCCATTGAGGTAATTAAAATACATTAAATATGTGAATTTTCAAAAGGGTGGAGTAAAACAAGACTTAATATATATATAGGTGTTGTAATCTGTCGAAATGAAAGTACAAACATAAAGTTTGTAGTAATCGATACTCCATATGAAGCTTTATTAGGTTTAGCAGCCTGCTCAAAAATAAATTTAATAAAACGTGTATATACCATCTTTGAAACTGAAAAACAAAAATTTGTTACCAAAAACCGTGATTTATTTGAAGGTTTTGTACAAAATTTAGAAATAAAATTACGTAAAGAAGCAATGCCAGCTGTTAAACCGGCAAGAAGAATTCCTTTATTATTGGCTAAACGTGTAAAAGAAGAACTGCAGCGAATGGCTGAAAGAGATATTATCGTGCTTCAAATATGGTAGTAGTAGAGAAGAAGAACGGCCAATTACAAATTTGTATTGATCCTCAAGATGTCAATTCTGATATTTTACAAGAAAATTATACAATTCCAGCTTTTGATGAAATTTCCGCAAAACTAGCCGGAAAAAAGTACTTTACGGTGTTAGACTTAAAAGAAGGTTTTTGGCAAATTGGCTTAAGTAAACAAGCAAGCTAAATTTGCACATTTAATACTCCTTTTGGATGCTATCGTTTTAAGCGTTTGCCTTATGGTGTAAAAATAGGTCCGGAAGTATTTCAAAAGTATAATGAAAGAAATTTCGCTGACATTCCTAATGTTACTGTTTTTATAGATGACATATTAATTGCTGCTGATACAATAGAGCAAAATGATGTACTGTTACAACG
The DNA here is from genome assembly GCA_949748255.1 of Eustalomyia histrio. Classification (NCBI taxonomy): domain Eukaryota; kingdom Metazoa; phylum Arthropoda; class Insecta; order Diptera; family Anthomyiidae; genus Eustalomyia; species Eustalomyia histrio. Next base: position 104,042,256 of record OX456526.1, read on the forward strand.
AGTAGTTGACCGCGCAAGGGAAATGAACATAAAATTTAATAAAGATAAAATACAATACAAAGTAACTGAGGTCAGGTATCTGGGTATAATAATTTCAGAAGAAGGTGTTAAATGTGATCCTAAACGTATTAAAGCGGTACTAAAAATTTCTCAGCCCAAAGTTAAAAAAAAATTGCAGAAACTATTTGGCATCATCAACTATATTAGGGAGTACATACCAAATCTTGCAGAAAAATCACAGCCTTTAAGAGAGCTATTAAAGAATGGAACTATTTATAAACGGCAAACAGTTCATGAGGAATGCTTGCAGCAAATAAAGCAGTTAATTGCAAACGCACCAACATTGCAACATTTTAATGAGAAATTAGACATCACCATTGAGACAGATGCTTCCAAATATGGAATTGGTTGCTGTCTATTGCAGAAAGGTAAGCCCGTAGCATTTGCCTCAAGAAGCCTTACGGATACCGAAATAAACTACGCACAAGTAGAGAAAGAATTGCTTGCCGTGGTTTTTGCATGCCGCAAGTTTTACTACTATATTTATGGAAGGCGAATTTTATTCTGAACCCCACAAATTGAATTAGGAAACTCACGTCACATTTCGATGGCTCAATATCTTAGGATTAAGGAAATTTTATTGAAGAACCCTGAACTAAAAGAGGAATATGATAACGTGCTCCAGGAATATATTGATTTAGGTCATATGAAACCCATACTCTATTACCCAGAAACTTCGCCTAACGCTCATTACTATTTACCCCCACCATGAAGTCGTAAAACCTGATCGGGTTGCGACAAAAATTCGAGTTGTTTTTAATGCTTCCAACAGAACGGTCCTACACTACAACAGCGAACAAAGCGAAAAGTTCTATCGAACATTGCGCGACTTTTTTGACCCAGCTGGTTGGCTAGCGCCTATTATAATTTCTGCTAAGATTATTAGAGGCTATAGAAAAACGATATGATGATAGATTTAAAAAAATTGATAATGCTCAAAAGATATGTGAAAAAAATGTCGAAGAAGTTAAAAAGTTATGAGGAACAATAAATGATATTGGAAATAAAAACAATAAAATATGTAACTCAGTAGAAGAAAACATAAAAGTGTGTAACGAAATAAAACAAGCGATAAAAGAAAATAAACAAAAAGAAAACAAACTATCATATGCTCAGTTAGTACGGAACAATACAGCGATGCCAGAGGTGATAAAAAAATACCTTTAATTGTAAAACCAAAAGAAAAGCAGGGTGTGGAAAAAACTAGGGAATAATTAAATAAAAAGGTTAACCCAGTTAATTTTAAAATATCCAATGTCGAAAATAGAAAAAATGGTACCGTTGTAATTCAAACTGAAACTATTGAAGAAAGAGAAAAAATTAAAAATGCTATTCAAAGTGAGATGAACGAAGATTATGAAATAAAGGTTCCCAACCCAATATAAATGTCAATTACAATAACGGACATGACTTTTAAATTTTCGGAAAGTGAGTTATTGGATAAAGTTAAAAGACAAAATCCTATGTTAAAAGAGAGTAAATTGAAAATTATCAGAATGTATGAATACAAAAGGAACAATAGAACAATTAATAATGTTAAATGTAGTACAGATGTTGAATCGTATAAAAATGTGATGGCAGCACGAAAAATCAATATTGGATGGGAAAGATGCAGAGTGTTCGATGGCACCGAAATTTTACAATGTTTTAAATGCAAGTGATTCAAGCATAAAGCTAGTGAATGCACCAATGATGAAATGTGTCTTAAATGTCACGGAAAACATAAAACAAAGGAGTGTGAAAAAGAAGTTATTGAAAAATGTATAAATTGTGTGAAGATAAATAGAAAACTAAACTTAGGCCTGAAAGAAAATTATTATACAATGGATAAGAAATGTCCAGTTTACCAAAATAAACTGAAGACAAAAAAACGAAGGATAGGTTTAAATTTCTAAAAACCAAAGCAAGTTCGAGGAATATACACAAATGTACAAGGAATAGTGAATAACTATAATCAATTAGAAGTAATAGCGGCTATCGAAAATCCAGATTTCATTGTACTGACTGAAACGCATCTGACGGAAGAAATAGATGAAAAAGAAATTTTATTACAAGGTTATAAACAGACAATTACATATTCAAATTCTTCAAGAACCGGTGGTGTTATGAGTTATTTTAAAATCCAATGGAATATAACTAACCTTTTTGAAAAAGTGGAAAATTCAAAATACTGGATAAACGTATGCACAGCAAGAAATAAAAAAATAGTTTTCATATTAGTGGCAGTATATAGATCACCTAACTGTAGAGAAATTGAATTTCTTGAAGCCTTTGAAGAAACTATAGAAGAACTTTATGATAAAAACTGTGACATTTTAATAGCAGGAGACTTCAACATAGATTGGTCTAAGGAAGGAACATACAGAAATAAAATGGAGGGTATCCTTAATGATAATGGTCTTACACAAATTGTTTCGGAATATACGAGAATAACAGCAAACTCTAGAACAATAATTGATTACATAATAACTAACAACAGCATAATATCAGTGAAAAATAATAATAAAAATAAGATATCAGATCATGAATCAATAGATATAATAATAGAGTGTAATGAAAATGATGAAACAAATCACACTAAGGAAATTGAAATATTTAAATATAATAGAAATGCATTTAGAATAGAAATATCTATTATTCAGTTCAATTTCTTCGACCTTTTTAATACAAATTCCAGGTAATAAGTATTCAAGCTCAAGGTCTATTTTATACAAAATTATTTATTTGTCATCCAATATTTCGCTATCTCAATGGATAGCTTCTTCAGGGATTTTTTGTTTTTTAATTTTAAACAAATTTTTTAACAAATCAAAATTAATGAAACAACAAAATTGTCAATTTTAAAAAAATATTAAAAATTATACACAGGAAACAAAAATTATTCTATTACATTTTTATGAACTTATTTAATTTCCTATCTTATTCTTATAAATTAAATGTCTGTAATTCTGAGCTACATTGTCTGTATCTGTTTTAAAATTAATTCTTTGTTCTATTGGTGTGTTGATAATTTGTAACATTTCTAACATGAAGCGTCTTTTGTAGTTTGTTTCTGTATTTAAAACTGTTGTATTTTCAAAATCTTGTGTATGATTAAGAGTGGCACAATGTGATGATAATACAGTTTTATGAGAAGCTGTATTCCCATATTTCTGATCAGATCTATGTCCTGCTAATCTAGTTTTTAATTTGTTCTTTGTGGTGCCTATATATACTTTACTACATATTTCATTATCTTTTCCCCTGCAAGGTATCTTGTAAATAATATTAGATTTATCTAATTTCTCTGTCCTATCTTTCATTTTACTAAATAATATATCTAATGTATTATATGTTCTATGAGCCATCCTATAATTATTGATATCATATATATTAGAATTTTCTAATCGTTCAGAAATCATTGGTACATAAGTTAAAGACTTGTAAATCTTAGGTTCAGTAACTATATTCACACTACCTTTCCTATGTCCATTGTACTGACCAATCAATTTATAAATCAATTCCCTTGGGAAATTATTATCCTCTAAAATATTTCTAATTCTTATTTTATTATTTCTATGAAAAACTATATCACTAATATTTAAAACTTTATCTATAAGATTTTTGGCAGTATTTATAATAACTCTTCTCGGATGTTTTGAATAATAATTAATAATTCTACCCGAAGAAATTTGTTTTTGGTACCAATCTACTAACAAGTTATTCTCCATTCTTATTAATAATATGTCTAAATATTGAAGTTTACGATCACATTCCCTTTCAATTGTAAATTTAATATCCTGGTGAAATGAATTAAATATGTTTAAAATATTTTCCATTTCACATTCTGACATAATACAAAATAAATCATCTACATATTTCGTTATAATCTTTGGTTTAATAGATAATCTTCTAATACATTTATCAAGTAGTTCCTCCATAACTATATCTGCTACAACTGGAGAAGCTGGAGAACCCATAGGTAATCCTTTTTGTTGAGAATATATTTTATTATTATATTGAAAATATCTACTCCTTATGCACTTTCGGAACTCCATATAATTTGGGTGCCGTAGCAGTTGTTGTTTTAAATGTTTTCCTTTGAAAATGTGTTATTATTTCCAATTTGAAAAGGTTTTCTACTATATCATTATTTGTCTGTTGTAGTTTAATCGTTGGGTCTTTTGTCAATATCTTATATGTGGAGTCATCATTAAGAATATTATTAATTCTTGAACTATAGTCATGTCTATTCATCGCAACTGTAATATTACCTTTATCTGCATTTAGAATTAAAATGTAACGGTTATGTTTCAAAAATTTTTCCGTTCTCTTAACATTGTTAAGAATAAACTTGTCCCTATGACATAATCTCATTTTATTCATATGGTTATCAATTATAGTAGTTAGTCTAAACCTTGCTATTTCCTGTTCTTCTTTTCCCTTAATAGTCTGAACAAAATCTTCCCCATCTGCTATCATCTTTAGAACCGGAAAGTGTCTTTTTCTGATGGGTAATGCGTGTTTATTTCCTAATGAAAGAGTCCATTGTGTATCTATTGGAATGTCTATATCTGATTTGTTTATAAACAACTTTTTGTTAAATTTAATACCTAATTCTTTTTTCTGTAATTCAACTTGATGATTGAATTTCTTCTTGTGTATATCCTTAACTTTACCATTTAGTTTTAAAGCTAATCTATCTTCATGTTTTAAAAAATTATCAATCACTTCATTTGTAAAATATTTATTCTAATTGTTTCCTATTACTTTCTAATATATAGTGTTTTTGTTTAATACTTTTTTTTTTTTAATACTTAAACTAAGGATCTTGTTCTGCATTATCCATATATTCCTCGAAATCGATTGTTTTAAAAATTGTGGTCCATTTTCCTCAAAAAGATCAAAAAAATTTTTAGTGAAATTCTTTATAAACTTAAGTATTATACCTGAATTGCGGCAACGAATTAAAAAAGTAATATTTGCCTTTAACTTGATGTTTCTATCCTATTTATTATCCTTCTCGTCTCCTCATTCCTTTTAAGAATATTGTAATTCATTTTGCAGATATTTCTCCTTGGTATATTCTGATTTTCTAATATTTGTTCTAATTTCTTCCTTTTATCTATTTTACTTTTGGCGTGCTCTCCAATCAATAAATTATTCAGTTCAATTTCTTCGACCTTTTTAATACAAATTCCAGGTAATAAGTATTCAGCTCAAGGTCTATTTTATACAAAATTATTTATTTGTCATCCAATTTTTCGCTATCTCCTATCTATCATCTTTTCCTATCTTTCATTTTACTAAATAATCTATCTAATGTATTATATGTTCTATGAGCCATCCTATAATTATTGACATCATAAATATTAGAATTTTCTAATAGTTCAGAAATCATTGGTACATAAGTTTTTTGTTGTTTCATTAATTTTGATTTGTTAAAAAATTTGTTTAAAATTAAAAAACAAAAAATCGAAATATTGGATGACAAATAAATAATTTTGTATAAAATAGACCTTGACCTTGAATACTTATTACCTGAGAAATATCTATGTTAATAAATAGAAGTGAAAATAATAATTTAAATAATAATGTGGCCTTTTTTGACTCATGTATTTAAAATACTATAAGGAAATTTACGTATAAGAAAATATTTAAAGAAAATAATAATACTAAAAAATGGTTTAATAACGAACTAAAATTTATAAAAAGACAAAAAATAACCAAATATAATGCAGCCAAAAATGAAAATACTATTGCAGCATGGAATGAATATAAAGAAATAAGAAATACATACAAAACATAAATAAATAATGAAAAAGATAAATATATTAATAATAAAATAAGCAATACTTAAGATCAAAAACAAATGTGGAAAGAAATAAAAAACCTAGTACTTAAAAACAACCAAAATGTGATTTAATCTGTCATATTTAACGAAATAGAATGTAAAGAAAACTTCCAAATAGCTAGTCATTTTAATAATTATTTTGTAAATAGTATTAAGGAAATTAGAGATAAAATAGAATATGTTCAATACGTCTACGAATTAACTGTGATAAACCATAAATTTAAGTTTCGTCCAATAACTTTACAAGAACTGAAAAAAATATGTAAAAATCTAAAAAACAAACCTGACTATAACAAAGTATCGACGAAAATTATTCTGGATAACTGGAGCCTAATAGGCAACAAAATGCTAAATTTAATAAATAAATCGCTTGATACTGGAATTTTCCCAGAGAACTGGAAGGAACCAATGATAACTCCAATAGAAAATATTGCTAAAAAAAAAAAAAAATTTGAAGAATTTCGCCCAATAAATACATTGAAGACATGTGAGAAAATAATAGAAAAAGTGGTTAAAGAACAACTGGAAAATTATATGGAAAAGAACAACATATTTTCTAAATATCAATCTGGTTTTCATAAGAAATTTTCGTGCGAAACAGCAGTTAATTACGTTATAAATCGGTGGAAAAAAATAGAGAAAAATAAAAAGATTATGGCAATTTTCCTGGATTTTAAAAGAGCTTTTGAAACAATAGATAGAAATATATTGATACAAAAATTATACATATACGGTATTAAAGATAATGAATTGAAATGGTTTGAATCATATCTCACGCATAGAAGGCAAATAACAAAAGTGAATGGTGTTAAATCTAACACAATAAGTAATGATTTCGGAGTTCCACAGGGTTCGATCCTGGGGGCATTATTGTTTATTATTTACATAAATGATATGCCAAATATAATAAAAAAATGTGAAATTGTATTATATGCAGATGATACTTTAATTTTTACGGAAACGGATACAGATGAACAATGCAACTATAAATAATTGGTTAAAAATGAATAAACTAAAACTTAATGAAAATAAAAAGAAATTGATGGAAATCAACATGAATAGTGAATCAATATTTAAAATAAATAATGTAATAATAGAAAAATTTGATAATATAAAGTATTTGGGATTTATAATAGATAAAGAATTAAAACTAAAAAAACATATTGAATTTATATGCAAAAAAATTGGTAAAAAGATAGGATTTTTTAAAAGAATAAGGAGCAAAGTTTCAATAACAACAGCAATAAACATTTATAACACAATGGTAAAACCACATTTTGAGTTTGGATCAACAATTTTATATACATGGTGCAATAAACACAAATAGGTAGACTCCGAAAACTGCAGAATAAAGCAATGCGCTCAATTTTAAAATACAACAGATATACACCGATACAACACATGCTAGATGCATTTAAATTGCTAAACATTCAACAACGATTGGAATTTAATACAATCAATTTTATACAAAAACTGAAAATGGGATGTTCAGGTCGTGATTGGTATAATTATTGTACCCATGGTGCCAACACCAACTCTTCTCACCTTTTGAAGTTTAACCAGCATCCAAAAAAAGAGCAAATAAGCTTTGTTAAACCCAACATGTTTTTCAATGTTTTTAACATCAACAACAGAGTAACAAGTGCACAACCGCAACGGATAGAAGTTAAATAAAATTCAATCCCCTAAAGTGTATCAAATAAATTAAACTGAAACTTACCCTAAATCTAAAAGAAAAATTGTTAAAAAATAAATATAAAATCAAGGTTAAAACTTAAACCTAAAAACAATAAAAGAGGAAATTGAAAATTGAAATTAAAAACTTAACCCTAAAAACTTAAAAAATTGTGAATTAAAACTTAAATTAATTTCCATTTAAATTGAAACTTAAAACTAATTTGGAAAAAAGCATTATATCTAAAGTGAATTAAAACTTAAAAATAAAACCTAAAATCCTAAAATTAAACTCAAAATTAAACTTAACCTAAATTCATATTGTATAAAATGCATACATTTTATACACAAAATCAACAATTTATTAAAATATTTTTATTAGATTTGTAAAACCTATTTAAAAGTCGAAAATAATGTAAATTTACTAAATGCGTTTATATTATAAAATTGGAATTTATTTAAATTTAACGTTATAAAACTCTGAATTCATTTTATAACAATTAACATTTATCTGTCAAACTTGTCGGAATGAAATATGAAACATAGAATTTGTGAAATTTAATGTATACAAAAAAGAAACCGAGGTTAGCTGTGGCTAACTGACGTAATAAAAACTTACTTACATTACAACTATCAACGGGTGAGCATCTCTCTTTTTTATCCCTTGTACTCTCTATCCAGGGAAAACCTAATAATTCTATTTCATCTATTCTTTACTTTCCCGAACCACAATTACCACATTTGGAGCCGTTGGTGCCACTAATTCCAACATCGATTTATAATTTCTCCAGCCTTGAGAAATTATAAATTAACTCATCATCCTCTTTCTACTAGCTGTCATCCATTTCGAAGCAGATCAGCTTATCCCAAAACAATATTGACTACAAATGGTGTGCCAATAGAGTTTACCCCTTTTAACACACACCTATTGTATGCATGGTCCTTCAAAAGTGAAAAAGAGCCAGGAACATTGGATAACCGTCACTACTAATAAAAGTTCATCACTATCAAAATGAGGTAATAAGCAACACCAAAAATCTCAGTATGTATCAAAGCGTCAAACAACCAAACAGCAGTGAGTATTTAATACGTATTAATATTAATATAAATTAAAAAAAAAAAAAAGGAAAGAATCATACACATAGTGGCTAAAAAATATATATGTATAAAAGTGCAAAGCAAATAAAGTCGAAAAAAATTCAATTATAAAACCCGTAAAACTTAAAAAAACGTAATAAAATCGTGTAAAACATAAAAAAGTTAACCAAGTAAAACATATTTTCGGATAAAAAATCATTTTTTATAAAGAAAAAATTTCAAAACGGTAAAAAAAAATTACAACAAACGTGTAAAGAACGTGGTAAAATCAGAAAAAAGGCAAACAGTTAAGAAACAGAATAAAATAAAATTCGAAAAATTACATAAAAATTTGGAAAAACGTAGAAAAAATTCGAAAAATTACCTTAAAACCAACAAAAACGTAAAAGAAAAAAAACAAAACAACATCAAACAAAAAAAACGTGGAAAAATTAAATATTAATACAAAAAAATTATTGGCTATAGTTACAAAAAATATAGAAAAAAAAGGTAGTTAAAAGAATAAAAAGTCTAAACATAACCTAAAAGCCAAAAGAACGTAGGAAATTTTTTGAAGGTTATATTCTATTTTGGAAAAAATATAATTTGGTAAGTGATAACGGCAAGAAATAGTGCAAAAAAACCGTTAAAAAATGGTTGTGCTAAATTGAAAAAAAAAACAGCAAAACGGGAAAAATTGAAATTTGCCAAACTTGCAAGGTTCCAACGTTATCAAGTAACGGTAAAATAAAAATTCATATACAAAAAAATTTTAAATTTGAAAAACATAAAAATCAAAGCCAAAACAAATTAAGAAATATTTATATTGTATATAAAAAAGAGAAAATTTATAAAAAGCCGTTAAAATTTATATACCAAATTATACATAACAGACAAGCCTTAGCAAAACAACAACAAAAAATCAAAAAGAGAAAACAAAAAAAAGATAATTAAGTTCTTGAATTTGCTAATATTTCAGTCCTTAAAATTTTACTCAAATTAACATCACGCCTTAACATATTAATCAACAAGCTCTTACAAATAACAATACAAAAGCTTTTCTAAACAAGTATTGCTCTTAAAAAGAAAAAGTCACTTAAAACACTTATTGCAATTACGTTTCATTGAAATATCAATTAAGAGAAACAAAAATTAACGCATATTAAAGAGAACATAAAATAATAAAAATAAAAAGTTCGGTCGGTAAAACAAATAAAGCATAAAATAATAACAACAAGAATAATAGTCTTCATTTTATTAAAAAAAAGCGTAGCTGATTATAAGGTAAACAAAACAATATACTTTCACTAAACTAACATAACATTCTGTATGGCTATTTTAATGGTTTATTAAAAATCTCTTAAACACTGGTTTCTCGAGAAAATACACAAAGGCAGAACTCTCTTAATATAGAGTTTGTTTTTACACAAAAACTAAGATTCAATATTAACCCATTGAGAACCAACGTGTTTGATTCCCTGTTTTAAAATTTAATTTCATCATATCAAAAATAAAAATTTATTAGGTTTAATAAAACAGATAATTTTCCAATAAATTTGAAAAACATTGTTTGAAAAATCAAAAACAACAAAATTTTTACTAAGGAATTTAAAATTTCAACAGAAATTCATAAGCAAGATTTTTTACAAAAAATACGATCATCATTTATTACACCCTTTTACGGCCACTGTCCCCGTAGAGGAACAAATCGACTTTATATTTGATTTTCAAAAGAATTATTAGTCCTATAATAATTTATATTTCTAAAGAATTTTAATAAAATTGCCTTCAATTCTACTAATTTTCTCATACACTATCTTAAATTCAAAGAATCTAAATTAAAATTTGAATTAATCAATATTAGCGATTTTTAATTTAAATTGTTATATTCAACAACAAATAGCAACATTCAAAAGAAGAATAAGTAAAAATTTTTTCACAAACACTTTTCAATAAATGGAAATTGAAAACCAAAAATCAAAATCACATAAAATTTTTAAGTTTAATTGATAAACTCTCTATATAAGAAACAAATTTTCAATTTATTTCTAAACGTTTTTTTTTTAAATTTGAACGAAAAACAAAATCACAATAAACTTAAAACGTCAAATTTGGACTACACAAGTTTCACGTAAATGTCATAATCGAAAAAAGTTTTTTATATGAAATACAACATTTTTTTTTTCACGTTTAACCCGCTTAACTTACTGTGCTTCAAGTGTATAATTTTAAGAAACAGGAAAAGAAAAATACTAAAATAAAATATTACACATTCACTAAAATTAATTGTTCACGACTAACAATTCGTTACAATGGTATAGTCGAATATTCTACAGTATTTTCTTGTTTCTATCAAAAACAAAAAAAAAAAAAAAAAACACTTGATATCGTAGATTCAAATAATCTACATCACTTACATAACCTCTAATTGCCTCCAATCACAGATTCGATGGCAATAGTAGATTCTAATAATCTACATCACTCACTTAACCCCTAATTGCTTCCGACCACAGATTCGTTGGCAATAGTAGATTCTAATAATCTACATCACTTACACAACCTCTAATTGCCTTCAATCGAAGATTCGTTGGCAATAGTAGATTCTAATAATCTACATCACTTACACAACCTCTAATTGCCTTCAATCGAAGATTCGTTGGCAATAGTAGATTCTAATAATCTGCATCACTCACTCAAATTCTAATTGCTTTCGATCACAGATTCGATGGCAATAGTAGATTCTAATAATCTACATCACTCCTGTAACCGCTAATTGCTTCCGACCACAGATTCGTTGGCAATAGTAGATTCTAATAATTTACATCACTCCTGTAACCTCTAATTGCTTTCGACCACAGATTCGTTGGCAATAGTAGATTCTAATAATCTACTTCACTTTTTTCGTTTTCTTGTCAAATTACTACGATAGAAAATTTGTTTGCAATCATAAATACCAATAAACTACAACACGCTGCTATTCTAATTGCTCACAATCAACTATTCGTTTGCAATAGTAGATTCGAATAATCTACATCTCATCGTTCATTGCTTAACTTATTACGGTCAACAACTCGTTGCTAATAGTAGAATCGAATAATCTACATCGCCACTATTAGTACTTATAGTCAAAATTTACTCTTCAATATCAAATTTGAACATAACGCTTTAATTTGTTTAAAAAAATTTTTTGTAATCTCAGAAAATTTTATCAGCATTAAGTAAACTTGTCACGAGACAAATAAATTTGTCACTTTACCCATTCCACAACAAATAAATTTGCCACTGGTACATTTTCCTCTAACAGAATTTTTACAAATTAAATTGAACTAAATAACCATAATGAGCCACAAGGATAGTAATGCCACAAAAACCTCGGACAGACAGTCAGTTTTGCAAGAAAAATTCGTGTTCGATTGCGACCACGTACTTACGTTTTGCTCGAGTTTCAGTAATGTGGATATTCGAGACCAAACCGACTCAATACTGGAAGCAAAATTGAATGAGCTCGAAAATAGGTGGGGAAAGCTAGATGTGTCTTATAGAGATCTCATGCTCTCACTTACCTCTGAGGGTACCAGAGAATTTAAGGCTAACGCAAAGGTTCAGTTTAACGCGTGCTCTGAGTCATTTTTTGTTTGTAAATCGCACATTGTGGACTTGTTAAGAATTACGAGAGGCAGCACCAATTCACATGACACCTCTTTTCGGACAAGTTTACCTGCTCAGAGTATACCACTTCAGAATTTCAGCAACAGCATAAAACTTCCACCATGCGATACGGAAGTGTTTGAAGGTGGCTACGAAAAATGGCCATCATTTCGTGATATGTTCACTGCCATATATATCGATGGCACAAATTGTCCGCCAGTCGTTAAACTATTCCATTTACGAAACAAGACAACTCGTGATGCTGGGGCAATTGTAAAACGATTCCCACTCTGCGATGACAGTTTTGATCTCGCTTGGAATGCACTCAAAGCACGATACGAGAACAAGCGAGATTTAGTCGACCGTCTACTCGAAACTTTATTTAATATGCCCCCGGCTACATCGGAAGACAGTAGGTCTCTTCAAAAAATTCATTCTACTGTCAGTGACGTTTTGCAAACTCTGAAAACTTTAAATGTGAATACTGAACACTCAGATTGTTTCATTGTCTTTCTTGTCCGCTCAAAGCTTCCAAATGAAACACTCTCTCTTTGGGAACAATCTCTTAAGAACCATCGCGAGTTGGTCAAATGGTCTCAATTGGAAGAGTTTCTCGTAGACAGATACGAAACTGTCGAAAGAATCGCTAGTATGAGAAACATCAAGGAAAGAATGACCCATCCAAATACCTCCAAACCTAAGATTTATTCAAACTCCTCTCAAGAGAGGCTCAATAACGGTTGCAAAGCATGCAATGGTGATCATAATCTAAGATTGTGTCCAGATTTTAAAAGGTTTACTGTCCAACAAAGGATCAATTTCGCTCGATCCAACGGTATTTGTGACAATTGTCTCTCACAAAATCATTTCAAAGAAAAATGCCCTAGCAAAAATACTTGCTTCATTTGTAAAATGAATCATCACACCCTACTTCACAAAGTAACACCCAATAGTACACAAAACCCGTCTAAATTTTTGAAACCCGAATCCCAGGCAAACAGTCAAGACGCAACAGTTTTGCCGTCCACTTCAAATCAAGCACGCAATGGTCATGTACAAGCTAACGTGTCTGTCAGTAGTAGCAGTTATATACTACTTAGAACGGCGTTACTTCACATTGAACACATGGGTGAACTGTTCACAGTCAGAGCGCTCATAGATCCAGCGTCCCAAAGAACTTTTGTATCCGACAAATTAAGGAATAGGCTTCAAATTCCTACTCGAAAATCCAGTTATGAAGTATCTGGTATCTGGGAACAACCGCAATCTACTACTAGGGAATGTGACCTAGTTCTCTTTGCAAAAAAGACCAAGGTAAAATTTACGGTGAATGCTATAGTCCTACCAAAGGTCGTTAAGTGCATTCCTCAAATCTCATTCGAAGTTCCACATTCGCCAGAGCTAGCGGACCTAGATTTAGCGGATCCTAGTTTCAATCAACGTTCTCCGGTTGATATTATTCTCGGAAACGACTGCGAAAGACATTTGAATCTTAGCGGTATAAAGAAAAATATTTGTGGTCTGGCATCTGCTTACAGAACAATATTTGGTTGGGTTCTCAGTGGTCCCATAGATGCTCAGGTTGTTCACTCCTTTTCCACGTCCGTTGTACCTTCCAAAACTCCGGATCTTAGTGAGCTACTTCGAAAATTTTGGGAGCAAGAGGAACTACCCTCAACTGTTCACGTCTCAGATGAAGACCAATATTGCGAAGATTTCTATAGGGAGACCACTACTCGAAACGAAGATGGCAAATATGTCGTAAGACTTCCCTTCAAAAAGGAATTTCCCGCATCTGTTTTTCTCGGAGCTTCAAGAATTTTAGCACTCGGACAATATTCTCGAATGAAGCAATCACTAGCTAAAGATCCCGAACTTCAAACACAATACAATGAGGTTTTGGAAGAATATCTGTCCCTTAACCACATGGAAAAAACATCATTTCGCGAAATTAGTTCGGATAATAAATATTTCTCTTTTTATTTGCCACACCACGCCGTGGTCCGCCCTGAACACAAAACAACTAAAGTAAGAGTTGTTTTTAATGCGTCTAGAAAAACAAAGTCAGGGTTCTCACTTAATGACGTTCTATACACAGGCCCTACACTTCAACAAGATCTGATGAATGTCATACTAAATTGGCGAAAATATCGGTTTGTTTTTAGTGGCGACATACAGAAAATGTATCGTCAAATATGGATTCACCCTAAGGACAGACAATATCAGCGAATTATCTTTCAAGATGGAGCCAATGAAACTTTTAAAGATTACCAGTTGAACACTGTTACTTTTGGGGTCAACTGCGCTCCATTTTTAGCCATACGAACGCTCCTTCAGCTCGCGGCTGACTCTGAGTCCCAATATCCTAGAGCAACCTCAATTTTGCGAAAGGAGACTTATGTTGATGACATATTGTCAGGTGGACACTCTATTGAAGACGCATTGGAGGCTCAATCGCAAATACTAGCAGCATTAGGGTCTGCAGGTCTACCGTTAAAAAAGATGACTTCAAATGATACTCGGCTACTGGCACATTTGTCTTCTGAGAATCTTTATGATTCAAATTTTCTCCGTTTTCATGACTCTAGTGCCACGAAAACTCTAGGAATTAAGTGGAACGCCCTCACTGATTCCTTTAGTTACTCTTTCACACCCATTCCTCAGTCTTTAAGAGTAACTAAACGTAGTATTTTATCAGCGGTTGCAAAATTGTTCGATCCGGCTGGTTGGATAACCCCTGTAATTATTAGAGCAAAAATGCTGATGCAACAACTCTGGTTGGAAGGGGTTGATTGGGATCAGGATGTAAGTTCCGAATCACTTGTCAAATGGAACAATTTGCTATCTGACTTGTCCCATATAGAGGAGTTAGTTATCCCACGTTGGATCCAATATAATCCCGCGGATCGTATTCAAATTCATGGCTTCGCAGACGCATCTAAGGGAGCATATTGTGCAGCAGTCTACATCAGATGTCAGCCTTCTGAATCCATTGCTTTTTCAAATCTTCTTGTAGCCAAAAGCAAGGTAGCTCCATTGCAAACTATTTGCTTGCCTCGCCTAGAACTTAACGGCGCCGTGCTGCTTGCGAAGTTAGTAAATCACATAATTACTTCTCTAAATTTCAACGAAACCGATTTGCCACTATGGACCGATTCTTCCATTGTGTTAGGTTGGTTGTCTAAACCTCCGTGGACCTGGGAAACCTACGTTGCAAATCGCATATCTCAGATTCACAGACTAGTACCCAATGCTACTTGGCGTCATGTTTCTACTCATGATAACCCTGCGGATCTTGGCACTCGCGGGTGTAAACCTGAAGATTTAATTATTAACCCCCTATGGTGGCATGGACCAATTTGGCTTACGAATCCATCATCACATTGGCCAACAAAAAACCCGTTAAATTCTCCCATCACACAAAACTCGTATAAAACTGTTCAGACATTTCTCGTAACAACCCGTGAGAATGACATTTTGGGTAGATTTTCATCATATAACAAAGCCTTACGTGTTTTATGTTACGTTTTTCTTTTTGTTAATACAAGTTTATTCAAGCTTAGATCATATACTGGTCACGCTAATTTACATCTCACGCAAAATGAGGTGAACTTTGTCAAGACCAGACTTATTATGTTAGCTCAGAAATCCTTTTATGGTACAGAATACCAAAGTATTTCAAATTCTCAACAGATATCTGATAAAAGTTGTTTAAAACCATTAAATCCCTTCTTGGATAGTAATAAATTGTTACGCGTTAATGGTCGACTATCAGATTTGTCTCTAACATACAATGAACGATACCCAGTAATTCTACCTGGCAACTCCCGACTCTGCCAACTTTACTTGTCTCATCTTCACACATTTTTGGCACATGCAGAATGCAATCAGATGTGCCGAATGATTCAAACCGAATTTTTTATCTCACGCCTAAAAATTCGAGTAAAAAAGGTAATACGTCACTGCAAGAATTGCATAATATTTAAACGCAGATATTGTTCTCAAATCATGGCGCCTCTACCCCCAGACAGATGCAATCTTTCCGTACCCTTTCAAACTACCGGCATAGATTTTGCTGGCCCATTTGAGCTCAAAACCTCCGCTTTGAGAAATGCCCCTTACATAAAAGGTTATGTCAGTGTTTTTGTCTGTTTTAGCACTAAAGCAATACACCTTGAAGCATGTTCAGAACTAACTACTGCAGCGTTTGGTGCTGCATTCGCTCGGTTCGTTGGGAGGCGGGGCCTCCCTCACAGGATAATGTCTGACAATGGCCGCAACTTTCTTGGCGCCAGCAAAGAGTTAGGTCGTCAATTCGCAAGTTTCATTAAATCTGCTTCGACAGACATAGCTCAAAAATATGTAACTCAGGGCTTTCAGTGGAGTTTTATCCCACCTCATGCACCTCACATGGGTGGTCTGTGGGAAGCTGCCGTTAAGAGTTTTAAGTTCCATCTAAAACGGGTAGCTGGGTCACATAAATTTAACTTCGAAGAATTTGCAACTGTTCTCGCCCGAATTGAGGGTGTTTTAAACTCACGCCCAATCTCTGCCATGTCTGAGGATCCGTCAGATATTAAGGCTTTAACTCCAGGCCATTTTCTCAGAGGCGCTCCCATCATGGCTCTCCCTGAGCCAAGTTCTCAGAGAATATCCATTGTAAATAGATGGGAAAAATTAAAAGCACTTCATCACCTTTTCTCTAAAAGGTGGAAAGAAGACTACCTTAAATCCCTACATAAAAGGTATAAATAAAAAAATAATTACCCTAGTATCAAACCTGGTGACCTCGTCGTAGTAATGGACGACTTGTTACCCCCAAATGAGTGGCGTTTGGGGAGAATAGAAAATACTCATGTGGGTTCCGACGGTAATGTAAGGATCGCTGAAGTTCGAACCGCCGCGGGTATTATAACACGACCCATTGTGAAACTCTGCTACTTACCATTACTCGAGGAAAATGATTCACTCTTAAATTAAGCAAATTTACCTCTCCTCATTTTACGTACAAATTTACCCATAAATTTATCCCATATAGTATTACTAATGTTCTTATTTCTTTATCTTCTTTTGTTCCTTTTACCATTCTCAAAATTGTAGCAACAGTCGTAATCATCGTCACCGTCGTAATCCTAAACTGCATCAGTGCATGGTTTGCAAAAAGTTCCATTCACTGAGGTTATGCAACAAGTCTTTAAATATGGATGTAAAAGAGAGGAAACGGGTGGCCGAAACCAGCCGATATTGTACAAACTGTTTGGCACGAAGCCATCAATTCATCAATTGTCCATCCAGTGATACGTGCCGCATATGTGACAAATACCACCACACCCTCTTACATCAAAATCAACGTAGACCACAAGCATCAAAGAGGATAACAACAAAGCAACTTAGAAAACGCAAAGATAAACGAGAATGTAAACAACAACCGACAACATCATCAACATTAGACACCAACATATTATCGGAGGCAATTCGCTCCTTGGCGCAAGTTTTGTGCTCGTCAAATCCAGAATCTAACATTGCACAAGTGCAAGGCCGGCGCCATGTATAAAATGCATACATTTTATACACAAAATCAACAATTTATTAAAATATTTTTATTAGATTTGTAAAACCTATTTAAAAGTCGAAAATAATGTAAATTTACTAAATGCGTTTATATTATAAAATTGGAATTTATTTAAATTTAACGTTATAAAACTCTGAATTCATTTTATAACAATTAACATTTATCTGTCAAACTTGTCGGAATGAAATATGAAACATAGAATTTGTGAAATTTAATGTATACAAAAAAGAAACCGAGGTTAGCTGTGGCTAACTGACGTAATAAAAACTTACTTACATTACAACTATCAACGGGTGAGCATCTCTCTTTTTTATCCCTTGTACTCTCTATCCAGGGAAAACCTAATAATTCTATTTCATCTATTCTTTACTTTCCCGAACCACAATTACCACATTTGGAGCCGTTGGTGCCACTAATTCCAACATCGATTTATAATTTCTCCAGCCTTGAGAAATTATAAATTAACTCATCATCCTCTTTCTACTAGCTGTCATCCATTTCGAAGCAGATCAGCTTATCCCAAAACAATATTGACTACAAATGGTGTGCCAATAGAGTTTACCCCTTTTAACACACACCTATTGTATGCACATATTTTAGGTTAAGCAAATAAAGTTTATAACGTTTAAAAATAAACAAGGCCATCTTTTTATTTTTCCCTTTTTTTATAAAAAAAAGCCATTTTTATTTGTACCCCTCAAAACCCGTAAATATTCATGGTCCTTTTGTGAAAAAGAGCAGTGACCTTACAAAAAAAAAAAAGTTACAGTCCGCTTAAAACAACAACAAAAGTTTATATATATATATATTAAAAATAACAGTTTAAAAATATCAAAACAACACACAACGTAAAAATATGGAAAATTTTAGAAAACATTAAAAATTATTAAAAGAAACAAAATTAAAAGCAAAAAGTTTACAAACACAAAAAGTTTAAAATCTATAGTGTGAATATTGAACACAAAACAAATTAAAATCAAAAAAACCCACCCCAAAAAACGAAATTTTTAATAAAATTAAAAGTTAATTAAAACAACACAAAACAAACATACCTACATATTAAAAGTGTTATAAAATATCTATAAATAAAAACCAATAAAGGCATTTTTATTAAAAACAAAATAAATATTAAAAAATTTAATTAAAAAGAATTTTTCAAAAAAAAAGCAACAATAACAATACAAAACTATTATTTTGCACACAAAACAAGTGAACACACATATTTTTCGTACACCACTGACAAAAAATTGTACTTTATAAAATAAAACTGTTAAATAAACAAAGAAATTAAGAACAAATTTTTGATTTAATTAGTTAATTAAAAGTAAAAAACCCTACTGACTAAATTTAAAAATATAAAATAAACGATAAATTTTTTACAGTACTTTAAACAAAACTGTTAAACATACAAACATATACATAAAAAGAGTTAGTTAACCTTGAACTTGAAAGTGAACTGCATTAAGCGGAAACAAAACAGCAAAGTAAAATCAACAAAAAACAAAACACATTTATACATACACACAGAGAAGTATCCTACGTTTACCAGGTCGGTAAGTGCATTTATTTATTTGTTACTGTACAAATTTAATTGCAAAATAATTTATACTTACCTTAACCATTTTTTGCACCGCAAACGCCATATTAACCCTTTTTACACCGAAACCCCTTATTTAACCCTTTTTATACCGTAAAAACTGAATTAACCCTTTTTATACGGAGAACCAAAAAAACAACTCGCTGAATTATAAAAGAGTTTTTAACCCATTTTGTACCACGGTTAACCCGCTTATCACAGCAGACCGCATTTTAACCCTCTTTTACGCATAAACCCATACAAATATTTAAAATTAATCCGTTTTCGCCTACAAACCCAAGCGATTAAGTAAATTGTTACTTTTTTACCTCATACCCTAAAAACTAAGTGCGTTTTAACCCCTTTTTTCGGCTATACCCTACCCCAAAAGTTTTGTCACCCTATAATTTATTGTAATTACATCTAAACTTCCAAATAAGTATGACTACATTAAGGTCTTTGTGCAGGGGTTTTTTGATTTTGACCCAGGGAGATTTAAAGTCTATTGATGAGGAGTATAAAAGACTTAGGGAGAACCCTCAATCAGCTGCGGTGATACGGTGTCAACAAGGCGAATTGGAAGAACTGTGGAATAAAATAAGCACCCGATTCATAGTTATACAGGAGTCCCCACTCCTTGATGAACCGAAAGAAGTGGATACCGTTAATCTCGACGACATCAAACAGGAGTATGTGGAGGCTAAGGCGCGTTATAGAAGTGCAAAATACTCCTTGTTAGATGACCTTGAGGCAGCCACCAAGTCTGTAACTCCTGAAAGTTTAGGAGCAGCCTCAGTTAGTCAAAACACCCTACCCACCCAAGAAGATTTAACCTCAATTAGAGTCTCACCCTGTGAAATACCCGTTTTTGATGGGGAATTCAAAAATTGGGCCACCTTTAGAGATTTGTTTAAGGCCATTATTATAGACAACAAGCGGAAAAGTGGCATCGAAAAGTTGTGCTACCTTAGGGAAAAAGTACGAAAGGGGGCGAAGTCAATAGTCGATGACGCACCATCGACGAATGAAGGGTTTGACATCGCCTGGAGAGAATTAACTAAGGAATATGAGAACGTTCGCATGCAAGTGAATGCTCAATTCCGAAAGTTACAGAATTTACCCATTGTAAATGTCCAGTGCGGAGTAGCTATAAGAAGGCTTCAGAGGACAATAAATAGTTGCATAGCGACACTAGAAACATTGGGTTATGGGAAGGATAGATGGGGAGATGTAATGATTGTATTCATTTGCACTTCCAAGTTACCCAAAGAAACTCTCGTTATATTCGAGAGAACCCTCACAGACAATACTGTGGTCCCATCGTGGGAGGATTTAGATAATTTTTTGGCAGCGGAGTATAGAGGTCTTGAATTCGCGACCGATGCCAAAGCTATCTCTCCTCCAACAACACAATACCCAAACCAAAACCCAATTAGGAACCCAACCCAAAACCCAACTAGAACATCAACCCAGAACCCAAGATCAAATGAAAGAAGAGGCAATACTTTTCTCACAATAACCCACACACCCAGAAAGCAGACACATTTTGGTAAATCTCAAAATGAACGAAAAGTCTCAAACTCAAACCCAACCCAACCACCCAAATACGATGGACCCGATGGCTCCATCTGCATGCTTTGCAGAAGCAATCATACTCTTGAGGAGTGTCGTAAGTTTACTTCTTTGGGAGAAAACGAGAGAATAGATTTCGTTAAAAAGAACGGAATCTGTTACAATTGCTTGGCTGTTGGCCATGCAATTAAGGATTGCCGCAGTACGTATACGTGCAGGCAATGTGGTTATCACCATAATACCCTATTACATAAACCCACTCCTGCCTCAAATACCCAAAACACCGGAAATAGTGCGAATGATTTAGCTCAACAGTCGACGTCACGAAATGCGGCGCAGTCTTTCACAACGGTCACCCCTACGAATAAATCTTACCCCAGAAACAGGAAATTATTGGGAACAGCGATTCTAAATGTTGAGGTTAATGGCGAATTGTTTCCAGCAAGAGCGCTTATTGACCCAGCTTCAGATGACAGTTTCATCACAGACAACTTCAGGCGAAAGTTGCAAATACCCACCACACCCATATTTGCTGAGATCGCAGGGCTAGAGGACCTTGGTTCTACTCAATCCAATAAATTGTGCGATGTAATGTTAAGATCTAACACCCAAAAAGATTTTAAAATGAACATGCAAGCGATTGTCGTGAAAGGAGTCTCCAGCCACTTACCCACTCATAGCGTTAACCCAAGTATCGCGAAGGATCTGGGCGATATTCAATTAGCTGACCCGAGGTTTTATGAGAGCCGACCAGTCGACATGTTAATCGGCAGCGAATATTATCCAAAGGTGTTCTTAACAGGTGTTAAGAACGGTTTTCTTGATACTCTTATCGCTCAGGAGACCAATTTCGGTTGGATATTAACGGGACCAGTTGATGAATCACGAGAAACCCAGACTGTCGTATCATTTTTCCACACAAGTACACTTGATAAGTGTCTAACTAAATTTTGGGAAATTGAAGAAGTCCCATCAAAACCCATTAAGTCTTCCGAAGATTCTTTTTGCGAAGAACATTACACGAAAACAACCCTACGCTTACCCGATGGCCGTTATCAGGTAGATCTTCCGTTTCGAACCCCACAAATGGAGTTAGGAAACTCTCGCCATATAGCGATGGCACAATATTTAAGGAACGAGAAGAATCTGATGAAGAAACCCGAGCTAAAGGAAGAATATGATAACGCGCTGCAAGAATATATTGACAGGTCATATGAAACCCGTTAAATATTACCCAAATGCTTCTTCAAATACTAATTATTATTTACTCCATCACGCTGTCGTAAAAATGGATCGTATTACGACAAAAATTCGAGTTGTTTTTAATGCTTCGAGCAAATCATCGAACGGCAGAAGCTTAAACGATGCGTTATTTACTGGTCCTACACTGCAGCAAGATTTAGTTGTTATAATTTTAAAATGGCGCTTTTATAAGATCGTTTTTAAAGCCGACATTACGAAAATGTATCGGCAGATCTTATTGAATTCTACCCATACCCCCTTTCAGCGAATACTATTACGTAAAAGCGTCAACGAACACATTCAAGATTATGAGCTTGAAACAGTCACGTTCGGAGTCAATTGCGCACCCTATTTGGCAATTCGAACTCTTTTAGAACTGGCTAAAGATGTTCAAACTACCCACCCAATGGCATCTCATATTTTGAGAAGCAATATGTACGTTGACCATGTTTTGGCTGGTGCTCATACCATTAACGATGCAAAAACAGCTCAACAAGAGTTGATCACAGTGCTGGACTCTGCCGGCTTTCCATTAAGAAAATGGATTTCAAATACTGCTGATCTTTTAAACACATTACCCGAAGATCATCTACTCGATGTTGATCTACTAACCCTGCCAGAATCCAATAACGCGAAAACCCTTGGCATTCGATGGAATGCAAAAGAAGATGTATTTTTCTTTAATGTACCCATGATCGAAAAAAGATCGGCATACACAAAGCGCATAGTTTTATCTGATATTGCGCGCTTATTTGACCCAGCTGGTTGGTTGGCGCCTGTTATTATTTCTGCTAAGATTATTATGTCTCAAACCCCTTACCCTAATGGGATGGCTAAAATTTTTACAATATTATGATAATATTGATAAAATTCGAATTCCAAGATGGATTCGTTACACACCCGAAGTCGATATTGAATTTCATGGCTTTTCATATGCTTCTGAGAAAGCTTACTCAGCCGTGTTATACGCTCGAGTAACACCCATAGACGGACCTAGTTTCGTAACCCTACTCTTTGCAAAAACGAGAGTTGCACCCATCAAAGTTGTACCTTTACCCAAGTTAGAACTTTGTGGTGCTGTGTTATTGGGTAATATGGTACACAATTTACTCACACAACTCGATTTACCGCAACATCGAACGCATTTTTGGACGGACTCCTCCATAGTCTTGGCTTGGCTTACCAAGCTCTTGGAAGACATTCGTTCCAAACCGTGTTGCGACAATTTTGGAAACTGTCGGAGTCGAAAATTGGAGTCACGTCGTTTCGCATGATAACCCAGCAGATGTTGCCAGCCGTGGCTGTAACCACGATGAGTTAGCAGTAGGTTCCCTTTGGTGGAATGGACCTTCATGGTTGAAGGAACCCTCGTCAAAATGGCCAATAACAGCCCAAAAATTCGCAACTCAAGCTGAGGCAAGACCCACACAATCTTTTGCTATATCTGTGAATACCAACCCAGAGGGGACAGGGGACCCTGATATTCTGAGCAGATTTTCAAAATGGTCTAAAGCTCTTCGAGTCATGTCATATGTTTATCGATTTTGTGATCGCGTTTCAGTTACACGACATAATATCGCTCGCCATGAAAGAGTTGTTACTGATCGTAGGAAAACGACTTCAGCCAATGACGGGCTTAATATTTTATTAGATAACCCGAGTATCACACTCGAGTCGCATGAAATAAACTCCACTAGAAATAGACTGATAATACTGTCAGACCCAATATTTCACTGACGAATATAATTGCTTGAAAAAGAAAACCCCAATACCCAAAAAGAGTAGCCTACTTACTCTTACACCGTTTTTAGATTCTAAAAATATTCTTCGTGCAGATGGCCGATTAGCGAAACCTAATTGCCTAACTTATGATGAACGACATTCAGTTTTATTACCCTATGCAAGTTGTTTTGCCAAATTACTTACCCTTCATGTCCATTTGGTAACCCTACATGGAGGAAATCAGGTTATGCTAAGAATAATTCGATCAGGCTATTGGGTACCGAAACTTCAGAACTTGATTAGCCTAGTTATCAACAAGTGCTCACCCTGCGTACGATATAAAAATCGTCAGGCGACTCAGCTAATGGCAGCACTTCCTCCGGAACGCACCCAGTTAACCCGACCCTTTTATAATGTCGGAATTGATTTCGCTGGACCATTTGACAATAAGATATATTCTGGCCGCACGTATAGAATGACAAGGGGCTACGTATGCGTTTTTGTTTGTTTTGCGACAAAAGCCATTCATCTGGAACCGACATCGGACCTATCTACCCAGGCCTTTATGGCAGCCTTCGCACGGTTTTTTTCGAGGCGGGGATGCCCTGCCGCCATTTACTCGGACAACGGTACGAACTTCGTTGGAGCTAGCCATTTATTAAAGAAGGAGCGACAGGAATTTATTACGAACTTGAAGGGCTCTGTTACGTCAGCGAACAGTTTTCAAGATCTGACGTGTCACTTCATTCCGCCAGGAGCCCCACACATGGGAGGATTGTGGGAGGCAGGAGTCAAAAGCTTTAAGTCCCACCTCAGAAAAATGAATACCTTCAAGTATACCTTTGAGGAGTTTGCTATCCTTCTTACTCGAATTGAGTCGAGCGAAAACTCTCAGGATCTTAACCCTTTAACTCCAGGTCATTTCTTGATAGGTTCACCCTTATTAACCCCAGCCGAACCAGACCTAAGTGATGGAAACATTACATTGGCAAATAGGTGGCAGAAGCTCAGGATTCAGCACCATTACTTCTGCAGAAGATGGAAGGATGAGTACCTAAAGGAGCTCCACAAGCGATACAAATGGAAAAACCCAAGGCGTCAACTTGATGTCGGTGACATTGTAGTTATCAAGCAGGACAATCTACCCCCTAATGAATGGTCATTAGGACGGGTGACTAATCTCTACCTCGGATCCGACGGCCGTACTAGAGTCGTGGACTTACACACTCCAACTGGAACGTTGACTAGGCCTATAACGAAAGTCGTGGTTCTACCCACAAACTAAACTAACCATTTTATAGTACCCTTAACCCCATTTGTATCTTAAACCTTTAGCACTACATATCACCCAAAACTCACGCAGTACACTCGTCTAACACACTAACCTCCATTATTCACCACATTATGCTAATTTCATTATTTCATTTCATTTAGGAAATGGCTCCACGCACCCAAACCCAAAGAACAGCACGTGTTCCCAACCGCACAACCACTCGCCAAAATTCGCGGGTCGCCAGACGTCAAACGGCTAGAAGTGATGCAACCCAACCCAGAAGACCCATACAAGAAGCCACAGTACGGTCAAACCCCCCTCAAAGTCGTCGTTACTTTGGATGTGGCATCTGCAAAGCCGACCACCGTATCGTCACCTGCAAAAAGTTCCTGGACCAGAACTTGGCACAAAAATACAAAACTGTACTGCAGATGCATTATTGCACAAATTGCTTGGCCAGGAACCATCTTGTGGCTGACTGCAAAAATACAGCTCGTTGTCGGGTCTGCGGCTTGAAACATCATACCGTACTTCACGGCCACCAAAGAGTTTTAAGCACTATACCCACCGATACCCATGTACCTACGACCACTCGTAGCCAGAACACCAGGCAGACCACAACAACACCATCTACAAATACCATTTTTGGCGTACCATCCTCAATAACAAGGACATTTGTTCCAACAGCGGAAGT
Organism: Eustalomyia histrio; assembly: GCA_949748255.1. Classification (NCBI taxonomy): domain Eukaryota; kingdom Metazoa; phylum Arthropoda; class Insecta; order Diptera; family Anthomyiidae; genus Eustalomyia; species Eustalomyia histrio. The sequence goes on from OX456526.1 coordinate 104,068,199, forward strand.
CTACGCTATGACTGAAGACGGATGTGTTACTTCGAGAGCCATATTAAACCCAAGTTTAACGTCATCATGCATAGCCGCTTCATTTGTTCGCGAAAACAAATTGAAGACCTTCAAGTTGGATGGTGAAGCTTATGTAAAGCTAACCATCACACCCAACATGACGTCACTGATAAAATATGATCTGTGCTGGCTGGTGGTGAAAGATTTACCCAAACACCCATATGTTAGTTCGTTCAATGAATCCGTGAAGGAGAAATTTGGACATCTCGCATTGGCGGACCCCAACTTCCACGCTAACGACCCAGTGACAAAGGAGATAGGAGGAAATCTGTATGCAACGATTTTGAAAACCAACACTATCCATATTGATGGCGGATCCCTTTTAGCCCAAGATTCTACCCTTGGTTGGCTCATCATGGGATCCTTTACTACTTAAATTTACCCATTATCAAGTATTTTTATTTACATTCGAATTCTTACTAATGCCAATCTTTAAATTTACAGATACGTAAAGGCGGGGAGAATGTTCAGGTCGTGAACAATTGGTACAATTGGTATAATTATTGTACCCAAGGTGCCAACACCAACTCTTCTCACCTTTTGAAGTTTAACCAGCATCCAAAAAAAGAGCAAATAAGCTATGTTAAACCCAACATGTTTTTCAATGTTTTTAACATCACCAACAGAGTAACAAGTGCACAACCGCAACGGATAGAAGTTAAATAAAATTCAACCCCCTAAAGTGTATCAAATAAATTAAACTGAAACTTACCCTAAATCTAAAAGAAAAATTGTTAAAAAATAAATATAAAATCAAGGTTAAAACTTAAACCTAAAAACAATAAAAGAGGAAATTGAAAATTGAAATTAAAAACTTAACCCTAAAAACTTAAAAAATTGTAAATTAAAACTTAAATTAATTTCCATTTAAATTGAAACTTAAAACTAATTTGGAAAAAAGCATTATATCTAAAGTGAATTAAAACTTAAAAATAAAACCTAAAATCCTAAAATTAAACTCAACCTAAATTCATATTTTAGGTTAAGCAAATAAAGTTTATAACGTTTAAAAATAAACAAGGCCATCTTTTTATTTTTCCCTTTTTTTATAAAAAAAACAGCCATTTTTATTTGTACCCCTCAAACCCCGTAAATATTCATGGGATATGCACCAGAATATCTAACAGAACAATTAACATATGTTGGAGACATTCAACCATACGGCCTTAGAAATATGGATAACTTTAGACTGATGAGAGCAACAACAAATACAATGCAAAAATCATTATTTTTTAAAGGACTTCAGTTATACAATATGTTACCAAATTTTGTAAAAAAATGACAGAAATGTTAATGTTTTTAAAAGAAATGTAATTAACTTTGTAAGAAATAATACGCAACAGAGCATTTAGAATATATATATATATAAATTTTATAAAGCATCTTTGTAAGATACATTGAAAGTATTTTAAATACTACTAAATAAAAAATAAGTAATAATGCGGCAAATATGGCAGGATGATACAGCTTGGGATAAATGTCTAAATATGACAATATTGATCAGATTCGAATTCTGAAGAAGCCTACTCTGCAGTGTTATATGCACGAGTAAAACCCATAGATATAGGACATATCCGTAACCCTGCTCTTTGCTAAAACGAGAGTTGTACCCATCAAAGTTCTTTCGTTACCCAGGTTAGAACTTTGTGGTGCGGTGTTGTTTACTTAGTCAGCTGGATTTACCACAACATCAAACATATTTCTGGACTGATTCTTCCATAGTTCTTGCTTGGTTAAAGAAACATCCAAACTCCTGGAACATATTTGTTGCAAATTAGGTCGCAACCATTATGGAATTGGTTGGCATGGAAAATTGGAAACATGTCGTATCGTACGATATCCCTGCTGATGTTGCAAGCCGAGGATGTAATGCAGATGAATTGAAGAATGATTCGCTTTGGTGGAATGGCCCATCTTGGCTCAAAGAATCTGCCTCAAATTGGCCAATAACAACACAAAATTTTGTAACTCAAGCTGAAGCGAAACCCATTCAAGTTTTTGCTAACTTTGTGAATATTAACCCTGACTCTACAGTCACAGATAACTAAGACATTCTTAGTAGATTTTCAAAATGGTCTAAAGCTCTTCGCGTCATGTCACTTATCTATCCTTTCTTAGATCGAATATAAGTTACCCGCAGAAAAGTAAGTAGTTTTGAAATGGTAACTCTGAATAGAAATAACATTACTTCAAAACACGAAAGAATTAAGATCCTATTAACCCACCGTAGCATTGAACTCGAATCACAGGAGATGAATTCGACGAAAGATAGACTTGTGATAATGTGCCAGACTCAATACTTTAAGGAAGAGTATAATTGTTTAAAAAGAAAAACTCCTTTACCCAAAAAGAGCCATTTACTTACCCTAACACCCTAATTAGACTCAAAGAATATTATGCGTGCTAATGGTCGTCTAGAAAGTTCAAACAGCTTGTCTTATGATGAACGACACCCAATTTTGCTACCATATGCAAGTTGCTTCGCAAAATTATTAACTCTACATCTCCATTTGATTACTTTACACGGCGGAAATCAGGTCATGTTGAGAGTCATTCGCTCAGGTTACTGGATTCCGAAGCTTAAGAATCTTATCAGCTTTATCATAAACAATTGCTCACCCTGTACGCGATATAAAAATCGTGAAGCAACCCAATTAATGGCGGCCTTACCCCCAGAACGTATGCAATTAACCCGACCATTTTATAATGTTGGAATAGACTTTGCTGGACCATTTGATGTGAAAGCTTACTCAGGCCCCACATGTAAAATAACTAAGGGGTACGTATGTGTTTTTGTTTGTTTTGCAACAAAAGCCTTCTACTTGGAACAAACTTCAGAACATTCCACCCAATCGTTTATGGCAGCATTTGCACTATTTTTTTCGAGGAGGGGATGCCCTGCCGCTATTTACACTGATAATAGAACAAACGTCGTTGGAGCAAAGCAGCTATTGAAGAAAGAGCGGCAGGAATTTTTAAAATCTTTGAAAGATGCGGTGGTATAAATGAACAGTTTCCAGAATGTGACGTGTCATTTTATTCCGCCTGGAGCTCCACACATGGAAGGTTTGTAGGAAGCTGGAGTGAAAAGCTTCAAATCTCATCTGAAGAAGCTAAGTAGCCTTAAATACACATTTGAAGAGTTAGCTACACTCCTCAACTCTAGACCACTCAGCCCTTCAAGCTAAAACCCGCAAGATCCTAGCCCTTTAACTCCGGGTCATTTTTTGATTGGTTGACCCCTATTAACCCTTGCTGAACCAGACTTAAGTGATGGAAACATCACTCTGGCAAATAGATGGCAAAAACTCAGGATTCAACACCATTACTTCTGCAGAAGATGAAAAGATGAATACCTAAAAGAGCTCTACAAGAGATACAAGTGGAAAAACCCTCAACGTCAAATTAAAGTTGACGATATTGTAGTTAGTAGGCAGGACAACTTACCCCCTAATGAATGGTTACTTGGACGCGTGGTCAAATGTCCTAATAAGAGCACGAAAGTCGTCGACTTGAGCACCGCCACAGGAAGTTTTACTCGACCGATAACGAAAGTCGTAGTTTTACCATCCAAAGAATCATACCCTCATGTCTAACTGCTAACCCTGACTTGTATACTAACCCATAAAATCACTCATAACACACTCATTTTACACAAGCCTAATATGTAAAAGTTGATTACACAACCCAACTTCATCCTAAACCCTAAACTGAATGATGCTACAGTATTTAAGTAAACGTCGAGTTACGACATTGTGATCTTCTTTTCCATATTTCACTTACACTTTATCCTAAACTCATTCCTCATTCATTAATATGCTTATTTAAATATTTCCGCAAGAACCATCGTAGAGAAAATCGTTCCAGCAATGGTCACAAGCGTAACCGATCTGATCGAAGATCCCACAGTCACTGCAATGCTGGCAATAACTCGAGTCACAGGGCCACTAACACTCGCTCTGGTCGAGTGCAATCCAAGTGGCACTTTGGCTGTGGTATATGTCAAGCGGATCATCGGCTAGTAAATTGCGAGAAGTTCGACAGAATGAACTTGGCCAACAAGTACCAAACTGCCATAAAATTCCACTATTGTATGAATTGCTTAGCCCGAAATTTCTTGATAGGGAACTGCACCAGCCAAAACCGTTGCCAAAGTTGTGGAGGAAAATACCACTCCTTACTTCACGGTCCACAAAGGATTAATAAGGACCTGTCCACAAACAGGTCAGCCAGAACGCCTCCAAGAGAATGAACCCCTCCAATCCCAGCTCCACGGCGCTCCATAGCCACAACCAACACCACCCTGCCATCTTCGATGAGAAAAACTTTGCATGTCCGTGGTGAATGAGTTACCGAAGCATCCCTACACAAACCCCGTTGACGATGTGATTAAGGAAAAGTTTGCCGTATCTCCTTAGCGGATCCGGAATTCTTTTCCAATGCTGAGATCCAAAGCCATTCAAATCGACGGAGGATCGTTAATTGCCTAGGACTCATCCCTCGGGTGGTTAATCACGGGATCTTGTTCCCATTAATGTCATCCTTAAGACCCTCGAGTATTTACAATACTTTTTGACCCTACACCTTTTTGGTGAACAATTTATAAGGTCCAACGCTGAATTTCCAATAACGCCGCTAAAAAAATTTAATCTAACACCAGGCTGATCGGCAAGAAATTTTCACTTGTGTTTTTCAACTCGTCAAAAGCGACGGCAACAGCTTGTGAAGGAATAAAAACAGCAACAGTGAAATTTAAAGAAAAGTTTAAACTATAAATAACAGAAATGAAAACCCTAAAACATACTTAAAATTATTTAAAACCCTAAAAAAACTACTTAAATCTATTTAAAACCAAAACAAAACATTATATCCTAAAAGGTAAAAAAAGACCTATAACATAATCTCAAGTAGAACTTAAATATAATAAATAAAAATTAATTCTATTTTATAACGTTTGCCGAAAACAATATATATGTTTCTTACTTATTTGGAAAAGAAAAGGTCGGTAAAGTATCCCTAACCCCGAAACCCGTCTATACAGAGGTATATTTTCAATGTGTATATGTGGGGTATAAAAAATAAAGAAATTGACACAACACTTCTTAATTTGCAAAATGGTTTTTATTTTGTAATAATGTTTGTGTTTAATGATTTACAACGGTTATTGCTATATATATGGGTCCGCTAAATGGCGACCAAGGCGTTTACCCTGTAATGTTCCTCTGGCCTTCTTCTAAGATTGAAGCTCTTACAATTTTCCTCCTGAATCCTAATATTTTCCCTCGCATCTGCTCTAATCCGTTCCCTCTCAGTGTTCAGCTTCACTATTTCATCATTTAACATTTCGCGAATACTTGGACACTATTATCTTAAGGATCCGTTCCACTTTCCCGTTACCGCGAGGAACGCCTGCAGCAATCATAAGCTGTTGTATGTTCTCCTCCTTACAATATTCCTGAAAACGTGTGAGGAAAAAGCAGCTCCCCGGTCAGTCACTATTCTGGTAGGGTTTCCGAAAATCGCCGACTGCTTCTCCAAACACTCGATAGCTGACCTTGCGTCAGTGGATTTGGTAGGATAAAACCATACAAACTTGGTAAACGCATCAACCACTACAAAACTGTGGTTGTAGGCTTTATTGGTTGTTTCTCCACTAAATCCTGGGTCTTCTTTACACCAAAGTGGCCTTGTCTATGAGCAATCTTTATTATCTCCTCCTCCATTTCTTCAGGCACAACAATCGACTCTAGGCGGTTCATCATCCTTTTGCATATTCATTCTGAAGGCATTACAATCCGTTACTATCTTAAACGGCATACCCAATAAGTAAATACGCCATTTCTTCAATACCTCTATTATTGCCAGCACTTCCAGCTCATAAGAGTGATACCTCTCTTCGTAAGGTTTCGTCTTTCTGCTTGTGAATTGTACGGGGTGCATCTCCTGATCCTCGGAGTCCTTCTTCTGAAGCAGCATTGCGCCATATACATATTTGCTTGCATCAGCATGTACCTCCGTAACTGCATTTGTAGTAAACAATCTCAAAATGGGTGTCTTAACGAGCGCCTCCTTAATTTGTTGACATACCACTTCATCGCTCGCGTTGAATGGTACGTTCTTTCTAAGTAGATAAGTTAATAACAGCATAATCTTTTATTAATCGTCTAAATCGTCCCAGAAATCTCTGAACAGCTTGTCGATCCGTAGGAATTGGATAGTCTTATTGAACCGTTTTCTATAACATATCCCAAGAAATTCACCTTCATCTTCAGGAACTGACACTTCCGCCACTTAATTTGCAGCCCGCAGGAGGCTGCGTTGTCCAATATTAATCTTAATTTCAACATTCCTTCAAATTTATCCTGGTATGGTATAATGATATCGTCCATGTATATAACAATAGTCCCGTTCTGTATTAAGTATCTCAAGACTGACGAAATAAACCTAGTAAAAACAGTAACTGAAAGTAACCGGTAACTTTAACATGGGCTTGTCATAGGAGGTGGCAGTTTTTTATAATTTTATATTTTTTGCGATTTTAAACTATTTCCTCAAAGAAGTGAATATTTTTCAAATTTTAACAAAATTGAAGAACAAAAAATTTTTTGCTATTCAATTCAATGAATTAAAAATTTTCAAATTATGGGTGGGGTTAAAAGCAGGTCTGTGGAGGCTAGTCTGCCCCACACAGTCCTATTCACGCTAATGCTCTAGGACGAAGTTTAGCTCTTTGGCTGCTAATGTTTTTCCTACTTTTCCTTTAATTTTACTCTCAAAATCGCATCCGATCGCCAAAAAAATATTTTTCCAAAAATAGAATTTTTGGAAAATTTCCAAAGAATAATAAATGAAAATAAAGTAATTCAATTTCTAACAATTATTAATACAATTATTTAACATATTGATTTAAGAAAAATAGCAAATACAAATTAAATTTACTCATAATAAATCAATGTTTTAATAAATATCGAGTACTTTAAACAAATTAAAACATTAGATCACATGGAATAAGTACGAATTCAAAAAGAGCTTTTTTAGTTCACGATATTATTAAATTCGATCGTTTTTGGTTTATGTTCAAAAATATTTATTTATAGATTTTAACCAAATTGACCAATAGAAGTTCTCAATTTTCAGTTTCTCTTCTTCCGCAGAAACTTCATTGATTCAGAAAAATTTTTAGACTTAAAAGATTTTCAAATCAGTATCACGGCTAAAAAACATGAGTGGCTGTTTAATTTTTATAATTAATATGGTGAATAAAGAATTAGTTCTGTAATTCACTTTTTTAAAATGAATTAAATTTGACTCGAATATCATTCCATAAACGCATACGAGGCGTATTAAGGATTATCGTCAGAAAATGTTAGTTAAACATTTCGCAAAGACATTTTGATAAAATACAAAACATTTAGAAGTCCCTTTAAAAATTGCTATTTCAATATTTAAAAAAAAAATTGCTATAATTTTAGGGGCCTATATGGATATGTTCATCTATATAATTACAAACATTAACATATTGGTAAGAATAGTATCAAAACCGCGCTAACTACACAGTGCAAATTATTCGTTGGTTCATCGGTTATAAATTAAGCTACTTAAAAATTAAGAATGTATAAAAATGCTGCCTAGTCTTGGAAAGTTTTTGCTTTTCTCTTTTAAATGTAAACAAAAATATTTGAAATTTTTGTATTTTTAATTTTATAAAATATTAAAAACTACAAAAGCTAATAAATTAATTATGTGTTTGTCAGTTAAGGTAGAGCAGGGCAAATAATTTCGCTCTTTCACGCAGTCCATATACGAAAACAGCTTTCGTACAAAGGTGGCCCCAAATGTTCAAATTGTATTTGTTTACAAAAATAAAGAATATTCAGGTAAGTAGGGATAGTCGTTTTTTTACAAGTAGTTATATATATATAGATATAAAATTCGAAAAAAAACAAACTTAATATATTGTTACGATTTTACCGTTTACGATTTTATCGTTGATTTATTTACTTTTTAAATAAATCGAGTTCTTTCTATATTGCAAATAATAAACACAGTTTGAAATTATTTATAGCTCTATTTATTTATGACAGGCACTAAAAATTACAGAAAAACACTTTAATTGCACACTTTATTTACACGATGTAGATAGACTAAACGTTAGCCACACTTTAGTTCTTCACACTCCAGCGTTTTTTTTATAAACTGAGCTGCTGCGTCACCGAGTACCAGTATTTATATGAGTAGTCACCCTGCGGGAAAACGACCTATCCCAGGACACGTCACATGACCGGTTCATTGTGATAGGGACCGGTCACCGGACCGATCACTTTAACATGGGCTTGTCCTAGGAGGGAGTCAATTGCCCTCTGCGACATGTCACAGGACTGGTCTAAAACGACAACCCGTGACTTTTAAACATGTCACGTGATAGGTACTTTAGGAACCGGTGCTCTTTTCACCTTTCTCGTGATATGTTTTTTCGGAACCGGTTCAGTTTTCAGCTATCCCGGGACAGGTCTCAATTCCCATCTGACCCCTTTTTTCCCGCAGGGCAGGTATTCTAGTTATTTTCAGTTTATTACGACACCAGATTTTTCCAGCTGTCAAAATTCGTGTAAAGAAATTTCTAATTCTAGAAATTTCTTTAACACTGCCGCCCACTTAAGCCTGTTCGTCCCGAACAGACATAGCTATTCCTTTTCCATAGTTGGCTAGTCGTTCTAGACGAACATCCTTCATTTTGGACCTTATGCTCTGATCTTTCTGTATTCTGTATACCACATCATTCAACCTTTTAATTACTCTATAGGGTCCGTCCCAATGCGTTCGTAATTTGGGAGATAATCCTTTCTTTCGTTGCGGGTTAAATAGCAGAACCAGCTGACCCTCATTAAATCCTTTAGAATTAGCTGCCCTATCATACCTTGCCTTCATCTTATCTCTGATTATTTTAATTCGATTGCGAACAAACTCATGAAACTCGTTAAGGTCTTCTTGTTCCCGGGAAGCGTTGTCGTTGTCTTAATCTATAGCGGCGGGCTTAACACCAAATTCTAAATCGCCAGGCCATTTAAGTTCCGTTCCGAAAATAACTTTTGCAGGCGTTCTTGTTTTTCTTATTCCATATCGGAACAAATTCACAAATGCGCTTATGATCGTTCTGGCTTCCTGGTTCGGTATAGCGTATACCTCAGGCCATTTACTGAAATAGTCGATCACCACAAGAAATTTCCGGAATCACTGACAGGGAAAGGGCCAGCTATATCCATTGCTATCCGCTCAAATGGGGCACCCGAGTTGTATTGTTGAAGTTGCCCACCAATTCTCCTTACTGGTCCTTTAGCTGCGATGCATTGCGCGCAATTTGCTATACAATCGCTTACAGCTTGCTGGAAACCGACCCAGTAGAATCGTTGTTTTAACTTCTCAAAGGTTTTCGTGACACTGAGATGACCACCACTGGGACCGTCATGGAACTCTTTTAATACTTCGTCTATTTTGCTTGACGGCACCACAATTAGCTTTGTCTCAGTTTTGCCGTCCGCACTTTCCCATATACGGTGTAAGCAGTGATTAATTACACGTAGACTGTTCCACTGGGCCCAATATGCCGTCATCAGCGGACTTTCAGCTGATATCTGCTCGCGGGTAGGCCTCCTGTTTTCTTCTTTTGCTGATATAATCTTTGACAGTATGGGATCATTCTGTTGCACCGCCGACCAGGCTTCACTTGACTCAATATGCATTAGTCTTATATCAACAAAACACTCTTTTCCTTCAGCCCTCGAACAATGTTTGCACTCTAAATTACAGGGGCATCTTGAAAGGGCGTCCGCATTGCAATGCTTTATGCCTTTCCTGTGCTCGATGCTGAAATCATAGCTTTGAAGTCGTTCAATCCAACGAGCTATCTGCCCTTCTGCTTGCATCACTATCCAGCAAAAATTTTTCCCCGGCCACAGGATATCTTAGAATCGGTGCCGTACATAATAACTCCTTGAACCTTTGGAATGCTTGTTTCAGGGCTTCTCCCCAATGAAATGGTCGCGCCTTCTTAGTCAGCTCATGTAGACTCGCAGCCACACTGGCAAAATTTGGTACAAATCGTCGCTAGTATGTGCAGAGGCCTAGAAAGCTGTGCAACTCGTGCAGATTTTTCGGGCAAGGCCAATCTTTTACAGCCCGAATCTTATCTTCATCGGTTGATATAACCTCTGCAGTTACGCGGTGTCCTAAATACTTGACTTCCCTCTGAAACAGTATACATTTCTTTGCCCTGAGCTTGAGTCCAGCCGCAGATATTCGCCTTAAGACTTCTGCTAAGTTCTTCAGGTGTTCATCGAAAGTTTTTCCCATGACAATTATGTCGTCAAGCTACACTAGACAAGTTTTCCAGTGGAGTCCTTTCAGCACATTTTCCATTAAACGCTCAAATGTTGCTGGAGCATTGCAGAGTCCAAAAGGCATCACATTAAACTGCCATAATCCGTCACTTGTGCTAAAGGCAGTTTTCTCCTTGTCTTGGTTACAAATTTCTACTTGCCGATAACCACTGTGCAAGTCTAATGTGGAGAACCATTTGGTTCCTGCTAGCGTGTCTAGAGTGTCGTCAATTCTCGGTAGTGGATAGCTGTCCTTCTTGGTGATATCGTTTAGTTTTCTGTAATCAATGCAGAATCGGGTGCTGCCATCTTTTTTCGTAACTAAAACTATAGGCGAGCTCCATGGGCTAGAAGGTGATTCGATGACTCCACTACGCTCCATTTCGTTGACTAACTCCTTTACTTCATTTCGTTTTGCTAGAGGAATACTTCTGGGCGCCTGCTTTATTGGCTTCGCTTCACCAGTATTTATTCGGTGTTTTACAATCGCCGTTCTTCCTTGACTTTGGTTTCTCATGGCGAAGACAGAGCCGTATTTCTTTATTAATTGCTTGTCTTTATTTCTATCATATTCTTTATTGTCTTTATTTCTATCATTTCCACATATTCTGCCAGCATCTCTCGATTTTCAACGGACCCACTGGAAGGTTCCAAGTTCTTTTCGCAACTGCTTATTGCTTCTGGCGCAGAACATTTGGCTATTTCAGAGTTTGCTCTGGCAACTTTTTCACAATTTGATAGGTTCAGTACTCTTTTGTCTTTGCTGCTTTTCACGAGGGCTTTCGCTGTTATTAGGTCACTTTTTATTTCTGATGGTTCTACCACCCACAAGCTGCTGTCCTCACAATCTCCCTCCATACGCACCCATACTAAAGTTTCTGCCCGTGCTGGTAGTTTTTGGTGACTGAGTGGCTAGCTTTCTTACCTGATCCTCGCGTTCATATCCAACACAAAGGGGTATTTCAACATTCTGCCAAATCATAACTTTTGTATGATTAGACACGGCATTAACCTGTAATGCCGTGTCTAATCATAAAATCTGCACCAATAATTACTTCGTCCACAATATCGGCAACAATAAATACGGGACTGACGCTTATGTTGGCAATTGTTAGTTTCACATTAACCTTACCATAGACAGAAGCCTGCTCTCCCTTGCCCCGTGCAATGGTTCAACTGGCTTTCTAATTATATCGGGCCTGATGATGGAATGTGATGCTCCTGTATCTATGGTTAAAATGTGCTTTTGTCCTTTGATGCACCCCTAAGCAGTAAGATTGCTTTTCCCCTGCTGTGCTACTGATATGGAGATTGTGGGGCCATCGGTTGCTAGCTCTTTTTAGTTTAATGCGAATGAGACAGTTTCATCAAAAGTCGATTTCTGTGTAGCACACACCGTGAGACATCAGAATCCCGAATTCCATTAACAAATGCTTCCATTTTGAACTGATCTAAAAATGGATGATTTTCACCTGGATAAGTCAGCTGCACCAACCGCTCAATCTCTGTCGCAAAATCTTGCAATGACTCATGTTACCGCCGTCAACAAAGGGTTAAACAAAACAACTCTTGATGTTATACCCTGTAGAATTTTACCCGCTATATACTCTCTTTAAATTTAAATTATTTTAAAGTATACCGTTTTTATTTACTTTGCCTTTACACTTATCTCAACTAACGGTCCTTGTTGATTTATCACGTAGGCCAAATATGTTAAATATGTTTTGTATTTTAAATATATACATACATGCGTACATACATTTGTACTTATAATTTTGCGTACATATGTAAAATGCAATTTGAAATTAGTTGAGTTTGGTCTACGACAGCGCGGTAAAAACACATTAAGTTTTAAAGCTCTCGCGAAAATTAATTGTAACATAATTTAAGAAAAGAAATAAATAATTAATGTTATTAAAATTAAAAAACGAGTGCTTTTAAAAGGTGTTTTATTTTCATGTTGCAAAAGCAACAATTCTTTAAAACTTAATATAATTAAATAAAAATAATTTGGAAAAGATTATTTTTTGTAAAAATTACTGTAATGTCGGACCATAACACAACAAAACATAATTGCATGAAATGCAACGAGTTGGACGACGAACGAATGGTAATGTGCGACAAATGTGATAAATGGTTTCACTATGGTTGCGTGGGCGTAGACAGCAATGTAGAAGATTATAACTGGAACTGCGAATTATGCGACAACAGGTCATCAGCCGCTGCTAACCCAGACCAAGGAAATGGTTTTGAGACTCAACCGAGTTCATCATCGTCACCATTAGTACCAATAAAAACAATTGCACCACCAGTCGTAGTTACCGCCGTAGGTACAAATTTTGAAAGCTTGACATCACAAGTGGTAATGGCATCAGCAAGTTAAGGGCCTATAGTAGTACCTGCTGCAGGTGTTCCGCTACCAATTTGGGCATCGGTACCGAAAACTATGGTAACTCATCCCCAGGTATGTACAGTGCCACACCAATACATGATAACGGCTACAGCGGGAATGCCAATGTCTCATCCAACAACAAATACGCCGTTTTATGATACAACAACTCCATCGTATGTGTATGCAGCACAACCAGCACCAACAACAACAATGTCTTATAACTATCGACAGCAACCAATGCAAATGAATACAAACAACCAAAATTTTTAACAGGTGGTAAAAGTAATTTTGATTGTTTGGAAAGGCAAAAAATGTTACAGGTGGAACGGTTAGAGGAGGAAAGAAAAATTCAGCAAAAATTTTTGGAACGCAAATATACAATTTTGGCACAAAAGGACTACCAACCGTCTTCAGGACAAACCAGTTCCACCGTTTTTAGTAATAACAATCTGGTAAATAGTATTAACACACAAATGCCCACCACAAGCAGTATTAACAGACACCAGTCTGAGCCTACAGCTTTACAGTTAGCCGCTAGGCGTTCCATACCAAGGGAGCTACCATCATTCAACGGGGATCCAGACGACTGGCCTATTTTTATCAACAGCTTTTACAATAGCACAACACTTGCCGGATACTCAGACGCAGAAAATCTGATGCGTCTGCAAAGCTGCCTGAAAGGGAAAGCTAGGGAGCTAGTTAAAAGTAAATTACTTTTGCCTGCGCTTGTACCGGACATTATTAAAACGCTTCGTCTGTGTTTCGGTCGACCAGAGCATATTTTAGAACGCGTTATAAATAAAGCGAAAAATATGCTATCCCCCCGTAACAAACTAGAAGCACTTATCGAATTCCGGCTCAACGTACAAAATATTTGTGCAACTATGGAGTCTTGTGGCCTGGAGTCACATCTAAACAATCCCATGTTGGTGAAGGAGCTTTTAGATAAATTGCCAAATCCACACAAGCTAAATTGGGCGATGCAGCCGCGAGATGAAAGCGTTCCCATATTGAAAGCTTTTAGTGTGTGGCTATATAATTTAGCGGAAGCAGCTAGTACAGTGGTAACACCTACTTTTGGTAAAGGTGCCTCAGTAAATACCCATACACAAGCTAACAACAATGTTGGTAAAATGTGCGTCGTATGTAAGGTAGAGTCACATAAAGTACATCAGTGTAACAAATTCAAAAATCTACAACTGAACGATAAATGGAATATTGTGAAATCCAATAGTTTGTGCCGCCAGTGCCTCAATCATCATAAGAGAAAATGTTATCTAGACAAGGAATGCGGAATATCCGGTTGTAAGTACAAGCACCACCCCCTGCTTCATAAGGCCATCAGTGCTGCCAGTCAGTCAACATCACAAACTGTAAGTAGAAATGAAATAGAAAATACGCAGCGGAGTGCACAAATTAATTTACACAACAATATTGATGAAGAAAAGGCATTCTTTCGCATTTTGCCAATCCGCTTGCATTCAAAAAACAGTATTATTAATACATTTGCTTTTCTAGACGAAGGGTCATCTGTCACCCTAGTAGAGCGTAGCATTTTTGACAGTTTGAATTCGAACGGCATTTCTGATCCCTTATGCCTAAAATAAACAGGTGGGACAACCCGTGAAGAAAGTGAATCCCTCAGAACTTAATTGAAAGTATCCAGCGTCCACAACGACACAAAGTTTGTACTTTCAGACGTGCATAAATTCATCCGCCTTACTTTCGGCAGCAGACAGTAATGCGATGAAAACGCTAAACGCAACGTGCAAAAAAGTAGACTGACGCTATGAGGTCGGCTTGTTATAGAGAAATAGTGACGTACAACTGTCTGAGAGCTATACTAATGCCTATCGACGGCTTATGTGTCTAAATAAAAAAATCGTTAAAGACGAATTGTTACGACAGAGCATGCAAGCTCAAATAAATAATCTGATCGAAAAAGGGTACGCCAAGAAGTTAAGTTCGTCAGAATTGGCGATTCCTAATGAGAAAGTTTGGTATCTACCAATTTTCATAACATTAAATCCCAATAAACCCAACAAGGTACGGTTAGTGTGGGATGCCGCAGCTATGTCAAATGGAGCATCATTGAACGATTTTATGAATAGTGGCCCAGACCTGTTAAAATCTCTGGTTGACATCCTTTTAGCCTTTCAAATAGGCAAATTCGCCATTTGCGGCGATATTGCGGAAATGTTCCACAGAATCAACGTACGAGAAAGCGATATGCAAGCTCAACGGTTCTTATGGTGGGACAAAAATAATAATTTACATCAGCCAAGCACATACGTAATGCGAGCCCTAACTTTTGGTGTAAGCTGTGCCCCATGCATAGCGCACTATGTGCGCGATAATAATGCTGAACATTTTAAAACGCAATTCCCACGTGCTGTGAACTCTATCCAGAACCATCACTATGTTGATGACCTTATCGATAGCGAAGACACTGAAGAAAACGCTGGTATGCTAGCAAAGCAGGTGGTAAAAATTCGCGCTGCCGCAGGCTTTTATATAAGAAACTGGGCTTCAAACTCGTCCGCAGTTTTATGTCAATTGTCTGACGTTTCCAAGACATCTAAAGATGCCAAACAATCGGGCGCTAGCGAATAAGTTTTAGGTATGTATTGGGATCCAGTTACTGACGTTTTTAAGTATAATTGCAGATTTGCGCGTGTGTGCCGCAATGTTATCGATGAGGATCTTGTGCCAACTAAAAGAGAATGTCTCCAAGTTCTCATGTCTATATTCGACCCACTAGGGTTCTTGTCATGCCATACCATAGGTCTCAAAATTTTGCTGCAAGATGTCTGGCGTGCCTGCATTGGGTGGGATGAACCATTAAAGGAGCCCTTAAACGTAAAATGGTCTCAATGGAAATCGTCAATTCCACTCATCTCTAATGTCGAAATTCCACGATGCTATTCCCAGCTGCTATGTGGGGCCGAGAATGTTCAACTACACACTTTCGTTGATGCAGGCGAATATGCTTATTCTGCTGTCAGCTATCTGGTTGTAAAACTAGGCGACCGTGTTACTGTCACCCTCGTAGCAGCTAAGTGCAAAGTAGCACCCCTTAAACCACGATCGATTCCCAGAATGGAACTGCAAGCCGCCCTTATCGGAGTAAGACTAGCGAACACAGTGCAAAAAATTCAACGTTTGCGTATATCCTCACGATACTGGTGGTCGGACTCTAAAACTGTGCTAAAATGGTTACGGGTGGACCCAAGAAACTTCCAGCAGTTTGTTATGCACCGAGTGGGAGAAATTTTAGAATATTCAAACGTCAGTCAATGGAAATGGGTACCAACAAAAATGAACCCAGCCGATTTTGCAACAAAAATAACAACACGAAAAAATATGGACTCATGGTTTAACGGTCCTGATTTTCTGCACAACGATTCCAGCCAATGGCCTAAGTGTGAAGACATCGAGCCAGTAAACTCTTCCGAGCATAGACGTCGCGTGCTGATAATCAATCAAAAACAAAAGAATTTTAATTTTATTGATTTCGAGTATTTTTCCAACTGGAAAAGGCTCTACCAAGCAGTAGCAACATTTTTGGTGTACATGAAAAAACTAAAAGCTGCAATTAAACAACAAGTTTACCATTCTACAGTCAAACATGAAATGATTCAACAAGCGAAGCAAATTATAATAAAAGATGCACAGCGCAACGAATTTCACCAGGAAATTTCCGATATAAAACATGCTATAGTCAGTTTTCCCCTTGTCTTGGTCACAAATTTCTACTTGCCAATAACCACTTTGCAAGTCCAATGTGGAGAACCATTTGGTTCCTGCTAGCGTGTCTAGAGTGTCGTCAATTCTCGGAAGTGAATAGCTGTCCTTCTTGGTGATATCGTTTAGTTTTATGTAATCAACACAGAATCGGGTGCTGCCATCTTTTTTCATAACTAAAACTATAGGCGAGCTCCATGGGCTCGAAGATGGTTCGATTACTCCACTACGCTCTATTTCGTTGACTAACTGCTTTACTTCATTCCGTTTTGCTAGAGGAATACTTTTGGGCGCCTGCTTTATTGGCCTCGCTTCACCAGTATTTATTCGGTGTTTAACAATCGCCGTTCTTCCCTGACTTTGGGTTTTCATGGCGAAGACAGAGCCGTATTTCCTGATTAGCTGTTTCGCTTTATTTCTATCAGGCGGCGCCAGTTATTTTACCCATTTTTCCACATAGGTTCCAAGTTCTTTTCGCAACTGATTATTGCTTCTGGCGCAGTACATTTGGCTATTTCAGAGTTGTCTCGGACAAATTTTTCACAATTTGATAGGTTCAGTACTCTTACAGGAACTCTTTTGTCTTTGCTGGTTTTCACGAGGGCTTTCGCTGTTATTAGGTCACTTTTTATTTGTGATGGTTCTACCACCCACAAGCTGCCGTCCTCACAATCTCCGTCCATACGTACCCATACTAAAGTTTCTGACCGTGCCGGTATTTTCTGATGACTGATCGTTACTAGCTTTCTTACTCGATCCGCTTGCTCATATCCAACATCAAGGGGTATTTCAACAGTGCGCCAAATCATAACATTTTGCCCCATATGCAGGTTAATACTGTGACCAATCATGAAATCTGCACCAATGATTACTTCGTCCATAATATCGGCAACAATAAATACGTGATTTACGCTTATGTTGGCAATCGTTAGTTTTACATTTATTTTACCATAGACAGCGGCAGGCTCCCGAGTAGCTGTGCGCAGACTTACCCTTTTTCACTAAATCGGGCCTGATGATTGACTGTGATGCTCCTGTGTCTATCGTAAAAATGTGCTTTCGCCCGTTGATGTACCCATAAGCAGTAAGCTTGCTTTTCTCCTGCTGTATTACTGATATCGATATTGTGGTGCCATCGGTTGTGGAAGCTAGCTCATGCCCCGTAGTGCTAGCTCTTTTTAGTTTAACGGTGACTTTTTAGGGGATTGCTGATCGGCCCGGAGGCTCTTCCTTGGTGCTTTGCAATTTCGCTGGAAATGTCCCACTCTACCGCAGTTGTAGCATTTATCCTTGGCCTTGACTTGCTTCTCTCCTAATGCCTGCTTAAATGCATCTTTTAACTCCGTGAGCACTTCTCTGAACCCTTCTGTTAGCTTTGCGCTTATATCTTGCTCTCTTTCAGAAGTCACTTCGAGGTTACGCACCTTAAATATTTGTGGCTTGCAAATCACCTTCGCAGTCTCTTGGGCCAGCGCGAATGAGACAGTTTCAGCAATAGTTGATTTCTGCGTAGCACACACCGCATGTCTCACATCAGAATCCCGAATTCCATTCACAAATGCTTCAATTTTGAACTGATCTAAGAATGGATGATTTTCGCCTGGATAAGTTAGCTGCACCAACCGCTCAATCTCTGTCGCAAAATCTTGCAATGACTCATTTGCTTTCTGCAGCCTACCTCTTAGTTCCATTCGGTATATTTCTTTTTTGTGTTCACCACCATACTTTCGCTGCAGTGCCACCATTATGCCGTGATAATTATTTCTGCAGGTGATTGGCACGTTTTCTAGAATTTCTGCAGCGTTTCCTTTTAAGGCCAGAATCAACTCTAGCGGCAACTGTCTCAAACTGGAACTTAAAAACAATAAACAGTACGCTGCCGTCAAAAGTAGGGGCCTTTGCTCTACCAAAACTTTCCTGAATAATTCGTACTGGGCCCTCTTGACATTGCGAATTATTTATTTTACTTTCCAGATCTTGCAGTTTTCTCTCAACATCTTTGACTTGTATTTCCACGCCAGTCTCTAAGTCGGAAACTCTTTTTGAAATCTCAGCAATTTTCTCATTAGTGGCTCTAGAAGATTCTTGGAGCTTATCTTCAACCTTAGCTAATAATTTCTCGTTGTCTGCTCTCGATGTTTCTAGCAGTTTCGTTTCCATCTTAGCTAACAGTTTCTCGTTTTTTTCCATCTTTTCCATCATAGCATATTACCATATTACCTTCTGTTTTACGAGTACTAACCTCCATTGCTTCTTTTTCGTCAAATTCGTAAGTCGCAATGTCAATGTTACGCCGTTCGAATTCCTCTATCAGCCGCTTTTGCAATTCTGTCTGCTGTCGGTAGCTCCAACTTACTCAATTCATTCTTGAGTTGTTCCACCTTAAGCTCCTCCAATTTCATGACTGCTTATAATTTGCAACCCCACTTCTGACACCGTTACGATTTTACCCTTTATAAAATCTTTGATTTATTTACCTTTTGAATAAATCGAGTTATTGCTATATTGCAAATAATGAACACTGTTCGAAATTATTTATAGCTCTATTTATTTATAACAGTCACTAAAAATTACAGAAAAACACTTTAATAGCACACTTTATTTACACGGCGTAGATAGACTAAACGTTAAACTACTGCGTCACCGATTTATATGAGTAGTCAGGTATTCTAGTTATTTCCAGTTTCTTACGACACAAGATTTTTCCAGCTGTCAAAATTCGTGTGAAGAAATTTCTAGTGATAGAAATTTCTTGTAACAATATATTGTGGGTCCTTATGAAGAGCGAAGTTGATTTAACGATGTCCATTTGTTGAAATTGTTTTCTTTCGCCTCTTCACCTTTTATACACAAACAACAAACACATACAAGGATTTACAATTTAATAATAAATAAAAAAACAAACAAATCTGTTTTATTTACTTCTATTAACGAGGGTTGCATATGAGCTTCAATGGCTCAGTGGTCTAAGCGCTTTGTCACAAATAGTTTATTTCATTTAGTCGCGCGATCGAGCCCCGTCTATTCAACTTTTTTTGTACAATTTTTTTTTTTACTTTCTAATACTTTTTTTGTTTTTAACATTACATATACGTACAACACAGTTTACTTAACGATGTCGGTCAGTTTTTCTGTAAATTTGGAGAATGGAAAGAGGAAAAGTTTCCAAATAAGGTACAAGCATCTTGGTTATCAATACACAAAATCTGACAAAATGTGGGCGGGATCCGTGAATTGGGCGTGGCACAAAATAGATTAATTTATATTTTAAGAACGGTAAGACCGTTATTAAATAATCCATAAATGGGCTAAAAACATCAAAAATTTTATAAAAATCCTCTAATACAAACGAAATACAAACGGTTTTATTTTTTGCTCCGAATTAAGAGAATTTATAAAAAGATTTTTAGACTATTTTATTTCTCATATATTAAGAAAATTTTATACAAAATTTCCCCTTGAGTGCACATTTTTTAGGTCATAACTTATAATTATTTATAAAACAAATTTTTATAAACTATTTTCCTTTAAAATTAAGCTAAAGAAATTAAAAACATTTCTTAATAAAAAAGCGAAATAAAATCCCAAATGCAAATTTGCCAGCTAAACCAAACATAATGCATTATCAAACATATTGTTTGTGGTTGTTTTTTTATTTTATTTGTTGAACTTCTTTTCTTTCACCTCTTCACCTTTTATACACAAACAACAAACCCATACAAAGATTTGTCATTTAAATAAAAACCAAACAAATCTGTTATAACGAAAACTGTTTATTTATTACTTCTATTAACGACGGTTGCGTATGAGCTTCAATGGCTCAGTGGTCTAAGCGCTATGTCAAAAATAGTTCTTTCTCTTAGGCGCGGGATCAATCCCCGTCTATTCAAATTTTTTGTACAATTTTTTTATATTTTCTTCAGACTTTTTTTTGTTTATTTTTTGTTTTTTTTAATATTAAATAATTCATTTAAATTAATAATTAAATAATCCATAAATAGGCTAAAAACATCAAAATTTTTATAAAAACCCTCTGATACAAACAAAATACAAACGGTTTTAATTTTTTTTGCTCCGATTTAAAAGAATTTATAAAAAGATTTTTAAACCATTTTATTTCTCATATATTACGAAAATTTTATACATAATTTCCCTTTGAGTGCAACTATTTTAGGTCATAACTTATAAAAATTTATAAAAAAAAAATTATAAACTATTTTCCTTCAAATTTTTAAAATTAAGCTAAATAAATTAAAAATATTTTTTAAAAAAGCGAAATAATATCCCAATTGCAAATTTGCCAGCTAAATTAAACGTTTTTGTAGAAATAAAACATTTAGTGAAATCTTTTAATGATTTGTAAAAAAATATTTTTTTGGTCGAAAAAGCTTTTTTTCGAACTAAAAAGATTTTTGAAAAAAAAATATGACAACACTGATTGGCATTGTTGGTGGTTGTTGTTTTTTTATTTTATTCGTTGAACTTCTTTTCTTTCACCTCTTCACCTTTTATACACAAACAACAGGCCCATACAAAGGTTTGTCAATAAAGTAAAAAACAAACAAATCTGTTTTAAACGATCTCTTTATTTACTTCTATTAACGACGTTTGCGTATGTCTTTCAATAGCTCAGTGGTCTAAGCACTTTGTCACAAATACTTTTTTTATTTTAGTCGCGCGATCGAGCCCCCTCTATTCAACTTTTTTGTACACTTTCTTTTTATTTTTTTATATTTTTATATTTTCTTAACACTTTTTTGTTTTTTTATTTTTAACAAAACAAATACGTTCAGCACAGTTGACTTAACGATGTCGGTCAGCTTTTCTGTATAATTGGAGAACGGAAAGAGTAAAAGTTTCCAAATAAGGTGCAAGCATCTTGGTTATGGGCTAAAAACATCAAAATTTTTATAAAAATTAAAATTTTAGAGCTGTAATATGACCTATGGATACGTCTTTTATATCAAAAGATTGAAAATCTTTAGTAGAACATATTTGCTGAAAAACTCGGAAACTCGGTTCAGATACAAAAAAGGTATGACCTAAACATACTTTTTTTTAAATACCTTCTTTGGGGAACCATAAATCTTCCCGATTCCAAGTTTTATCACCAAACTAAATGGTAAATTTCCTCTTAAAGACGTCCGTATATTCCATATATGTCCATATATAAACTTCAATTTGTTCCCAACCATTGTGAAGGGTATATAAGATTCGGCATAGCCGAATTTAGCCGCTCTTACTTGTTTTTTCATACATCTTTATTTGTTCCTTCAATGTTCTTAATCATTGGCTTGATATAAGACTGCCTTGTTAAGGTTTAATTCATCGATTTCATTTACAAAATTTTCGCCTATGCTGGCTTCGTCCAATTCGACGTGTTTCGCAATTTCCATTAATAAGTACAGATACTTGATCAAAGAATCCTCCCGTTTCGGACGTCGGTTTCGTAGTTTTCGATGAACCTCATCCTCGTAGAACCGAATTCACCCTTTAATGCCTCCTTTAGAGTTCCCCAATTAGAGATTCCCACCTGACTCCGCATAAACGATTTCGCAGCCCCCTTCAGAAGCTGCTTACCATAAACAAACATCTGTAACTGCGACCATCAGACGATGGCAGCGGTTTCCTCGAATTCGGCCAACCAGCGATTAATGTCGGGGTCTCCCGTTCCGTCAAAGGCCATAAAAGAATCCTTGAGATTCCTTAGTGTGTAAAAACTGCCACGTGGCACCAATATTGTCCGTCGCGTCGGAAAGGTCCAATTCCAAATGCCCCATCAACCTGTCTCTCAATTCATCTTTCCTTCCCTGTGTATTCAAACCAAACTTCTCTAATTCTTCTCTTAACTTCCTAACACCCAGCCCTGCAACTGTGTTAGCGTCCACGTCAAAATACTTACATGTAAAGAATTATAATTAGTTACAATCAATTCTTACAACTAGATATTACAATTCAATACGTTTGTTTATCTCCTGAGGGACAAAATATTACATCACCTTACAATATACTAAAATTATAAATATTTACTGATTCCATATTTTAGTTTTCAATTCCATCTCATTTTAATTTCAAATTTTACTTTGCCTTTCTCTTATATTATAATAAGCAGACCGTTTTTCGCCTTTAATTTTGATTTGATCTAAATCTCCAATCATGTAAATCTTTTAAATTCTATTACTAAAAGCTATTAGTTTTAATCATTAATTTTTGTCTTCAATATTTAAAATTTTCATTTTAATACATCTTTAATCTTTATCTTTAAATTTCTTTAATTTTCATCTCCAAATATCTTTAGATTTCTTTAATTTTTTTCTTTAATTACTATCTGAAAAATCTTTATTTTCTTCTTTAATTTTCATCTTAAGGTTTTATTTTAAAACATCTTTAAATTTCTCTTATTTTTATATTTTAACATCTTTAAACTTTAATTTTCATCTTTAAACATCTTGAAGCGTCTTTAATTTTCATCTTTAAACATCTTTAATTTTCATCTTTAATTAACATCTGAAAAATCTTTATTCTCTTCTTTAAACATATTTAATTATCATCTCAAATTTTTATTTTAAAACATCTTTAAATTTATTTAAATTTCATTATAAAACATCTTTAAATTACTTTAATTTTAATATTTAAATATCTTTAAATTACTTTAATTTTCATCTTTAAGCATCTTTAAATTTCTTTAATTTTGATCTTCAAACGCCTTTAAATTTTCATCCTTAAACATCTTAAATTAACATCTGAAAAATTTTTATTTTCTTCTTTGAACATCTTTAATTATCATCTTAAATTTTTATTTTAAATCATTTTTATATTTGAGTGAATATTCTTAAAGGAATAAAAACACTAAATTTTTAACTAATAGGACACACGTTGCAGCAACTCTTCTTTCTGGTGGTTAAATTTTAAGGGCCGATGATGAATATTAGCCACACCTAAACGTCAAGTTTTTTTATGCATTTCATTTGACATTTCTCAATTTCAGACTAACTCAATTTGAACCATGGAAAGTACACAATCGGGCAACGCGTTAAAGTTATTCAGGCTTATGAAAATGGGCGTTTAAATCGAAATTAATTTCGTGCACTTCGTGATTTTTTTTGGTCAACATAATCGACCAAATGTGTCCACAATAGGGAGAATTGTATGCAAATTTCAGCAAACTGGGTCAGTGAGAACACCTGTGCATGCTCGCCCAGTTCGTTCAGCAAAAACATTGCTGTTGTTCGCGATTTACCGTGAATGGTGTTCGCTATCGCGAGATGATAACGAACTTATTGTGGCCAGGAATTGAGGATATGACCCTGGTCGATATGTGATTTCAACAGGGTGGTGCCACTTGCCACACAGCTAACGAAACAATGGCTCTTTTACGCGACAAATTCAATGGCCGTGTTATCTCACGTGGTGGCGATGTCAGTTGGCCGCAAAGATCATGTGATTTGACACCGTTGGACTTCTTTCTTTGGGGTTATTCGAAAGAAAAGGTGTACGTCGATAAGCCATCAAAAATTCAAGAGCTAAAGGAGGAGATAATTCGGCTCATTAACGGCATAGAACCTCAATTATGCCTCAGCGTCATCGAAAATTTGGACCATCGGATGGAGGTGTGCCGCCGAGGTCGCGGCGGCCATTGGGCCGATATTTTGTTCCATACATAATTGAACCATACCTTATTATCATAATAAAAAGAAATGACAATAATTTCCTAAATAATTTGTGTATTATTCAAAATCAACATCGGCCCTTTAAATTTAACCACCCTTTATTTTTGTTAGATTCGGCTTCTGCTAATGTCAACTGCACACACAAACTTTTATTAATATCCAAAAACGTCGGCCTCTGACAAGCATGCGACTATTTGTAAAGGGTGTTCCAAGAAGAACGCAATTTTTAAATCTGGCAACATTCGAAGTGTCATTGTTATTGTTTGCTAGTAGAAGGTACGAGGTTAGTAAAAATGGAGCGCTACACGAATGAACAACGCATTCTCATTGTGAAATTGTTTTACTAAAATGGTGAAAGTTTTGCGGCTACAGTTCGCAAATTGCGATCAATTTGGGGTCACAATAATGCTCCAAAAGAGTCAACTGTAAAGAGATTAATGGATAAATTTGCCGAAACTGGGTCTGTTAGTGATGTAAAGACAACAACGCGCCATCGACCAGGTCGATCGACCGAAAATGTCGCAGCTGTACGTGATGATGTCGCTCAAACTCCATCCACCTCAATTCGACACCGAGCTCAGCGAATTGGTGTCTCCAAATCTACTTTGCAGCGAATTTTGACGAAAGATTTGCATCTTCATGCATACAAAGTTCAATTGACTCAGGAACTGAAGCCAGCTGACCATGGACAGCGAAGGGAGTTCGTTAATTGGGTATTGGAGAGACAACATGAAAATGCTGATTTTGCCGATAAAATCATCTTCAGTGACGAGGACCATTTTCATCTTGATGGCTTCGTCAATAGGCAGAATTGTCGCATTTGGGGTGAGGAAAATCCTCGAGTGATTCACGAGAAGCAAATGCATCCTCAACGTGTCACTGTGTGGTGTGGTTTTTGGGCTGGAGAAATCATTGGACCTTTTTTTATGAAAATGAGGCAGGTCAAGCGCAAACAGTCAATGATAAACCAGTTTTTTCTTGCCTAGAATTGAAGAAATGAATGTGGAGGGCATGTGGTTCCAACAATACGGCGCCACATGTCATACAGCCAGAGAAACAATTCAATTGTTATTTCGCGTTTTGGAGATCAGATTTGGCCGCCTAGATCGTGCGATTTAACACCATTAGATTTTTTTCTTTGGGGTTTTTTGAAGTCGATGGTTTACGCGAATAAGCCGACGACGACTCAAGCCTTAAAAGAGGAAATTGGACGCTGCATTAATGAAATACCGCAGCATTCATGCAAAACGGTCATTGAAAATTTCATTAAAAGATCGCGTGCATGCCAGCAAAGCCGCGGCGGCCATCTGCACGATATATTGTTCCATACATAACCTCATTCTGTCTACTTTACGATATAATAAAGTTTCACGATTTTTTTTAAATATCTGTGTTTTATTTAAAATTTAAAAATTGCGTTCTTCTTGGGACACCCTTTATATATATTTATGTATTTGGGCCTCCTAAAGCTGAAAATGGCATTAAAATTTTTTTTTCTGGCTAGTTTTTGAAATTTTTTATTTTAGTTTATTAGTAAATTTACAATTTTTACTATATCTCGAGTTTGGCTCAAAATTTTTTATCAGTCAAATTGCAAACGAAAAGCCAGTTAAGGCACAACATGTTTTGTGAATATGGTTTTTAAATCGCTAAAGTACAGGTTGGTTGAAAAGTTCCTGCGCTCACCAAGAGATGGCACTGCTAGCTCCAAACTTTTTTTTTCTCAAGTTGGTATAACTGTCCTGAGAACACATGCAAAGTTGCAAGTCATTCTGTCAATTCTTTCTTTGTTTACAAGCCATTTGAAGTTGACGTGTCATTGATTTTTTTTTTAATATGGAAAACACTGAATATCATGCAGTCCATAGATTCTTTATTTTGAAGGGTTTAAAAGCAAAGGAAATTTATGAACAATTGTTAGAAGTGTATAAAGAGTCCTCACCTTCAAAACGCACCGTTGAATTTTGGGCTGGTGAATTTAAACGTGGTCGTACCAGCCTTAAAGACGATCCACGCGAAGGACGACCGAAAACTGCAACCACAGCAGAAATCATTGAGCAGGTACATAATATGGTTAGTGAAGATCAAAGTTTGACTAAGCGTGAAATTGCTAATGCCGTAGGCATCTCAGACGAACGAGTACTCCATATTTTACATGAAGAATTACGTATGAAAAAACTGTTTGGAAAGTTAACAATTCAACAAAAACTTTATCGAAAACAAATTTCTCAGCGTAATTTGGAGCGTTTTAAGCCGAATAAAACCGACTTCTTGCGTCGTTTTATAACTATGGATGAGACTTGGATCCACCACCATGATCCTAAATTGAAACAAGAACGTTTACAGTGTACTGAAGCTGGTTGTTCAGCTCCAAAGCAGGTGAAGTCACAACGATCAGCAAAGAAGGTTATGTCATCAGTTTTTTGGGATGCAAAAGGAATTTTGTTGATTGATTATCTTCAGAATGGTGAAACAATCAAGTTTGAATAATATTGCAGCCTTTTGGATCGGCTGGATGAAAAAAATCGTGAGAAAAGACCTGGTTTAAAGAAGAAAAACATCATTTTTTATCAAGACAATGCACCTGCTTACAAAAGTGTTTTGACGATGGCTAAATTCAAAGAATTAAAGTACGAATTGCTTGAACATCCACCGTATTCACCAGATTTGGCTCCCAGTGACTACTATCTCTTCAGAAATCTCAAACTATTCCTTAGTGGAAAGCATTTTTCGTCGAATGAAGATGCCATAGTAGCCGTAGACGGTTTTTTTGCAGAGCTTCCGGAAAACCATTATAAGGATGAGATACAATTATTGGAAGATCATTGGAATAAGTGTACTGAGCTTCTAGGAGATTATATTGAATAAAAAAATATATTTCGTAACAAAAACAGTATTCTTTCATTTAGAGCGCAGGAACTTTTCAACCAACCTGTAGTTTAGAAGATATGGGTCAAAATTTTGCGAAAAAATAATTTTTGTTTTGATAAAAACACAAATTTTGAAATTTCAAAAAAAAAATAATAAAGATATTCGTTTAACATGGTAAAATATGAAATCATTTTTTTCTTAAAAGTTGTACTTCCACAAAGAAAATAAGACAGTCTAAAATAAAATCTATGGATAAATACCAACAAAAATCATTTTTTTCAAAGAAAACTCAAATTGGACATTAAAAACTCTATTTTGGAAGGAAAAATTGTGAAATTGTTGTACTTCTTAGCAGGAACTGAGAACCCGTTTTTTATGTGCAAATTATGTATTATTATGTATAAATATAAATGACAAAAATGCCTAAAAGAGAAGTTTTAAAATGAGAATGTATTAGTTATATTACAAAAAAAATCAGAATGTGTTGGTGTTATGCAATTTACTCAAATATATTTATCACAAATTTGCAAGAAAGATGGACACCAAGTATCATATGTCTTCCATGCTAAATTAAAATTATTTTTTTACTGATTTATTTAATATAAATACCTCATGTGTTAAAATTTGTTTTTATTAGCTGATGCATGAAACTCGGAGTACCAATGATTTGGAGAAAACCATCTAATCATATCGACGATTGCTATTTTTGTCATTGCAAGAGTTCTGGATTTTAAGCCCATTCCTAAATATCTAAAATCAACTAACACCAACGTAAGTTCCGACTCATCATTTGTAAATCAAAACTCACCTGAAGACAATTATACCACAAGTGGAGAGAGCCGCTTACTTACTCAGGCTCAATAAAATGATTTGGTCAGAAATTTGGAGCTCACAAAAGAAAAAGCAAAAGTACTTGCATCTCGTTTACAACAATACAACTTTTTCGAGTCAAATGTAAAAGTAACATACTACAGTAACCGTGATCCTCCTTACGCGAGGTATTATTCAACCGAAGATGAGATATGGTTCTGCAGGGACATTCTTAGTTTGTTCGAGGAGCTTGGGGAGTCTTACAATGCAATTGAATGGCGACTATTTGTTGATTGTAGTAAAAAAAGTTTTAAAGCAGTTATTTTACATAACGGAAACAAGAAACCATCTATACCCATCGCATATGTTGTAAACACTACGAAACAATGGTTAAATTGCTAAAAACAATGGTTAAATTGCTAAAATGTATTAACTATGAATATCACATTTAGAAAGTTTGTTCCGATTGATATGTGGAATGCAACGTGGATACACAAAATATTGTTGTTTTTTTTGCCTCTGGGACAGTCGATCTTGATTTTCATTATAAGGGAAAACATTGGCCGGAAAGATTAGCCATTACAGTGGTCCAAGGCAACATAAAGTATGTGCCTCTTATTAGGAAAGAAAACATTATTCTTCCACCATTACGTATAAAACTTGGACTCTTTAAAAACTTCGTCAAAGAATTGAATAAGGAAGGCCAAGCTTTCGCCTATTTGAGTAAAATTTTTAAAAGTATTTCTTTTGCAAAAATCACGGAAGTAATTTTTAATGGTCCACAAATAAAAAAAAACTTATAAAAGACACAGATTTCGAGAAATATTTGTCTCCACATGAGATTGCAGCTTGGAAATTATTTAAATTGGTGGTTTCTGATTTCCTGAGAAACAACAAAAGATTTGATTAAGAATTATGAAAAAATGGATATATAATACTTTTTTCTAATTTAACAAATATTATTTCCTAATTTGTCTCTTTTACTTTTTCAACAGGTGTTAATTTGTCACTTAAGATTAATTTTTTACATTCTCACTTGAGCTTTTTCCCAGAGAATCTCAGTGATGAGCACGGAGAGGTTCCACCAAGAAATGAAATCCAACGAGAGGCGATATCAGGGATATTGGGATGAGAGAATGATGGGAGATTACATTTGGTTTCTGTTAAGAGAAACGGACAGATTTCAGTTTTTGCCGGAAAAAAGAAAATTTTCTGTAAAATTTTTACCCATAGGTTCAAAACTACTGTTGACAATTAAATGACAATTCTTTTGCAATTTTATTGATCAAAATATCTTGGTTCTAGTTAGAGATATAGTCAAAATAGTAAAGTTACTCAAAAATTAAAATATAAAGACAAAAAATTTAAATTTTTTCAAAAACTACTCCAGAAACAAAATTTTTAAATGCGATTTTCAGACTCAGGAGACCCAAATCAATAACAAAAAATAGTCGCACCCTTGTCGCAAAAAATTTTTTAAAATTTGTTAACTAATGTAATTGTTTGTTGTTGTTGATCTTTTTTTTCTTATTCGTTTCACTCTCACTGAATTTCTTTAGCTTTGTGAAATTAGGGTGAGTTTTTGAAACAACGACTATTGTGCGTCATGTTATACTCATTGTTTTTGTTGGCTTCTTTTAATGTTTGTTGTAGGAATGTCCTACACTTTTCTATAAATTGTTTAGAGTAGTAGGAGAATGGGGACTCAACTTGATTTAATGGCTTTTTCTATGGGGACTCAACTTGATTTAATGGCTTTTTCTATGGGGACTCAACTTGATTTAATGGATTTTTCTATGGGGACTCAACTTGATTTAATGGCTTTTTCTATGGGGACTCATATTGATTTAATTGCCTTCTAGTGTGGCCGTCGGTTGTATGCTTATAATATAAAAGAGTTGTAATACAAAATTTTTATGATCAAGTGAAAGTCATTGATCTACATATTTGTGTTTGGTCTTTTTTGAAATTATGTGGTTAGTGTGGCCGTCGGTTAAATCTTTTTATCTCTTGTTATACCCTCCACCATATATGGTGAGGGTATATATCAGTTTGTCATTCCGTTTGTAACATGTCGAAATATAGGTTTAAGACCCCATAAAGTATATATATTCGTGAACCTTATGCAATTTTAAGTCGATTTAGCGATGTCTGTCTGTCTGTTGAAATAGCGATCACGACGCGAAGACGCAAGCGGGGGTGCCTATTTTTACCCAGATTATTGAACATCCTCCCGAGCAGTTTGGTATTTAAATTACATAAATTGACAAAACATATTCATATTACACTTCATGCAAAATTAAGTATATACGTATATCATCTTCAGCCCCTATGGTGGAGGGTATTCAAAGATTCGGCGCAGCCGAATTTAGCCCTTTTTTACTTGTGTGTTTTTTTTTTTTCTATTCTTTGGTGGCATATACATTCTACTGTCGGTTCTTTGCTTGTAATGTAAAAGTGGTGGTTATACAAAATTTTTTTTGTTCGTGATTGGCTAGGTGTTAAGTGACAAGGATCTTTTTTGAAATTATGAGTGTTGCCGTCGGTTAATTCTTTTTATCTCTTGTGTGTTTTTTTTTTCTATTCTTTGGTGGTCATTGATCTACATATTTGTTTTTGTATTAAGAGGAAATTTGCATTAAGTGAAAGTCATTGATCTACATATGTGTTTTTTGTATTAATAGGAAATTTCCATTTTTTCTTTCTTGTGTTTATGTTCTATTTTTGTTTTTATTTTTTTGTGTGTTTGGTATATACATTCTACATATAAATGTACAAGTAGGACATAAATTAATTATTTATTAATGTGACATTTTCATTAATCTACAAATTTTTGTGTTTTAATGAAATTCGAATCTGTTTTGTTTGTTTTGTTCGGTTTTGTTTTCTTGTAATAAAGCGGTAATTGGAATCTGTTAGTGTTCTGTTTGTTTGTTTGTTTAGTAGAGTATAATAAAAAACAATACTAAAAATTAGTTTTACATGTATTTGGTTTTATTTTACTTTCTTTTTAAATAATTCTTAAATTAAAATCTCATTAAATATTTCTAATAAATTTAAATACGTATAATATAATAATTTCGGTTATTTTTTTTTATTTAATTAAAAATTTAGATGTTTATGATAGAGATTTATAAGATCGTTGACTGAATTTTCTCTAAATTTATAGATGATGCAACTACATGTATCAGGTCCTTCAGTACATCTGTCGTCAGACCATATGCAATCCTCAAAATGCTCTCCATGCACTGAATTAAGAATTCTTTTATTCTCATATAATTCGAAATAATCAGCGTTCTTTAAAAAGAAGTGTAAATCTTCTAGACATATAAACTCCTTATATTTTTTATTCTTTACAAAGTCTTCAAAGAAACAACAACCATGAGCGCTGTATCAAAATCATTAATAAACAAATTTGATGACCTCAACAACAAACCAATTCTCCATATTAAAGATATGGAGGATCTTAAATTATACAAAATATTGAAAGCAATTAAAATGCAAACGAAATATGGGGAAAGTATCCAGATTGAGGGAGAAAATTGTGTCATCTTTCTGCCAAAAAGATTTAATGCTATAACTGATGATGAGATAAAGGAGTTATCATCTGGCAATTACTTCATCAAAAAATTACCTACAGTAGACGATAAACACTTGCGATTAGAGTTGGAGTTATTTGATATAAATGAATATATTGTTCCTGAAAGTGGCAAATATCCGCTTTGGAGATGAAATTGTAAATTTGTATTAAACAACGAGAAATAAAAATATTAAAATACATTGAAAACAAAAAGAAAAAAAAATGCGTTTTTATTTATTAATAATTTCATACAAAAATTTCAATCATAAGTGACCACAATTAAATGAATTATATTTTTGATGTCTTCTATAATTGTACACTATATTTGAGCCCAAATATGCTACTAATTCAAGTGGTGGCTGCAAATTTCCAAAACTATCAAAGTACTCCTTATGATCTTTATTTTTGTAGTATGCTACCCAATAAGTGCCTGCTCCAATTGAGCAATCCAGATTAACAATGCCACATTCTATTCGTCGAGGATGTTTGGGAAGTGA
Organism: Eustalomyia histrio; assembly: GCA_949748255.1. Classification (NCBI taxonomy): domain Eukaryota; kingdom Metazoa; phylum Arthropoda; class Insecta; order Diptera; family Anthomyiidae; genus Eustalomyia; species Eustalomyia histrio. The sequence continues at coordinate 104,100,199 of OX456526.1, forward strand.
ATCTCTCATAAAAATACCTCTAAAGTGTGGAATATGATATCAAATCGATATCAGTAAGTGGTCTTTTGGGGAGCATCTTAATTAGTTTTTTGACATTTTATCGAATACAACACCATACCCCTTCTTATATGGTTTAAGATAAAGACCCTTTCCCATTGCTATAGCCTCCATTTTCTTATTATGTCTAGTAGCCTCTTCGAGTTGTTTCTTAGCATCTTTTGCAGCATTAATAGCTTTAACAATAGCTGCTCCACCAGATGACAGACCACCTAAGGTCCCTAAAGCAGTTAGTATTGGCACTAATGGTAAGAACCCTCCAACTTTTGGTACATTGATAATGCGAGGTATAACAACTTTTGATTTTTTTCCTTTCAGCGATTTATTTAAAACTTTACGAGCAATTTTAATTGCGTCGTTTATATCTTTAGGTTTTTCTTTCTTTAAAGTTGCCGTAGCCATTCGTATTGCTGTGCCAAAATTTTCTTTCCAAATTTATTTTTTGACTTTAGACCCATGCCGAGTTTGACTTTAGCCTTCATGGCGTTAGTTATAAAATATGAGTTTGTTTTTTTCTCCAATACTGCTGTCTTTCGATAAAACTCGTTCCCAGGCTCGATTTTCAAGTATTTATCTGCTTGATGTCGCTTACTGATTTCCTTATTTTGAGAGTAAGCAATATCGTGCTCTCTGCAAGCAGCATCCAACGGATTTATCCCCTTATCACCCCTCTTTAAACGTTTTTCTAACTTAGTACCTGGTCCACAAAATTCATAACCCGGTAAATGAAGTTCAAAAGGTAGAGAATTTATTACTCTATCTACTAATCCACTCCCAGTGACAGAATGCATATGATTGATAATTCTATGATATTGTTAGACCTATTTATATAATCTGGAAACTAATTAAAAGGGAAATTTAAAACTTTGGTTTTAGTTGTTAAAATGCGGTTGACCAAACAACATAAAAATATAGTTGTTAGGAATGTTGATTACTCAACAAGTACAGATATGAGAAGAAAACACAGTTCTCTATTGCCAAATTCTATAAGAGCACTTATAGTGGGACCTTCGAACTGTGGAAAGACTAATGTAATGATTAGTTTGATTGAAAGTCCTAATGGATTAAAATTCGAAAACATCTATTTATATTCGAAATCATTATTTCAACCTAAATATGAGTACTTAAATAAACTCGTATCAACGATTAAAGGAATGAGTTATTTTACATTTTCTAACAATGAAAGTGTTATTCCACCAGATGAAGCTAAAAATAACTCAATAATTATATTTGATGACGTTGCATGTGAAAATCAAAATAATATACGTGCATACTTTTGTATGGGTCGTCACAAAAATGCGGATTCATTTTACTTGTGTCAAACTTATACCCGAATACCTAAACATTTGATACGAGATAATGCCAATATGATTATAATGTTTAAGCAGGATGAAATGAATATGAAACACGTCTATAGTGATCATGTTGGAACGGATATGTCCTTTGAACAATTTCGTAAAATATGTCAAGAATGTTGGAGAGAAAACTATGGATTTTTAACAATATGTAAAGATGATAACTTAAATGCTGGTCGATATAGAAAGACATTTAATGTTTTCATTGAAATATAAGGATGTTGGATGTTCTTGGTCTGTTTCTGATCTATTCCTGATCTATTCCTGATCTGTTTCTGATCTATTCCTGATCTATTCCTGGTCTGTTTCTGATCTATTCCTGATCTGTTGCTGATCTGTTCCTGGTCTGTTTCTGATCTGTTTCTGATCTGTTCCTGGTCTGTTTCTGATCTATTCCTGGTCTGTTTCTGATCTGTTGCTGATCTGTTCCTGGTCTGTTTCTGATCTATTCCTGGTCTGTTTCTGATCAGTTCCTGATCTGTTTCTGATCAGTTCCTGATCTGTTTCTGATCTGTTCCTGATCTGTTTCTGATCTGTTGCTGATCTGTTCCTGGTCTGTTTCTGATCTATTCCTGGTCTGTTTCTGATCTGTTTCTGATCTATTCCTGGTCTGTTTCTGATCTATTCCTGGTCTGTTTCTGATCTATTCCTGGTCTGTTTCTGATCTGTTTCTGATCTGTTCCTGCTCTGTTGCTGATCTGTTCCTGGTCTGTTTCTGATCTATTCCTGGTCTGATGTGACTGAAGTGTTGGAGGAACTGGTCAAGGTAAGAAATGCTTTGAAGAAGAAATTTCGAAGCATAAAAATGGGTGAAGCTAATACTCATGAAAGACTACAAAAAACATTTAAGCCCATAACTAACCCGCTGAAAGAATTTATAAATAATTCTTCTAAAGAAAAGAGAATTTCTAAAGATGAAAAAGAAGAAATTAAAAATGAAATAGAAAATGAGACGAGTTTATCGTTTAGAAAATTACCAATGAAACTGGGGACAAGTACCCCAAAGAAAGATTTTACGAGTGATGAATACAAAACAATTGATGAAAATGATGATGATGATATTTACTATCAAACTGAATCCCCCGTTGATGTTGCAAACGATACAATAATAAACTCACTCGATTTATCGCATTTAGCTCGAAAAAATGAGCTGGAAACGCTTTATGGTCCTCACAAAGATTCGAATGGTGAGTGGAAATTTGGGAATAGCTACATTAAGTTGAGTGATGATAAAATTATGCTAGGAAATCAAAATTGGTTGCTAACACCAGGTTTGGTTCAGTTAATGTTTTATAAAACTCCAAAAAATTATGATAAAACAGAATTGGAGATTTACAAAAAGATTTTAATGGAGACAAATGCTCACAAAAGAGACTATAAATCAGACGGACAAATTAAAGGGACAAGGGCCTACAAATATGTAAACATTATCAGCAAATTATTTAAAAATGACAAAACAGGAAGTGGTCTAATGAAATTAAATTCTAATAAACCTAATTATGTATATTGGAATGATCCGAATGAATTAGTTGACCGCCTCAGATTATAAATCGCCTCTCAAGCTGCTGGTCATAACAATCATAACAATGAAATTGTTTCTATTATCGAAGAACTGCAGGAAGCTGATATAATATTATAATATATATAAAGTTTTGTGAGTAAGGGAAATATATTGAAAATGTCTGTCGACAAGTTCGGACACTATTACAATTCTAAGCTGAACTATAATAATATAATAAGAAAGAATGATTCGAAAATATTTGGCCCCATTTTGGATAGCGATAAGAACTTTAATATTCAAAACAAAAGAATTAGAAATGTTGCGAGCCCTGTGGAAGAAAACGACGCCGTCACAAAAGACTTTCTACTCTTACAAGTCAACAAAATGCAGACAGACATACTTTTGAATATAGATAAAAATAATGATGTAGTATATAAGAAAATTTCTGATATAAATCATAATCAAAAATCGTACTTTGACAAGGAACTTGAGTTGTTGCGTCAACGAATTAAACTTTTGCAGAGTTTACTACTAAAATTGATGCCGAGGGAAGATGTGTTACATTTGATGTCTAACACTGATAACATAATAAACTAATATATGTTGTCGATAATGAATACAAAGAGAATTCTGGTAAAAGAGTTGCATAAACAGGCTCGAAAAAATTTTAAGCGTCGGAGAGTTGTAATGAAAGTCATTGATGATTTATGGCAAGCAGATCTAGTTGAAATGGGTAATTATTCATCGGATAACAAGGACTATCGTTATCTGCTAACGGTCATTGATACGTTTTCAAAATATGCTTGGGCAGCACCTCTCAAATCTAAAAGTTCATCGGATGTTTGCAAAGCAATGGAAAATATATTGAATTTGGGTCGTGTGCCAAAAAATTTACATACTGATGATGGCAAGGAATTCTTTAATAAAAACTTTAGTAAATTGATGAAAAAGCATAATATTAATCACTACTCAACGTATAGTGTAATGAAAGCGTCTATTGTTGAACGATTCAATAGAACTCTTTAAGGTATGATGTGGAAGGAATTTAGCTACAACGGATCATATCATTGGATTGATTTATATAAAGATTTAATTGATGAGTACAATCACAAGATTCATCGTACCATAAAAATGGCACCCATTAATGTTAATTCTACGAATGAGAAAATGTTACTAGACACAGTGTATAATCACTTGAAAATGTACAAAATCTCAAAATTTCATGTTGGAGATTCGGTACGCATCAGCAAATATAAGCATATTTTTGAAAAGGGATACACACCTAACTGGACAACAGAAATTTTTAAAATCAAATCTATAAACAACACTTATCCAGCAACAAATATTTTGGTGGATTACGAGGGAAATAGAATTAAAGGTGCCTTCTATGATGAAGAACTCTCAAAAACTCGACTGCCTAATACATATCTTGTTGAAAAAGTTATTAAAACTAAAGATAATAAAGTATTCGTGAAATGGTTGGGTTTTTCAAATCAGCATAATTCTTGGATAAATAAAAATGATATTTTGTAATGTGTGTGTGATTACTTTTACGACTATAAAATTAAGTATAAAAGGATTAAATGTTTTCTCCACTTTTTTAGTTGAATAAAAAACTTTAGCTTGATAATACATTATATTTATATATTAGCAGGAGGAGAATGGATAAGATTTTTAAGAGCTCTGAGATTAAATATGAAAAACTAAAGTATTGTAATTATTGTGGTAGTAATGATCACAATGAAAATAAATGTAATCAGAAGAAAGATGATAATAAAGTTAATAAATGAGAATCTTCTGGAAAGAATGTTAAAATTGATATATATATATATATATATTCATTTAAATTTATTTTTTATATTGTATTTCATTTCAACAAAAAATTAACTTAAAAGCAATATGTTTTAATATAATATCTTAAAAATTAATATTGTAAAACTATATTCAGATCATTAAGTTTGTAAATTGTAAAAATTAGGTACGTTAGTAATTTAAACGTTTAAAACGTTTGGCATTAAATAGTTTTTTTAATATTACATTTTAAATATGTAAAAAGAAAATCTACTTTATAGTTCTAAAATAATATTTTAGAAATAATATGCAATTTAAATGTTTCGTTTTAAGACGATTTTTTTTTTGCTTTTGATAAAGCTAGAAGTGGAAAATACTCTTTCACTAATAGTAGATATTGGACAAATAGTCAAAAGACAATTAAATGAATTTTCCAACTTTTCAGTTCTTTGGTCGCATTTATCAAGATATATGAAATCATCATATAATGAATGATTTTGTACAGTCTCTTTTTTAGGATTTTGAATACTGTTTTTTGTGTTACTTAGATCAGAAATTAAACTATTTGAATTTGGAATATCTAAAGTTAAGTCTTCATCATATTTTAGAAATAATATGCAATTTAAATGTTTCGTTTTAAGAAGATTTTTTTTGCTTTTGATAAAGCTAGAAGTGGAAAATACTCTTTCACTAATAGTAGATATTAGACAAATAGTCAAAAGACAATTAAATAAATTTTCCAACTTTTCAGTTCTTTGGTCGCATTTATCAAGATATATAAAATCATCATATAATGAATGATTTTGTACAGTCTCTTTTTTAGGATTTTTAATACTGTTTTTTGTGTTATTTAGATCGGAAATTAAACTATTTGAATTTGGAATATCCAAATTCTTCATCTTCATCGGAATCTATGAGACTTACATATAAATCTTCATAACCTAACAAACGATTATAAAAGTGTTCGGAAAAAATAAAAGAGACTGAGTAACCCAGTTGGTTATGTAATTAAAAAAACCGGTTAACCGAACAAAAAAGACCGGTTTTCGGTTTTCTTCGAATTTACAAAATATTCGAAACCGATCTGTAAAAAAAAAAACAAAAGAAACCGATTTCGGTTTCGGTTTTTGAATACTCTAGTTGTAATTTTCCACTATAAACGTCAAACGAAATGATGCTGCCAGTCTTAAGAAAATCGTTAATTTGTAGTTCAAAAAACGAAAAATTACATCTCTTTTTGTAAAACCCTGAATTGTACATCTATGATTTTAAAAATCATGTGTGATATTTATATTTCAATTTTGATTTTCTCTCGTTCAATTTAACCGTCATTTTTTAAGAAAAAAAATTTAAACGGGTTTTTTCGTCTCTATCGGGTTATATTTTGTATAGTGCCCCCATCTCCTGAATCCCCGGAATCTGTATAGAACTACAGCAAGTTTAAAATCAACACTTGCTTTCCTCACTAGATGGTGGAACTGATCTTTATTGCATCAAATCATTTGACGAAATCGGTTGTCATCGAACCGCACGCCGCAAAAACATCACTACGCTTGAATCATCATAAAGAATGTTCAATTCTTTTTCCACCAAATTGTCGGTCATTTCTTCAGTTGCTAAATCATCATCTGATGTAAAAGTTTCTAAAAAATATGTCGATAATATTGGGTTTATTTCGGGGAAATAAAACACGATGGTTTTAGTTCGAAGATTTATTACGACTAGAATTACAAAAGTTAGGAAAAGATAATTGTCTAATTCAAAAACGAATAAGGGTAAAAAAGGAATATGAAAACATATGGGTGTCTTCATACAATATGTGTGTTGCAAAACAGGGTTGGCTTATTCAATATCTCAACACTCCTCCTCAACACACATATTTATAATACAAAAATTATAAATATATAAAGCCTAAAGCTTCTAAAAATTTTACATGACAATTCTTGGATAAATTCTTAGTCAAAATATCAGCCAAATTATCGCTACTGTTACAATATTTCAAATCAATTAATTCCTCTTCAAAAACATCTCGAATATGATGATACTTTATGTCTATATGTTTACTTCTACTATGATAAACGGGATTCTTAACGAGTTGTAAGGCACCAAGATTATCACCATAAATCAAAATCTTATCTGGACAATGTAGCTGAATTTCACCAAGAAGTTTCTTCAAATAAACTGTTTCCTTTGCGGCTGATGAAAGGGCCATATATTCAGCCTCTGTGCTGCTTAAAGCGACCGTTGCTTGCTTCTTGGATTCCCAAGAAAATACACCACCAGCCAAAATTAAAAACATATCCTGTGTAGGACTTACGATTAACTGCATCACCACCCCAATCGGCATCAACAAAACATTTTACAGGGTTGCCAGTTTTGTAATATTTTATCTGCATATCCACAGTTTTATTTAAGTATTTTAAAATACGTTTTGCTGCTACCATATGCTCTTGATGTGGATCTGTGTTTCTCTGAGATAACTTACATACCGAATGTAGAATATCAGGGCGTGTGCAAATTGCTAAATACATTAGCGAACCAATAAGCGACAGGTATTCGACCTGGTTGACTTTTTCACAATTTTCGTTTGTGCATAAAACTTGAGTGTACACTGGACGACATTCTTCCATTTTATACTGTTGTAGTAGTTCTTTTATATAATTCTTTTGATGTATTGTAATTTCACCAGTTTCGCCGTTTCTCTCAATTTCAATACTTAAAAAATGTTTGGCAGGACCTTTATCTACTACGGATACTCTTTCTGAAATTTGTGATTTTATTAAATTTAGTTCATTTAAATTAGAAGATGCTATTAGCAATTCATCTACGTAGACAGTAATTAAATTGATGTTGTGACCATTTTTCTTCTGATACAAACATGGTTCACTTTTACAGGGTTGAAAACCAATTTCCTTTAAAATTTCATTTAACTTTAGATTCTACTGAGGACCTGATCATTTCAGCCCATATAACGCCTTCTTTAATTTAAGAACCTTATTTGGATTATTTTCATCAATAAAATTGTCGGGTTGAGCCATACAAACATTATCAGTCAATTCACTATTCAAATATGCTGTTGACACATCTAGTTGATGTAAATGGAGCTCGTATTCTGCTGCGAGGGCAATTAGCATTCTAATTGTTTCATAACGTACTACAGGGGAAAAGGTTTCCGCATAATTTATGCCATATGTTTGAGCATAGCCTTTGGCGACTAATCTAGCCTTAAAACGTTCAATATCACCTTCCTTGTTTTTCTTTAGTGTAAATACCCACTTACAGCCTACAACCTTTTGATCTTGTGGCAACTCTGTCAACTCCCAAGTATCATTATCAATGATGGCTTTATACTCCTCCTGCATTGCGTCCCGCCAGCATTGTGAGTACTCTCCTGATAAAGCTTCTTTTACTGTTTCAAGTACTTTTATTTCATCTGCACGCATCAAATTGAAAGTGTTGTATTGCTTCTTAGGTCTGACTGGCTGACCTGTACGCATTATTCTAGGCCTCCCCGGACCAATAGGTCTTTCCTCATCAAGGGGTTTAAATGCAATTAAATTGGAACCATCCATTACGGCACCAGCAACTGATCCGTCTTCTTCTGCGAATTCAAATTCGCTGTGACTTCGTACGTCATCTGTATATTCAATATGATCATCAACAATATCATTTTGTACAGCTTTATGTGGTATTTCAAATTCAAGGTTTTTGTTGTGTGTAACTTCAGGTTGTAATGTGGTATCATTATTTTTTACCATATCAAAATTTTCAATAAAATAAACATCACGACTAACTATATAGCCAATCCTATAATATAACCAATCATGGTTTATTCTTTTCCTTTTGGTCGGAACTTCTGATGTTGCTTTTTGTCTAACGCGATTGCAATAGAGCCAAACACTTTTAATTGTTGTACCATTGGCTTTCGATTATACCATACTTCATATGGTGTTGAACCATTTACTGCTCTCGTTGGAGCTCGATTACGTAAATAAACGGCAGTGTTTACAGCTTCTGCCCATAAAAATTCGTCTACATTGGCAGACACAATCATAGCTCTAGCCATTTCAATCAACATTCTATTGAAACGTTCCGCTACACTGTTCTGTTGTGGTGTGTGGGGTACAGTGAGCTGTCGAACTATACCATTTATTTTGAGAAAATTATCAAATTTATTGTTTACAAATTTTGTGCCATTGTCAGAACGTAATACTTTTATTTTCTTGCCCGTTTGGCACTCAACCATGGCTTTAAATTCTTTAAAACATTCAAATGTTTAATTTTTTTTCTTTGAAAAATAAACAAAAACAAAACGAGATTTATCATCAATAAAAGTTAATATATAACGTGCACCACCAAGAGAACTTTTATTTACTGGACCACAAATGTCAGTATGAATGATTTGTAATAAATCTGTTGCTCTATTGTCAGAAGTAAAAAAAGGTTTAACAGTGCATTTACTTTTCAAACACACAGAACAATTTATTTCCTTAGGAAATTTTACTCTCATACCTTTCACGAGATCTTGCAAGCTTGCAACATTCAAATGGCCATATCGATTATGCCATTTTACAGCTTCACACTCATTTGTATTTGCAAAAAACAAATTATTTTTCGTACTATATAAAAACAAATCACCAATCTTTTTACCAGCTAAAATAGTTTTTCCTTGTTTATCTATTATTTTTGCATTCTCATTATCAAATTCGACAAGGTCTTTTTCTGCTACTCTGCCGCTAGAAATAAAATTACATTGTAAGTCGGGTACAAACAAAACATCATTTAATACAATGTCACATTCGTCAATACGAACTTTACCCCTTCCCTTTGCCTCTAATTTATTCTGTCCGGCAAGCTCGATGATCTCTGTATGTGTTTTAAAAGTACAAAACAATTTTCGGTTGCAGCACAAATAAGAAGAAGCACCACTATCTGAACACCATACATTACGATTAAACATATTATTGTTGTTGGTTGCTGTAAATACTGAATATGCGTGTGTGTTTTTCTTAGTTTGTTCTGTTTTGTTATTTGTCTCGGCTGCATTGCGCTACGTAGTGGCCTTTGCGGCCGCAGTTAAAACATTTAAAATTTTGTTTCTGCTTGCCTGAATAACGGTTGTTCTTTCGTTGTTGCTACTTACGATTTTATTTCTTTTATTTGACTGCGACAAAAATACTTCTACGGTACCTTCGGCATCTGTTGACTCATTACCAGCTTTTCTTCTTTCACCTTCTTCTGTTAATTTTAACTTTAGAGCACTTAACTTTGGCAGATCATCTCTTGTCTCTAGGGCTATGACGAAATTTTCGTATGATTTGGGTAAACTTGCTAGGAGCATTATGGCAAATAATTCATCTTGTAGCTGGATTCCTGTTTCGGCTAGCTTTTCCACAATTGTAGTAAAAATACATACGTACTGTTGAACACAACCTGCTTCACTCATTTTCATGTTGAGTAGTTGCTTGAAAAGAGACACTTTTCTTACCGGGCCTTTAGGTCGGTGTACTTCACGTAATGCGTTCCATGCCTCTTTCGCTGTAGGGCAATTCTTGATGTACGAAATCTGCATTGGTGTAATGCTTAATATAATCGTTGATGTGGCCTTTTCATCCTTCTTCGTCCAAACTGCGATTTCAGCTTCTGCTGCTGGCTTTGCTTCACAAACGGTAGACCACAAATCTTGATGAACCAACACCGCCTTCATTTGCAGACTCCATGAGTCGTAATTGGTTTCATTCAATTTGTCAATACTGTACATTGATGAACTCATCTTCGATATTTCTTTTTCCTTATTTTTTTAAATTATATTTATTTGCCCTTAACTATTTCTTCAAAAGAGCATTACTGGGCGCATAACCTGTCGATAATATTGGGTTTATTCCGGGGAAATAAAACACGATGTTTTTAGTTCGAAGATTTATTACGACTATAATTACAAAAGTTAGGAATAAATAATTGTCTAATTCAAAAACGAATAAGGATAAAAAATGAATATGAAAACATATGGGTGTCTTCATACAATATGTGTGTTGCAAAACAGGGTTGGCTTATTCAATATCTCAACAAAATAATATTTCAAAATTTATGTTGTATTGTTTTTTGGAGAAATTTATATACCGATATATCCAATTTCCATTAAAAATGCGGTAATTAAATAATCAATCAATTCACTTTTAACACTATTCGGCATCTTGAAAAATATTAATGATTGTCACATCATTGGCAGCTTGCTTTTTTTTTTGACAGTATAAATATTTATATTTTTTATTTCAAAAAAAGAACGCTCACATCATAAGAGTGTAATTTTTAATTTTTCCAACCAAAAAAAAATCTGAAATTAATACCCTTATTGATCTTTGTTCTTTTTGTCAATAAGTTGTTCATTATTAAAAAAAAGTTCAAATTAAAAATGTTTAAAGTTCAAACTTTTAAGTTTTAAAAAATTAGAGAAAAAGCGGATAAATAAATCTCTATTTGCAAAAAAAAAACATTTTCAAGACACAATTAAAATTTTTGATATTAAAAAATGATCACTGCTAAACAGCTTAAGATAATTAAAAAAATATATATTCTGGTTTATTACTCGTACACAAAAGAAATTAACATTTTCTTTTGACAATGAAGAACTTCTTGACAAGAAAAAACCAAGATAAAAATGAAGAAAACATAGAGTTCGTTTCCTTCGTTTCGGCATTTACTTGATTCATTGAGGCATCCAGTGCGCAGTTGAATTTGTCTTTATTTTCCTGTTTGATTTTTTTGGTCGATTTTTATTTTTTGGATAACTGAGTAGTGTTTTCTGTGCTACAGCTGGGAAAGCTGTCCTCACTTTCATCACATGGATATACCATTGGGCTATATTCGATCATTTCAGGTTCCTATAATAAAACATAGATTATTAAAAAACATTTTAGAAAACTATTCAGGTAAGATCAATAATATGAGTACCCTATAAAATAAGTTTTTTACAATTTAGAGAAATGTTCCTCAAACTATATTCAAACTGTGCTTCCTATAATACTGCTTTAGAATTTTGTAGGGATACGAGATAATAATATGTACTTACAACTTCAAGATTACTGTTGGTATTTCTATGGTAGATCGCTTGTTCTAAAAATGACATTTCCGAAAAATAATGCAAATGTGGTTGGTATACGGCATCAGCAGTAGAACTGTTTTTTTTTGACGATGCCACTTTTTTCTATTCGATGACGTACGCTGATCTTAAATTCTTTATTTTCTTTTAATTACTTCCTCGTTTTTATCCATGCTTTTACATATTTCGACCCACGCATTTTTCTTTTTATACATCCTTTTATAATCGGGACTTTTGAAGTCCCAAAGACAATTGAATTGCTTATAAAGAGCAATTACCTAAAATACAGTGCTTTTAATGGCAATTGCTACTCCTAAAGCTGAATTGTCGTAAACATGACATTTTTGAATGAATCCTACATCAATTTGGTTATGATGAAGGATATTAGACAACTCAATTTGGCGACTGGGAATTTCCCAATCCATTTTCTATAATAAAAAAGTGAAATAACTATCAAATAACAAAAATAAAGTGTTTAATTTTTCATTGCCGTTTTACCTTTACCTGAAATATTTAATTTTTGTTGTATTTTTTATAAATTCAGTCAATTCTTCAGAGTTAATTTCTTAATTTCAAGAAAGAATGTTCATTTATTGATTAATTGTAGAGTTAAAATTTTTTTATATTTTTCTATACTTTATATTTGTTCAAAATTATGTAATTGTTTTAAATTGAATATTTGGTTTTCTTTTGTGTTTCTATTTTTTATTTGTGGCGTCTTTTTTATAATTGTCAAACGAAAATGACAGCTAGTTTGACGTTTTATCTTTAGCAATAATTGCTATCGAATATTGCCGGAGAATTATTGCAACATTATTGCCGGCAAAAAAAATGTTCGAAATCGAGTGGTCCACACTAGCGATTTTTTAATTTTGATATTTACTGCAATTTATGTAAACATATTAATCGCTAGTCTAGACTACAAGTATGGCATGTAAGCAATATTAAATAATAAGCCGGTTTTTTAACCATCGGATTTATTTTTGGATTTGTTTTATTTTGTTAAAAATTTCATGTTTGCTTTTTTAATTTAAAATAAATTATATTTTTGTCTGAATCTAAAGTTTTCAACAATGCAAACACAGGAATTAAAATAAGCTAAACCTAAAAAGCATTTAAAAAATAAATAAATCTGTTTCCGATTTAGATAAATTTTATTTCAATAATTTTAATTTTGCAAAATTTTAATTTTTTCTTTCACATTATATTAGCGAGTTTATGTTATATTTAGATAAAAACATATTTTTTTTTCTAATTATGAAACTAAATATGGAAAATATGAAACTAAATATGGAAAACCCAACTTAAAACGAAAGCGTTTAAAAATTAGTAATATAAGATGGACCGATAGTAATACTGTACCTTCAAACGCAAAATTCTTGCAAATTCTATTTGGTCAATTGCGTTTAACACTAAACAAATTTTAATTTTATATTTTTCCGTAAATATGAACATTTTTGTTAACTTGAAATTCTTTTTGATATTTAAAGTTAAAATGGATGCGGTTAATGGTTAATAGCACTTTAAAATATTTTTTAACCTAATTGTTTTTTCACAAAATTAATTAAAATTACCTTAAAAAGGTCAAATAATGTTTATATGATAAAGCAGGGACTGAAACTGAACCCAAACGTAAGCGGGTTCAGGTTCTCTGTTTAAAAAATTTGAATCCGAACCCGCTGAACCCAAAAATTTAACCAGGTTCGGGTTTAAAAATACAAAAAAATATTCTTGCTTTTCATGGCGTGAGAAATGTTTGATAGAAAAATCATAAAAAACATTACATTTCGTGCATTCCAGTTTGCAGTGATTGACACTATATCCTTCTTTTAAGCAAATACTTGATCAATGCAGAGCTACCCAGAAAAAACATGGTGATGACATATCATTACTTTATACGTTACTTTGTAATGAGTACTCCTTACATTCAGCATTATTTTCAAAATAAAAATAATGTATTGCCTATAACATGCTACTTATTTTATTATTTTGAATTAAATAATAATAAGTTACCTGTAATGGCATACCTTTTCTATTATTTTAATATAGATAATAATGAGTCATTGTTAATAGCTTAAATAACTTTATTTATTAGTGTGTATTTTAATAATTTATGAATTAAAAGGGTTTAATAAAACAAATTATCATGTAACTGAACAGGAAAATGCCTGCAAATTAGTTTAGAGTAGTGTCAAATTAATTTATTTTAACTTATTTGTGTTATACCACATCTTATATTTTGGTTCTCAGATCACGAATATGACAAAAAATTTAAAACATCTTGGGGAAAAAATCAAGTTTTAACTGTAGTTCCGAAATATCCTTTTTATAAAATTTTTGAAAATTGTAAAGAGATTGGAAATTTTGGAATCAGAAGAAGAAATCTATAAAAATCAAATCAAATAAAAATTACTTGAATTTCAATGCGAATAAAAAATGTTTAAAACTGAGATGTTGAATTAACAATGAATTATAATATTTGGAATATTTGTGAAGAATTCGTAGAAATATTTGGACTTGTTAAAAAATTAACACTGAATCTACAAGAAGAACAGGTGACTTTAGGCGATTTTCATAGAATCTGGCTTAGTTTTAAATTAGAGCTAACAAGATAAGACAAAACAAAAACATTTTCATAAGAATTATATTTAAATAATATAAAAAGAGAAAATCACTTTATTAATAATCCACTTTTGATTGCAGCATGCTAAGTCCCGAAGATGTTAAAAATGCTAAAAAAAAACATATTTTAAAAACAATTGAAATTTTCAAAAATTTGCAAATGGAAAGAGGAGAAAAGAATTTTATGACGAAATCAAAATTTTGTTCTTCAGAAGAAAGAACGATTTTCTAAATCAGAGAACAAATTTAAAACAAAAAAAACTTAAATTCAGAGTTTCAGTCCCTGTGATAAATAACTGCTTAAATTTAAGACAAACACCAGTCTGATCGAATTAGAAAAATTTAGGCAATTAGTGCACAGTGTCCGTTTGAACAGACGGTAATTAGTTTGCGAGTAATATCTCCATTTTTAGCAAAAATTCCATATTAAAATTTATTTTTTTAAAACAACATAATTTTCAATTAAAACTATGTAAATGTTTCAAAACATCATTTCCCAACAAACAACGATTCTAGCCTTAGAGAAATATTAGGATTCATGCTTTACTTCAATGGTATATTTCAAATCTTTCTCAATGAATCAAACGTAGTTCTTGAATTCTATTCAAACAACAATAATAATTTGAGAAATATACTACCAAAAGTATGAAGAAGTTTTGAAATTACTATAAAAAGGAATGGATTTGAGATTAAACATTCATATCAAATCAAAATAATTTAAACTTAGCAGAAATAATACATTTAAAGTTTTTTTTTTTATTTATTAGTAATTCATATCACTTCTTTTTGAGACAAGTTGGCAATAACATTCAATTAGATTAAAAATTTTAAGTGTAAAGAATAAAAAAATACATATTTATACACATGTTAAGTAAAAAAAGCAAAATATCAGAAGCATTTCGATATTTTTCAGGAGATACTCTTTCAATCTATTTTTAAATATATAAATTGTTAAATTACACAGTGCAGCATTTTTAAGGTCATCGTGTGGTTCCTCCTTCATACCCGTTTCTTTTTAAGTATATATCGAAACTAAAAAAAACCTGCAAAGGACTTGGCCAGATTACATCGAATTTTTTTTTTTATGGACACCCTAAGTTTTTGTACCCAAACACGATTTTTTTAAAAAAGGAAAATTTTTATGGAATCCATATATCATAAACCGTTCGGAATTTTGTTTTTATGTCTTTGGCAAAGTTGTAGATCCAAACCAAAGCAAAAAAATTCTCATATGGACCGACTCAAAAAAATTGCATCCACTGCATCAATATTGCAAAAAATTGGGAAAAAATGCTATTTTTTCATGATAATATGGAAATATATATATATTTTTAAGGTCATCGTGTGGTTCCTCCTTCATACCCGTTTTTTTTTGAAGTATATATCGAAACTAAAAAAAACCTGCAAAGGACTTGGCCAGATTACATCGAATTTTTTTTTTATGGACACCCTAAGTTTTTGTACCCAAACACGATTTTTTTAAAAAAGGAAAATTTTTATGGAATCCATATATCATAAACCGTTCGGAATTTTGTTTTTATGTCTTTGGCAAAGTTGTAGATCCAAACCAAAGCAAAAAAATTCTCATATGGACCGACCCAAAAAAATTGCATCCACTGCATCAATATTGCAAAAAATTGGGAAAAAATGCTATTTTTTCATGATAATATGGAAATATATATATATTTTTAAGGTCATCGTGTGGTTCCTCCTTCATACCCGTTTTTTTTGAAGTATATATCGAAACTAAAAAAAACCTGCAAAGGACTTGGCCAGATTACATCGAATTTTTTTTTTATGGACACCCTAAGTTTTTGTACCCAAACACGATTTTTTTAAAAAAGGAAAATTTTTATGGAATCCATATATCATAAACCGTTCGGAATTTTGTTTTTATGTCTTTGGCAAAGTTGTAGATCCAAACCAAAGCAAAAAAATTCTCATATGGACCGACCCAAAAAAATTGCATCCACTGCATCAAAATTGCAAAAAATTGGGAAAAAATGCTATTTTTTCATGATAATATGGAAATATATATATAATAAATATAATAAATATATTCATTTTTTCAAAAACATATCAGCATTACAACAATAAAATGTTTAAATAGTAAATTTGAAAACAAGTAACAACAAAAACGGCATTAACCTTTATAGTCTTTCTTTGTCGAAACGACAAACATTGGCTATGCAAAATAAGTGTGAGCAAAAAGATGTGCTTTCTAGGGTTAAGGAATGTTCGTATTAAGATGACATGTACTAGAGAGTTGTTTATATTGTTGTTAGATATAATTTAGCTGAAGAAAGATTTCTTAAATTCCCAGTATTTAAGCCATTTCAGGACAAAATCATGAAAAAATCATAAAAAATAGCATTTTTTCCCAATTTTTTGCAATTTTGATGCAATTGCTTTGGTTTGGATCTACAACTTTGCCAAAGACATAAAAACAAAATTCCGAACGGTTTATGATATATGGATTCCATAAAAATTTTCCTTTTTTAAAAAAATCATGTTTGGGTGCAAAAACTTAGGGTGTCCATAAAAAAAAATTTCGATGTAATCTGGCCAAGTCCGTTGCGGATTTTTTTTAGTTTCGATATACACTTCAAAAAAAACCGGGTACGAAAGAGGAACCAATTTATGTGTTGCACTGTGTTATTAAACTCCAAACTACCGATATGTTCAATTTTTTGCTTAGTCATTTCCAGTCGACATCTTGAAACCTTCATTGTAGTCTTTTTCGATATTAATTATTTTATTATGAAAAACAAAAACTAAAAAAAAATTGGAAATATTGAAAATTGTGCGTCAACATTTTTTAACCAGCACATACTATCCGCGTAAAATGCGCGTAATTCTTATAAGTGAATATAAAATGTTAATAAAGTTTAATTTTTATTAAAATATTTTGCATTAAAAATAATCAAAATAACCTAACTATTATTCGATAAATGCCGCAAATAGTGTATTAAGAACTTTACTAAAATCAGAACTTAAAACATTATTAAGTTTTATTTTCATTTTTAGTTCTTTCCTTCTATAAATTTTGTTAACATTTTGCAAAACTCACAATTTTTTCAAGATTAAAAAAACAAAAATTAAAAACAGAAAATTAGAAAAAGTATTTAATATATGTGACCTTCTCCGAGAAAAGAGACCTAGTGTGTGAAAATGAAGTTTTGAGAAAAACGCATTTAAAGTTTCATAACGCATTATCACTGTGAACACACCTTCAGTTGGGAGATGCGATTTGGTATGGTTAGTTATGATTGGGTGCCGACTTTGGTGACCTCATGCCTATGTGGTGATGTATTTTTTTTTTTTTCGCTTTTAGTGTGACAATACCTTTGCTATTGTTGCTGCTCTGTTCGTTCTCAGCTATCTGTTCGCTCTCAGCAAAGGGTTGATGTGCGTATACTAATACGAAGAACATTGTAAAAATAACTATAAGAAAGGAAAAGAATAAAGTGACGCTTCAGTCTTGTGCCAACTGTATAACGAGTGTTATCAATATCTCAAAAGTTGTTTTTCAAATTTGGTTCTTTTGTAATTTTGTTACTAAGCTGATGTTAATTTGAAGTAATTTTTATAAAAATGAATATATCTGACAGTTTTGATGATGATTTAAAATGACTAGACTCGGTTTATGGCGATGATGGGATCGATATGACGTCATCTGAAAGTGTCGGTGCTAATACTTCGGGACTAACTTAAAATCAAAGTTTTTTGCATGATGTTTCCGAATCCAATATTATATCCGAATTGAAGGAATCCGTTGAAGATATACAAGAGTCGTTTTCTACGTTTTTATGGGTAAATAAATTTTTATCAGAAATCTAACTCATTTCATCTTATTGTACACCCTTTTAGGTACCAGAATCCACTCTTAAGTCCAAACCCGTTTTTTTTCTCGGAGAAGGTCACATATATAAAATATATTTCTTAAGTATTTATAAACAGAACTTCTCGAACTAATGTGATCAAAATTTGTTATAAAGCGTATTTCTTGACTATAAAAAGATTTGAGAAATAAGCTCGAGCTCTAACTGCCGTTTTTATGGAGAACGGCATTATTCTCAATTGGAGAATAAAAATTCTCAACCCTATTCTCAAAGCAACGGAGAAATAAGCTTGTTATCAAATCTATATTAATTCGGTTTCAATAGTTGGTTGAGGGCTTTATGGCATTCTAGCACTGATCTATGGTGATAGGGTTTTTCAGAGCCTTTATTACAGCCAGGCTGTCCGACATTAAGTTTATCTTTGTTCTCACAAGATTCCTTTCCAGAAGTTTGGTCGTTGCTGTATAGATAGCATAAAATTCTGCAGTAAATATAGTTGAATCTTTGCCCAGAGGTATGTGAATTCTGCACTTAGGTCCGTATACACCAGTTCCAACCCTGCTTGAAGTTTTGCATCCGTCAGTATACCACTTCTGTGCATCTTCCCTCAACCATGGGGATCAAGATCCCATTCTTCTCTTGTTGGGATTTGAACTTTGTATTGTCTTCCTATTTCAATCACTGGATTTATTTGATCACTACATAGTGTCATGTTCTTTATGGAACTCGCCTCGTTAAGGATCTTCATATGGCCTTTATGGTCACCTTCTTTGAACTTAAATAGTTGGTGGAGGTCGATTGCTTGCTTCATAGCTTCTCCCTGTATCGCGAGGTGCAAAGGATCCAGGTTCAAAATCACCTCCAGTGATGCAGTTGGAGTCGAACTCATTGTACCTGTAATGTTCAGACATTCTAGTCTTTGTATTGTAACGACAGAAGTCGCGTCGCTCGTTTCTGTCTACACACATTGTTATTATACTGGCGATAACTACAAATAGCTGTCCTTAGGGGTATATAAAGAGCAAAATTGAACAAATCTGGGTCAAACGCCAGCAGCCGTGAACGAAAGCACAAGGTAATTTTACCACTAAACATCCTGCGAGCATCCTTCGACAACCCGTAAGTATCCTGCGAACCTTCTTGAAGGTCCTGTGGATATCCTTGAAGGTCCTGCGAACATCCTTGAAGGTCCTGCTGATATCCTTGAAGGTCCTGCCGATATCCTTGAAAGTCCTGCGAATATCCTTGAAGGTCCTGTCAACATCCTTGAAGGTCTTGTGAATATCCTTGAAGGTCCTGTGGATATCCTTGAAGGTCCTGGGAACATCCTTGAAGGTCCTGCAGATATCGTGGAAAGTCCTGCGAACATCCTTGAAGGAACTGCTGATATCCTCGAAAGTCCTGCCGATGTCCTTGAAGGTCCTGCGAATATCCTTGAAGGTCCTGTGAGCATTCTTGAAGGTCCTGCGAACATCTTTGAAAGTCCTGTTTATATCCTTGAAAGTCCTGTTTATATCCTTGAAGACCCTGAGGATGTCCTTGAAGGCCTGCGAATATCCAGGAAGGTTCTGTGGAGCTCCTCGAACAGTTCATCAGAGAAAACGTGCCGTCCCAGGTCGCTCCTTCATTCTCTCTCTTTCTCTCCCTCTCACTTTATCAACGTAGGTCATACGAAGATCATCAGAGGAAGCTTGCCGTCCCCGATCGCTGTCCTCCCTTTTGAAGATACCAGAGGGAGCATGCCGCCCCAGGTCGCTGCCCTCACCTAGACGTAGTTCATCAAGAGAAGCGTGCCGTCCCAGGTCGCTGCCCTCATCTAGACGTAGTTCATCAGAGAAAGCGTGCCTTCCCCGGTCGCTGTCCTCCCTTTTGTAGATACCAGAGGGAGCGTGCCTTCCTAGGTCGCTGCCCTCACCTAGACGTAGCTCACCAGAGGAAGCGTGCCGTCCCAGGTCGCTGTCCTTTCCTTGTGAAGACATCAGAGGAAGCGTGCCGTCCCCGGTCGCTGTCCTTTAATTGGGAAGATACCAGAGGGAGCGTGCCGTCCCAGGTCGCTGCCCTCAACTAGACGTAGCACATCAGGGGAAGCGTGCCGTCCCAGGTCGCTGTCCCTTCCTTGCGAAGATATCGGAGGGAGCCTGCCTTCCCCGGTCGCTGCCCTCACCTAGACGTAGCTCATTAGAGGAAGCGTGCTATCTCCGGTCGCTGTCCTTTCCTTGTAAAGACATCAGGGGAAGCGTGCCGTCCCCGGTCGCTGTCCTTTCCTTGGGAAGATACCAGAGGGAGCGTGCCGTCTGAGGTCACTGCCCTCACCTAGACGTAGTTCATCAGAAAAAGCATGCCGTCCCCGATCGCCTCTTCATTTCTCTCTCTCTCTCTTTATCAATCCTGTAGTCCTAAGCTCAATAAATGAATTAACCTTTGTAAAGTATAAAATCACGCATTTTACTCTCGGTCCCTGAATCAAATAAATTTCTGTGACGATCCCTACCCCCAGCTAACGGAGGAAATCTCGTCGTTACAGTATCTTCGATAGCTTCTGCTGAGCTGTTTTCTGTGTTGTTTTTTCCCACCATATCACCGATCCGTACAATATGCTGGGAGAATCATTTGTTTATATATCCACATCGACATTTGCGGGCTTAAGCCCCACGATTTGCCTAGAAGTTGTTTAATAGCCCAAATTAATTTTACGGCTTTTTTGCTTATTGCCTCCAGATGAGATTTTCAGGTGAGCGATTTATCCATGGCTATTCCTAAATATTTTGTCTCCTAGGTAAATTAAATTCCTTCTTCTAGTAGATGGAACAATTGTGGATTTCGTAGGGTTTATAGAAAGTCCTTCATTTTCACACCATTCCCATGTTATTTTAGTGCATTGTGCATTTGGTCTCCAATCGTATCATTATGTGTGCCACTTACTATAACTTTGATGTCATCCGCGTATCCTACCGTAGTAAAACCTCGTCGATTCAGTTTAACTAGTAGGTCATCTACTAGAATCGACCACAGTAGCTGAAGTTTCGCTGCAGTATTGCCCAACCACTGGGATGATTGCAGATGTCCTGACAAAGAATCTTCCAAACTCGAAACACATGCATTTTGTCAATTTAATGAATATAAGATTATTTTTATTTTAAAGAATTTGAAAGAGTTTACATCAACTCTTTCAACATCCATGTTGGGGAGGAGTATTGAAGTTTGGCAACCCTTGAACAACATGTATGTTTTCCATTGCATTACTTTGACATTCTTTAGCTATCATTACTTTGCAATTTACTTTTGTATTTTAGTCTTTAACTTTACTTTAAATAAAGAACAATTTAAACAATAACTTCATACTGAAAAGTTGAAATTCGAGTTACATAACTATTGAAAATGCTAAAAGTTGCATACAAAACGACAGTTTTTTTGGCTAATAGTTTTTGGTTGGCTAATAGTTCTCACTCTGAAACTCAGCGTAAAGACTTAGAATTTTATTTTTCATAAAAATTACAAACATTTTATATTTTTTTATATAAAACAATTTACAAGACCTGCGTTTTTAAGAATTTAATTTTTTATGCAGTTACGATTATTGATAAAATATTGTTTAAACATAGTTTAATTTAGCTGAACTGTAATTTCGTATGTCAAAAATAGTAAATTTTCCGTATTATACTTACTATGCTGTTTTCTTGCTTTAAAATTGGTTGTAATTACTAGTGTTTCATATCTTCATATGGTTTATATTTGTTTAGGCTAGTCTAATGTAATTACCAGATAAGACGTTTTGTATTTGTTTAGTCGGGTGATGGATTGTATGTTTTTTTTTACTTAACCCTCCGTTGTCACATGCAAGTAATTACTTGCAAGTAGTGTGTACGTGTTATCAACGAAAAACAACACAATTTTTGAGTGGCTACACTGTACAGTGCAAGTTCATTTGTAAAATGTCGTCAACAGGGGAAGTTCTATCCAAAATGGCTGTCTTTGCCAGTATTGCCAAGATCTTAATACTCTGCGGTACCTAGGGATATATATACCTTTCCTTCTTT
This sequence comes from Eustalomyia histrio, assembly GCA_949748255.1. Taxonomy (NCBI): domain Eukaryota; kingdom Metazoa; phylum Arthropoda; class Insecta; order Diptera; family Anthomyiidae; genus Eustalomyia; species Eustalomyia histrio. The sequence goes on from OX456526.1 coordinate 104,122,503, forward strand.
TATAAAAACGTAAAATTAGTATTTAAACTTATATTTAAAAGGCGACTTTATATCTTTTCTCATTTTCCTTCTTATTTATGTGCACAAAATCAACTATAATATTAACTACTTTTGCAACAAATAAATAAATACAAAACTCAGTACTCGGCAACTCTGTTTTTCGTTTTGTCATTCTACTTGCATCTACTGTCAAAAATTCACTTGCATCAATATTTCATTACTAGTTGAGTCGCAAGTATCATAAGTGTAAGTGTGGTAGTAAAAAAGTATGAGTGTATTGAGTTTTTGGCACTTGCATGTGGCAACGGGAGGTAAGATAAGAAATGCAGTTGTTTCATATTTACTTACATTTAAGATACACTGGTCCGTAGAAGATAACCCTTTTTATCACTCGCCTCATAACGAAAAAACATATGGAATTAATTTATGATAAGAAATGTACCTATGAGTATTATATTAGATTAAGATTGTCATTGATAGTATTTAAACTGAAACATTTTAAAATAACTTTTATTCAACATTCAAGTTGAACCTTTATTCTCTAAAATATTTAGGTTGAACAATTATGCCATTTGAAATAATAATGGTTACAGTTACGATTAAAAAGAAATTTTGAAAATCGGTGAAGAATTTTGGGAAACTTTAATCCAGTTTTGCGAAAAAAAATTAGGCTCACAAGTTTAAACATGAGTTCGCGATTGAAATCAGCGTGCTCGAAATATATATGATCAATGGTCGGTACTCTTGTTTTACATGTAAAGAAAAAATATCGAAGTACTTAGCTAAATGCAAATATAAAACCTTATTTCTTAAATACTCAATTTTTTAGTCAAAATATTAATTTTTTAGACAAGTTACTAAATAGAAGTACTTTGGATTGCAACGAGACAAAAACATAGGCAAGCTGACAAAAACAAAATTATTAACTTATCCAAAAATCTTTTGTAGTTGAATTTTACCTAAGTACTTCGATAATTTTTTTTCGTGTAGATTTAAGGGGTCTTATTTGTATCGCTCTGTAATAATTGAATACTATTTTTGGTAAATTAATTAAAAAATAATTAATTCTACAAAACTCTGACATTAATCTGTTAAGAATCGAACACTTTTGGAATTCTGAAAATGTTTTTCATCTAAACACGATTGCATAATATTCAATGTGTATTCAAGTCGTTCTATTGATTCTTTGATAACTTGCGTTGTTTTAGCACATTTTGAATTATTATCTTTTTCGTATAGTTTACAAAGATCGCTTAGTTTTGACGTTGAACTTTGAATTTCCTGTACATATCTACAAACATTATTTTCAAAATCCATGTATTCCATATTATCGTTTTGGCATAGATTCGATTTAACATGCTGCGTGTATTCTTTTTTCTGTTGAAAATATTGATTTGCTTTCGTTTCGTCTTGTGTGGAATTATCAAGAGGCTGCTTTAATATTGTATCCTTGAATGCACTTATGTTTAAAGTAATGCGACTAGTATTGATGGAATTATGCGTGCTATCATTAAAACAATTATCCAATGGCTCCCAATCAATGTCAAAGCAGTTAAATATATTACTCGAATTTAGATTTTCCTGTTCACGTACGGTATCAAGCCACACCTCAAGTCTAGCTATAGGCCATTCTGCTTTTAATTCTTTCTTCTGGTCACTTATTAAAATTTTAGTGTGAAACATTCCAAATTCGTCTATAACTTGTAATTGCTTGAATTCATACAGTATGTCATTATTTCGGCAATGTTGTGTAGCTTCTTTTACCTGAAAAAGATACGAATTTACATTAATGAATTGTTAAATTCCTGTAGTCGCATTAAAAATGAAAAGTAACAGGACCAGACACTTTTCACAAAGTCAAGTAGCTCATTATGTTTTTTGAATGGCTACTATTTGTTGATAGTAGTAAAAAAAGTTTCAATGCAGTTATTTTATATAACGGAAACAAGAAACCATCTATACCCATCGCACATATTGTAAACACTAAGGAATCGTACGAAACAAGGGTTAAATTGCTAAAATGTATTAACTATGAAGATCACAATTAGAAAGTTTGTTCCCATTTAAAAGTAGTGGCATGATATGTGGAATGCAACGTGGATACACAAAATATTGTTGTTTTATTTGCCTCTGGGACAGTCGAGCTCGTGATTTTCATTATAAGAGAAAACATTGGCCGAAAAGATTAGCCATTACAGTGGTCCAAGACAACATAAAGTATGTGCCTCTTATTAGGAAAGAAAACATTATTCTTCCACCATTACATATAAAACTTGGACTCTTGAAAAACTTCGTCAAAGCATTAAATAAGGAAGGCCAAGCTTTCGCCTATTTGAGTAAAATTTTTAAAAGTATTCCTTTGGCAACAATTAAGGAAGCAATCTTTAATGGTACACGAATAAGAAAAACTTATAAAATATACGAAATTCGAGAAATATTTGTCCCCACATCAGACTGCAGCTTGGAAATCATTTAAATTGGTGGTTTATGATTTCCTGGGAAACAACAAAAACTCGGAGTACAAAACTATTGTTGAATATTTTTAATAAAAATTATTAAAAAATCGATACATAATACTTTTTTTCTAATTTATCAAATATTATTTCCTAATTTGACTATTTTACTTTTTCAACAAGTGTTTATTTGTCACTAAAGATTCATTTTTTACATTCTTACTCAAGCTTTTTCCCAGAGAATCTCGGTGATGTAAGTGATGAGCACGGAGAGAGGTTCCACCAAGAAATAAAATCCATCAAGAGGCGATATCAAGAATATCGGGATGAGAGAATGATGGGAGATTACATTTGGTTTCTCATAAGCGAAACGGACCCCAATGAAAACAAACGTAAAAAAGGTCCAACAACTATTTAATACTAACATACAAATAAATTTAAAGAAAATCAAAAAACAAAATTAATAAATAAAAAGGTAATTTTATTTTTTTAATACTGTTGATCTTAATAATACAATATTATTGGGCATATAAAACAAAAAAAAGAGAAAATCTGAAATTAGGTACTTTTACATAAATGGCCATAGCTTTGGTATTTACCCATAGATGTTCTTTGAAAATGACTTATTTTTTATATAGAAGTACTACATTTAAGAAAAAAATTATTTTATATTTTTTTTTTCAAGATTAATACCCGTACTCTAGAAAAATGTTGACCATTAAATGACAATTCTTTTGATTGATCAAAATATCTTGTTCCTAGTTTGAGATATAGTCAAAATAGTAAAGCTACTCAAAAATTAAAATATAAAAACAAAAAATTCAAAATTTTTAAATTCCTCCAGAAACAAAATTTTTAAATGCGATTTTCGGATTCCGGAGACCCAAATCAATAAAAAAAAATAGTCGCACGCTTGTCGCACGAATTTTTTTAAAATTTGTTAACTAGTGTTATTACAATAATTTACCAAAATTAACAAATATAACTTACAGTAATATGAAATTCTTTAAATTTAAACAAAACAATATTAGTAATACATAAAACAAATTACATTCAATTTAAAATTTAATTTAGTTACACGAAACATTTAAAAACACAACTTATCACAAAATGTCAAGTAATCATGTAATCAGTAATCAAGCAATCATGTAACATGCATTAATATTGTTTGTATCTTCGTTCAGATTCATCGTTCTCTTTATGTTTTGTTGAATATGTAAACTTTCCAATGTGAATATCTTCCTCTCCTTTGTCTCTGTTGACGTATAACCTTTTACACGTATATATTGCGAATTTTGTTTCAATTTTTTATTAGCAAATAATTTTATTTTATAAATTTTTTGTATATGGTTTTTCGAATTAAAAACACGACGTTTAAGTTAAACAACAAATTGAATATTTTTATTAAACAAACAGTAATGTATGTATATATTTATAGTAGCAAAACAAAAAATGGTTACAGTTTTTTCAGATTTAAGAGTATTTATACAAAATTGATACAGCTTTAAGAACCGTTAAATAATTTGGGACAAGAGAATAAGATCAGTGATTTCAACAATAGCAAAAATAAATGTAACAGATAATACACTAAGCAAATTAAAAATACAAATTAAAAAAAAAACAATTTTTATTTTTATAAAGCTGTGCTCTCTTTACCCTTTGTAATGTCTATTTGGTGTTCTCCTATTCTCGTTTCCAGTGTTCTTTTTTTGTCCCTTTGTATATTAAATCACATTCGATCGTCATTCCTATTACACTTGATTTTGTAAACACATTACTCTGTTGTTGTTTATTAATCGGTGCCTTAGTTCTAGAAAAAATTGTGTTGTGTTAGGCTTGTACGCGAAACTTATTTTCTTGTATCGATTGATGTTTTTATATTTTTTTTATCCGTTAAACCCGGAATGTATTTTACACTGTAAAATTTGGTAACCCCGTTATTAACGGTTTGTTGTTGGGTGTTGAAATTTGTTTTCCCTAATGTTTAAAACTCTTGAAATGAGATTTTTTGCTGTGTTTATTACTTGGCTCTTTAAGTTATTACCTAAAAAGCTTAAACAATTGCGTCAACTTTCCTTCAGTTCGCTAGCAACAACTGTTCTAAGATTTATTACATATATTCCTTTTCGAAAGAAAGCAACACATTACCATTAATTAGTAGGAAGAATTTTCTGACTGTTGCTTCTCTTGAAAAAAATGGTTAAGGATTAAAAATAAAAAAAAAAATAAATTCTCTTGCAAATCTTTTAAAGAATCTGAACAGCGCCCAACGTTGGCTACATCCACAATTAACAAAAAATCATCAAGAGTTAGCCGGGCACTAAAATACCAAAAATTGAATACATGCACAATAGAACGTTTGAAAGAATTTTGGATTCGGAAGAATTTCAGGGAAGTTATTATTATTCAATTTTACATGATTGTTTTTACTTTGTGTAAATATTTTTACATTTCAATGGCTGATCTGTGTAATAAAAATTCGGGTAACAAAGAAAATTTGGACTAAAGTTGATTAAAATGCTGACTAGTACAAACAAGTGCGCAAAGCCGTGAAATTCGGGCGAACTCCTAACTTACTGAGGATTAATTCAGTTTGTGTTTTATAAACAAAATGCAATTATTTAATTCTCCGTCGTCGAGACATTAGAATTGCAATTAAAAGTACTAAAAAAACATGTGAACATAGACCTATATATTATTCAATTGCAAAGTATATGTAGACACAAAACTATACATCAGTGCAATGATTACAAAAGTGTTACATAAATAAAATTGGTAAGGAGACACAACCGAAAAGCTAACCGAATATAGCACAAAATGTATTGTCATCATCAGTAAGTCGAAATTTTCGTATTCATTCATCCATTTGTTTAATTAGTTAGGTACTTCTGCATCCAAGATTAACCAAATTGCACCTACACCTTGGCATGATAGATTCCTAATGGTTTACCAGTCAGCGACTCGAGCTCATACATATTATTACCTATAACGCTAAACGTTCTACATTACATTTGACATTTATATTATTTTTGAAATCGCTCTGTAAAAAATTCCTCAATCTGTGATGGTTTGCCATATATGCCCTGATATCTGAAATTACACTCTGATTCACCCTTTCTTATGCGTTTGTTTGTGGAGAATTAGAGTATTCAAAAACCGAAACCGAAAACCGGTCAACCGAATATTTTTTAAATTCGAAGAAAACCGAAAACCGGTATTTTTTGTTCGGTTGACCGGTTTTTTTAATTACATCACCAACTGGGTTACTTGGTCTCTTTTAAAATCGTTTTTTAGGCTATGAAGATTTAGATGAAAGTCTGATAGATTGCGATGAAGACCTAACTTTGGATATTTCAAATTCAAATAGTTTAATTTCTGATCTAAATAACACAATAAACAGTATTCAAAATCCTAAGAAAGAGACTGTACAAAATAATTCATCATTATACAGTCACTTACATTTAAAGTCGGGCAGGCGCTTGAAATTATTTCTAGTCACAATATCTATGTTTTTATAAAAGAAATACATCTCACTTTTTTCTGCTTTATCACAAAAACCCTTTTATTTAAAAACAACAACAAATATATATTCCAAGTGCCGTAATAAAATGTACATGAAGCCTAAACTGAGAAAAAGTCACTTTTCAGCCTCACATTGAAAGTCGGGCAAGCAATGTTCTCTGCAATGCAATCGGTAAATATACCGTTATTTTTGCATTTTCTGTATTTATTTTCAAAATTATGGTTTAGTGTTATCTTATCAGTCCTTCAGTGAAGTTTATTAGAGTATTTTGTAAAATGCCGCGTAATATTAGGCAGTCTACATTGGAAGAACGAAAGATAGTTATTGAACAGCATTTAGAAGGAAAATCTGAACGCGAAATATCGAAATTAGTTAAAAAAAAAGCAAATCAACGGTGCATGATATTATATCCAGATATAAGGAAAATGGATTGATTGCAAACAAACAACGTGAACCCCAACCAAAAAAACTATCCTCCAAGGATGAGAGTATGGTTTTAAGAGAAGTGAAGAAAAATCCCTTTATATCTGCACCAAAATTGACTGCAATGGTTAAAGAAGCATCTGGAACGGAGGTTAACCCAGAAACAATAAGAAGACTTCTTCGAAAAAATTACTTTCATAGCCGAGTTGCAAGAAAGAAGCCCCTGATTAGCAAGAAAAACCAAAATGACCGACTTGTATTTGCTCGTCAATATATGGATAAGGGTTTTAATTTTTGGAGCACTGTAAGTATGGACAAAAATAACAATTTCATTATTTTAAACATGAAGTTTAAGGTCCTATTTACTGATGAAAGTAAATTTAATTTATTTGGATGCGATGGAAGGGGTAAAGTATGGCGCAAACCAAACAAAGAGCTAGAAGGCAAAAATTTAAGAAAAACATTCAAACATGGTGGTGGATCGGTAATGGTTTGGGAGTGCATGGCAGCTTCAGGAGTTGGCAACTTGCATTTTATTGATAGAATAATGAACAAGCATATTTATTTAAATATTTTGAAGACCAATTTGAAAGAAAGTGTCAGGAATCTAGGTATTGAAAGTAACTTCCAATTCTATCAGGATAACGACCCGAAACATTCAGCACTTGATGTAAAGAATTGGTTGCTGTATAATTGTCCGAAGGTGATCAAAACACCTGCTCAAAGTCCCGATCTTAATGTTATTGAACATTTATGGGACGAATTAAGACGCAGGATGCAGGACAGGCTGTGTACATCAAAACAACTCTTGAGAGCTGCTCTGCAGGAAGAGTGGAATAAGATTAGCCCTGATGTTTGCAAAAAACTAGTTGAATCGATGCCAAGTCGGCTACAAGCTGTTGAGAATCAAAAAGGTGGCGCAACAAAATACTAACTTTGCGTTTTTTTAATATTATTGATTTTTTATGTAATGCCCGACTTTCAATGTGAGACAGAAAAGTGTCCTTATTTTAGTTAAGCCTTTGTGTACATTTTATAACAGAACTTGAAATATATATTTTTCGTTGTTTTTAAATAAAAATGCTTTTGTGATAAAATAGAAAAAAGTTAGATGTATTTTCTTTCATAAAAACATAAATATTGCGACTTGAAATATTTTCATGAGTCTGCCCGACTTTAAATGTGAGTGACTGTATGATAATTTCATATATCTTGATAAATGCGACAAAAGAACTGAAAAGTTGGAAAATTTATATAATTGTCTTTTGACTATTTGTCCAACATCTTCTTAAAACGAAACATTGTAATTGAATATTATTTCTAAAATATTATTTTAGAAGTGAAAAATATATTTTCATTTTACATATTTAAAATGTTATATTAAAAAAAATTATTTAATGAAAAACGTTTTAAACGTTCAAATTACTAACGTACCTAATTTTACCAATTTACAAACTTTATGACCTCTATTCATTTGATATGCATATAGTTTTATTATATTAATATTTAAGATATTATATTAAAAAATATTAAAACCAATAAATAAAATGTTAAAATGAAATACAATAAAAAAAATATTATAAAATATTTTTTTCAAAGAATGTATTTTTTTATTTTTATTACTTTATATATTAAATTTCTTTTTTTTTTTGTTTGTAATTAAAAAATTATATAAGCTTTTTATTCAAATTAAAAAAAACCGAAAAAAACCGGTTGACCGGTTTTTTCTGCAAAAACCGAAACCGGTTTTTTTTAAATTCGATTTTTCGAAGAAAACCGAAACCGGTTTTTCAAAAAGGCCGGTTTTTTGAATACTCTATGGAGAATGCACCGGGGTTTTCATGTGGGTAATTTTATAGTCCTGTGTCAACTTTTTGACTTTAAAAACATGAATTTCGTAAAATGATCTACCACAATGAAAATATAAAGGTTGTTCACGAGAGGTTGGTTATCAGCTTATTTGGTTATAAAATTAAAAATAACCTCTGGGCACCGCAAACACTGTTTAGTGTTATCTACTTATGTTTTGAATCAGCTGTGCTTACCAGTGGTCGGCAGAAAGAAAGAATATGAATGTATTGGTGTTTTACACCGTAGGAAATTATTTTATCTTTCTAGATAAATGAATTAATCGTTAAGAGAATATCGGTATTGATTGAATTAAAATAATTAAAATAGTTCATGTTTTTGTTTTCTCTATTATAAAAAATAAAAATAATTCATAATAATAATAATTTTTTGATTGCATACAAGGCACTCTGCCTCATTTAATATATTTAAAGAAAATAAAAATAAATCTTCCCACTCAACGTTGCACATTTTCAATTTAAAATGTAAACGAAAAACAAAATGATTACCTACAATAAAAAAAATAAAAACCTATAATCAAAAAAAAAAAACAACAAATTTTAGAGCGTACTTTATTTCTTCAACAAAGCGGCATATACTTGTTCTGTTAAAAGTTAGCATGCTACTGAATGACATAATTGTATTTTTTGTGCTCTTAGCTGTGAGATTTGTTGACAATCGTGTTGTGTACGTGTCAGTAGCCGATTATGTTCGCCCTCTATGTGCTATGATTGCCAATCACTGGCTTACACCCATAGTAATCCATGCTTAAAAATATCAGAGTTGGCAGGCAATACCCCTAAAATACCGTTATCGATTCTATACCCTTTCAACTCACTATCGTTACCCCTAAAATACCGTTACCGAAATAACTGAAAAAATCGTTTTCCTTAAAATACCGTTACCGAAATAATATAAAATACCGTTATCGCTAAAATACCGATACCGAAATAACTGAAAAAATTTTTATCCCTAAAATACAGTTACCGAAAAACTGAAAAATCGTTCTCCTTAAAATACCGTTACCGAAATAATTGAAAAATCGTTATCCCTAAAATACCGTTACCGAAATAACTGAAAAAATCGTTATCCCTAAAATAACGTTACCGAAATAATAGAAATTAGCGTTACCGAAATAAAAGAAAATAGCTTTACCCTTAAAATACCGATTCATTTTTTTAGTAAGTAATGTCTACACAAGTTATGATCTTGTTTACCAGGTGTCTTCAAATGCAATAAAATGTGCCATTATATATGAAAATTACATAAAAAAAAACAATAAAATTTTTTTGTTGTTCTTTTGTGTGTAATTTTCGAATTTTATTTTTCATTATGGTATGAGATATAATTATATGTGGTTATTAAAGAAATATTTTTTGATATGGTATAAGATATAATCATATATGATACAATATGTGCAAATTTGAGATATTGTTATATATAGTTCTATATCTAGAGTAATTTTGATATGGTAAAAGATATAATTTCATATAAATATATGTGGAACCATGTCAATGGTTTCGAATCCCAGCCAGTGAGATAAATTTTTTGTGCTTTTAGTTTGTTTTTATTTCCTGTTTAATATTTTTTTACAAAACTTTCACATTTAACTTATTTCGGGATAACAAGGACTAGAAATTTTTGATAGGATATAAGTAGTGAAAATTTATATATATATTTTTTTCGCTTAAAATATCATTATTTTGCCATGTCCCAGACCAAAACTCTAAGATGTACCTCAATAATGAGTTAGCCCATACTCCAGGTAACACATATTTCAAATTTCAGGTTTCTAGCTAAATCGGTGTGGGCAGCCCGTTAAGGGAGACTGTTCACCTTTTTGCCCCTCTTCGTAAGCATTTACAAAAATCCGACCTAGGTGAATGTCTACACCGGAGGAGGAACATATGAACCAAATTTCAACTTCAAAGCTCCAGCGTTTTTGGCAGGACGTCAAGGGTGAGAACTTTTCCCTTTTCTGCCCCTCACCTTTGGATTTTAACTTTATACATACAACAGTTTGTGCATGCTGTTAAAGGATATTTAAAATGTCTGGTTTCTAGGGTTCTAGTAGGTTTGGGCAGGCCGTGAAAGGGGAGTTTTTCCCCATTTTGCTCTTCCCCGAAGGCGTTTCCAAGAACCTCGTCTTAGCGAATGTCTACGCCGTAGGGAGAACCTACATGCAAAATGTCAGCGTCATACCTCCTGCGGTTTGGCTGGGCGTTGTTGAATGAAATAAAGAAATAAATATTTACATATTTACACAGTTACACATTTTCACATTTGCCCATTTGTCTATTTGCACATGTGCACATTTACACATTTGCATATTTGCACATTTACATTACCATCAATCTATCAAACCATCAAACAATCAATCAAATTTTCACTTTTGAACATTTGCACTTCTGCAAATTTGCACATTTTCAAATTTGCACTTTTGCACATCTGCACATTAGCATAATTGAACATTTACATGCCAAATATAAACTTCATAGCTCCAGCGGTTTTGGCCATCAAGGGGGAGAATTTTCCGCTTTGTTTTTCGTTGTCCCTATATACATATATATATACCTTATCACAACTCTCTCATTCATTCATTTCCATAACATGGTATTTTATAAACTATATTAGACGTCTAATTTTTGTATCATATCCTTTGTCTTGCTAAATAATCTATTTATAGTATTGTATGATTTAAAAGCTATTCTATATCTATTATTCTTGATCTTTCCAAGCGTTCCGATATCCCTGATACATAGACTATATTTAATCCAAGATATTTTATACAATTAGATTTAGGAATAGTGAAACAATTCAAAACTACTGAAGTACAATCTGCATCTCTAATTGTGAATGTGACATGGCCCGATTTGTCAGCATTATATATTATATTATATTCCATTTGTTTAGCCAATTTTGAATGAGTTCCAGGTGCTTCTGCAGCAGATAGCTTAGAAGACAAAATGGCAGTATCGTTTGCATATGTCGCAATCACTACATCGTTGTTAGTTAGCATATCTGACGTGAATAATAAATAAAGTATTAGGCCCAAAACGCTCTCTTGAAGCACGCTTATTGTTTTAACAACCCTATGGCATTGCTCAGGTGTTCCGTGATATCGTTATACATATTTTTTGGGAGCTTCTACTACAATAATTGCATGATTGAATGACCGCATATTATAAATTTCTTTATTATTGGATTTCGCATCTAAGTCAACAAAAAACATGGAGAGTGGTTCGTAGTACGACTTATAATATTTCTTACACTTCCAACTTCATGGCCTAAGTATAAAAGCTTTGATTTTATATCCTCAATAGGTGTAGAGTGATGAAGACCTTTTATAACTACACTGAAAGGACGTTCTTGTTTAATTTGATACCACTGCTATCTAAATATTTAAATAGTTTTCTAAAAGAGTCAACTGTCTTAATACTTTATCGTACCTTTCCGTCTCTCAAAGATTTTTAGTTAATATTCAATTTTTTTAAGCTAAAGATCATTTTTTTATAAAATTTCTTATTTTATTTTCGATATTTCGCTAACAATTTGTTAGCATCTTCAGAAAAACAAAATTTTAATATTTATAAAAAGTTGACAAACAAAAAAAATATTTAACATTTATATATAAAAAATATATAACATTTAAATATAAATTAAATTTTTAAAAAATTAAATTAACATTTAATCAAATATAAGTGGTAATTTTATAAACAACATTTTCCTGCTAAAGATCGTAAAAAATATTTTCATATTGGTTTAATACTTTGGTTTATGAAATTTAACATAATAAATGTTGTTTATAAAATAAAATAACATTATGAAATTAAATTATTATAGTTATTAAAAACATATCTATACATTTAAGTTTCCTAATTTTTTACTAATTAAATATCTATAATTCTGAGCTAAATTTTCTGTGTCAACTTTAAAGTTCATCATCTGTGTCAAAGGTGTATTAATGATTTCTAACATTTCTAACATATAACGTTTTTTATAATTATTTTCTGTTCTTAATATTGAAACATTTTCAAAGTTAGGATGGTGATTTAATATAGAACAATGAGATGACAATGCGGTTTTTTCCGAATTAATATTTCTATGTTTTTGGTCTGATTTATGTCCTGAAATTCTGGTTTTTAATTTATTCTTTGTCGTTCCTATATATACTTTATCACAATTTTCCTGATCATTTCCCTGACAAGGTATCTTGTAAACTAAATTTGACATATCCCACTTATCAATTCTATCTTCAGTCTTACTAAATAATTTCCCTAATGTATTAAAATTACGATGAGCTATTCCATATTTCTCCTTATCAAAGATGTTAGATCTCGCCAATCTCTCTGATAATCCAGGGACATATGTTAAAGATTTAAAAATTCGTGGTTCAGTTATATATAATCTATTTTGTGTTATCCTATTTCTATATTGACCTACTAATCTATAAGATAACTCAGTTGGAAAACCATTATCTCGTAATATATCTCTGATCTTTATAATGTTTCCTCTATGAAATTCTACATCACTTATTGTCAATACTCTCTCTATAAAATTCTTAGCTGTGTTCATAATAATGTTCCTACTATGTTTAGAGTAATAATTAATTATTCTCCCTGATACAGTTGGTTTCTGATACCAATCCATTATTAATCTGATGTCTCTCTTAATATTCAATGTATCCAAATATGCTAGTGTTTTGATCAAAACTATTTAATGTTGTAAGCATGTTGTTAACTGCTAATTCTGGAATGATACAAAATAAGTCATCTACATACTTCGTCATTATCCTTGGTTTTACGCTTAATTTCTCTATAGACTCATCTAGCAATTTCTCCATTATTATATCCGCAATAATTGGAGAAGCTGGAGATCCCATTGGAAGTCCCATTTGTTGTATATATATATTCCTATTGTACTGAAAATATCTATTGTCCTCTATACAAAATTTTAAAATACGTAAAAATAAAAATTTTTCCATCTCTGTATGTTGCATTATTACGTCCCACTTTTCTTCTATTGTACTCTTTGCTTAATCAACTGGTATACTAGGAAATAGTGAAACAACATCAAATGAAACTAAAATCTCATCATTTTCTATATGTTGTCCTCTAATTCTATCTTTAAATTGTAAGGAATTCTTAATATTATATCTAGAAAATTTTGTTATCTCTTTAAGAATATTTACAATATATTTGCATAATTCGTAAGAAGGTGAATTAATAAAGGAACAAATAGGTCTTAATGGAAAATCCTCTTTGTGAATCTTCGGTAGTCCATATAACATAGGTGCGATAGCACCTAGGTCATCAAAATTCTTTTCTTAAATAATTCTTCAACCAAACTGTTATTTATCCTTTGTAATCTACCTGTAGGATCCTTATTTACTAATTTATACTTTGTACTATCACTTAAAATATTATTAATTCGCAAATCATAATCTTGTTTATACATAGCCCACAGTAGTGTTACCTTTATCTGCTCTCAAAACAAGAATATCCCTATTCTTCTTTAAAAATTTTTCTGTTTCCTTTATTATATCTAGCATTAATTTATAATGGTTTTCCAACTGAGTTATCTTATAGATTAGTAGGTCAATATAGAAATAGGATAACACAAAATAGATCATATATAACTGAATCAGAGAGATTGGCAAGATCTAACATCTTTGATAAGGAGAAATATGGAATAGCTCATCGTAATTTTAATACATTAGGGAAATTATTTAGTAAGACTAAAGATAGAATTGATAAGTGGGATATGTCAAATTTAGTTTACAAGATACCTTGTCAGGGAAATGATCAGGAAAATTGTGATAAAGTATATATAGGAACGACAAAGAATAAATTAAAAACCAGAATTTCAGGACATAAATCAGACCAAAAACATAGAAATATTAATTCGGAAAAAAGCGCATTGTCATCTCATTGTTCTATATTAAATCACCATCCTAACTTTGAAAATGTTTCAATATTAAGAACAGAAAATAATTATAAAAAACGTTATATGTTAGAAATGTTAGAAATCATTAATACACCTTTGACACAGAGAATGACCTTTAAAGTTGACACAGAAAATTTAGCTCAGAATTATAGATATTTAATTAGTAAAAAATTAGGAAACTTAAATGTATAGATATGTTTTTAATAACTATAATAATTTAATTTCATAATGTTATTTTATTTTATAAACAACATTTATTATGTTAAATTTCATAAACCAAAGTATTAAACCAATATGAAAATATTTTTTACGATCTTTAGCAGGAAAATGTTGTTTATAAAATTACCACTTCTATTTGATTAAATGTTAATTTAATTTTTTAAAAATTTAATTTATATTTAAATGTTAAATATTTTTTATATTTAAATGTTAAATATTTTTTTTGTTTGTCAACTTTTTATAAATATTAAAATTTTGTTTTCCTGAAGATGCTAACAAATTGTTAGCGAAATATCGAAAATAAAATAAGAAATTTTATAAAAAAAAGATCTTTAGCTTAAAAAAATTTAATATTAATATTAAAATAAGATCAAATAAAGTTATATGATTTTTAGTTAAGTTCAGTTTCTGGAATAACTTTACTTAAATTATAAACGATTTTTCTAATATCCTCCGCTTTTGGGATAAAGATTGGTAAAGGTTTTGGGGTGAATTCTTGAGGTAAAACATTATCATTACAGTCTTCTTCTTTGTCATCAGGAGCAAGGGAGGCATTTTGGTTAGACATAGATGGACCATCTTCTCAATTTTGACGTTTTGGAACAAACACTTGCGGTGACTTTGAAATTGCCCTTTGACGAGGATTTACTGGCACATACTGCCAGCTGCATTCACCATCAGAACTACTATCCTCACTTAAGTTCACATTCTCTGTCTGCATACCAGAAAATGACGAAAAAATCCACGATATTGTGTTGGCCGATCAAAGAATAAAAGTGCGAGTATATGAATGTATATGAATGAGTATATGAATTTGTTGGCAAGTCAGATTTATAAATAATGTACAACAGTGGACTCAAGCTGCTGTCCTGTGGCACTCAAGCTTGTATGTCTTGTGGGCAAATAACAAAGTTACTTTCCCTAATGGTAAATTTGGGACCTCTTATATAGCTTTCTAGAAGCTTGTGGGTGTTATTTGGCAGCATATTTTAAACCATCATGCCAAAAACTTGTGATACATCAATGAAAAGTGTAGAACAATATTTTTTTCTTCAAAGGCTTTTTTAATAACAGTTACTAGCCCATGGAATTGCTCTATGGTAGTATGACTTTTCCGGAACCCAAACTGATAATCTGGGATGGAGTTACTTTGATAAAAAGCGAGGGTTAGTTTCTTCATTAAAGATTTTTGAATAGCTTTGATATGTTTGATAAAATACTGATTGTTCTATATGACTTGACTTTAGTGTTATACATGCCAGGTTTGGGTATCATTTTCACTAGTGAAACCTTCCAATCTTGGGAGTAGTATTCAAGACGGAATATAGCGTTGAAAATAAAAAAAAATTATTCATAAAGCAATACTGGGTATTCTAAAAGCATCTTATTGGTAATATTGTTAATCCCTGGTGCTTTTCTCGTGTTTAGATTTACAATTGATTGTTCGACCTCTCGCATCTCAAACCTGAGGGAGGTTTCTATTGTGTGCTGGGGTATAGCAGGGGGCTACTTCTCTATATTATTTGAAATATCCCATTACTGCCTGCCCATAGATCGGCTCGTACGATTTTGATAAAATTTGGAAATATGTGCCCGGAAGACCATAGAAGTTGATAGAAAAAAAAAATTTTTACCTCAGCTCCGACCTGAGATATGACATGGGTATTTAAATACCCGACAGGCATTGGTGTGAAGTATTTACTTTCACTTTACCATATCTGGCAAAAAAACACCCAACACTATTTTGTTGACATTTTCTTTATTGTTGACATTCGAAAAATGTTAAAAAAAAATGATAAACCGTTATATTTACCTATAAACAATTTATGCCGATAAACAATTGTAAGTATACATAATTTTTTTCATTACGTTTTACAAATATTTTTATTGTATAATTATAAATACATATAATAATTATTAGATTATCGCAATCTAATACTAAATATACTAAATTTTTGGATTCAAAATGATTCGTCGACAGAAAATTCAAACTGCTAAAGAATTGCAAGCCCTTTTTGATAGTTGTTTTGATGAGGACAGTGATAGAGAAGAGAACTTTATCCAAAACGCAGACGCCGTTGATATCATCATTACGTTTCCCGATGATGTCGATAATCCTAGTGACAATGAAGAGTTGGACGACAATGTTCAATTGTTGCGCGATGAGCCGGAGCTGCCTAATGAGATTACGGGCCAATTCGAAATCGAATGTACTTATAATGACTGCAACGAGTATATGCCAGCAGGCGGTGATAATGATACGGTAAGTTTTGAAACCGAAGAAGAAGATGATACACCGGTAGCCTCAACATCTAGTGGTCGTGGTCGTAAATCAACATTAAATTCAAAAAAGGCACCGAAGCGACCCAGAATCGATGAAGGAATCAAACCAAAATGGTCTCGGTCACATAATTATAAATTTGATAAGACTCCATTTGATGATACGGCTAATTCATACAAAGCGTTGTATGAAAGAATTGGTGCCATGAATCCAGTGCAGCTTTGCGAGATGTTTATCGATGAGGAGGTTTTAAATCTGTTGGTCAATTTAACCAACCAATACGCTGCGACCAACAATTGTCCATCATTCATAACATCAACTAGCGAAATGAAAACATTTTTGGGCTTGTTGTACATCACAGGCTACTACACTTTGCCGCAAATGCATAATTATTGGTCAAATCGAGAATCATTGGGATGTGCGCTAATAAAAGAATGTATTTCAAGGGACAGATTCAAACGAATCAAACAATTCTTTCATGTGTGCGACAACTCAGCAGTGGATCCGAAAAACAAATTTGCAAAAGTCGCACCATTGAATGATTTATTGAACAAAAAATTTCTTCAATTCGGTGTATTCTCTCACCACCTTTCGATTGATGAACAAATGATTGCATACTACGGCCGGCATTCGTGCAAAATGTTTATCAAGGGTAAACCAATTCGTTTTGGATACAAGTATTGGTGTTTGGCTTCGGTTGAAGGCTATTTGTATCAGCTTATTCCATATGCTGGTGCATCAGAACAAGTGGACCCAGGTTTCGGGTTGGGAGAAAGGGTAGTCCTATCGCTGCTGTCACATGTGGAAGATCGCGCCAAGCACACGGTTACATTTGACAATTTTTTTACAAGTCACAAACCAATGACTCGTTTGTCAAACGATGGATATTTTGCTTTAGGAACTGTTCGTGATAATCGGACCAATCATGCCGACTTAATGGTCATCAAGGAAATGAAAAAGAAGCCTCGCGGGACGTCTGACTTTCGTTTCGATAAGAATAATTCTATACTCGCAGTGCGTTGGAATGATAATGCGGTAAGTTATTCACAACAATCTATTATGTCAATAGCTTCATTCTTCGCTTTACCTCCATCATTGATATGGTCTTAATTAACTCTTATTTTTCAGGTCGTTACCTTATTATCAAATTTCCTTAGCCATACACCAATGGTCCGCGCAAAACGGTATGATAGAAAGCAACGAAAAATGGTTGCTATTGAGCAGCCCCATTTGGTCAACCAATACAATCAGCGCATGGGCGGGGTTGACCTTTTTGACAACGCAATGAATAATTACAGAATTCGGATCCGGGGAAAAAAGTGGTACTGGCCATTGATAACAAATGCGTTCGACGCGGCTATGGTAAATGCGTGGAAACTACATTGCTTTGGCCGGAAGTATGAAAACAAGCCAGCAATGCCACAATTCGACTTTCGAGTGGAAATGCGTTACGACCGCATGGATCATTTTATAGGAAAACTCAATACTCGTCATCGTTGTCCGCAATGCGGTGGGAAAACTGAGTATGGCTGTTTGAAGTGCAAGGTGAATTTGCATCCTGCTCCTTGCTTCTTGGATTATCACAACGGTGTTGCACCAGATCAGAAGAAGATTAATAAGGCTAAGTGATTTAAACATTTAAGTATCATGTTTTCTGAATAAAAATAAAAATTACTCGATTTAAAAATGCTTTTTATTCATTGTAAACAATTTTTTTTTATATAGAAAAAAATAGGCATTTTTAGTACACACCATGGACTGTCGGGTATTTAAATACCCATTGTCATTTGACCGTATCTGAAGGCCAGGTGTGTTGACATATCACTTCCGGATTTTTTTCCATTGCATAGTGGACAAGTTAAGCTATCTGATAAAAGTCGAAATTTTTAATTTTTCCCATTTTCCTATGTTAAGCAGCACTTTTCCTGAGCATTTTCCGACAAAGAAAAAACATCGATTTTTGTCTGTGAAAAACAAAAGGAAAACAAAATAAAGGAAAATCCTGCTAAATTTTTTAATTTAGTCCAATCTTTCTTCTTTACTTAAAAAAAAAAATACCGCGATATCTCTCACCTGGACCGCACAAAATTTTTTTATGTGTCAACACTTTCTTGGGTATTTTAATACCCATTAGGCAGGAATGGGATATTTGGTGCAAATACTCTTTTTAGGTGTTCAACGAAAAGTTCTTCCTTTTCAAGGTCATTTCTTCCCCAGGCTCCATTAGATTTTCGAAGATGACGCTGCCTTCATAACACAGGTCTTTTAAGATTTTTTGTAGCTCGTCATAAATAGACAGTTCTTGAAGTTGAATATAGATTTTCAATGAATTTGTTTAGGGACGCGATTCTCTGAGTTTCCAGTAATTTTCGTAGTTTCTTTGTACATTCTTTGAGTTGTGGAGATCTATGCTGTTGTCATTCTCTTCGAGCTCTCCTTTTTTCTTGAAAAAGTTTTTCGACGTTTGCAGAAGAAATAGTATGTTGTCTGTTTTGTATTTTGTGTTTAATTGCGAGCTGAACAGCGAGTTTGAAATTTAGTTCAATACACTCACCAAAAAAGTCTATATTGACAACTGAAAATTTTGCTGTTATTACGGGAAATTTTCCTAATTTGAGGCCAGCGGTATTTTTTGCCAATCTTAGCAACACATTTCTGCTGATGTGTATAATGAAATTAGTAGAAAAAATTAGCCGATACTAAATTTTAGTAAACTTTTTGTAAAATGGAATTTAAATCGGTTTCCTAAATCAGCAAAACATTTACTAAATGTTATTAATATAAGCACAATCAAATTTGTATAAAAAATTTCTAAGCTGTAAACTGCAATTTAAAATAGATCTACTAAAATCAGCACCAAATTTGTAAATATTATTGAAATGGAAATAGTAGGAATGTTAATAACCGCTACTAAAGATTGGTAAAATTATGTACAAAGTTTATTAAAATAAATAATCTTGAATTAAAAAAAGTTTTTGATAAACATTAGTGAACTAAACTTAAAGAATTGTAAAATATAGCATAATTTTAATTTATAAAATAAAATATTTAAAATGTAAAAATTAACTCGGTTATTTTTAGATACACTTTAGTTACACTCATTTTTATCGAGCAACATTTTTTTATTTATATTTTTCAAAAATATTTTGGACAAAGCTGAAAAAAAATTCAAAGGCTTAAAAACTGGTAAAAACATAAACAAAATTTATTTTTTTGTTTTAATTTGCTAATTTTTGTGTTTAAAAAATATTTGTAGTAAATTTTTTGGATTTTAAGGTCAAGTTTTAATTGTTTTAAAGGCTGATTTTTAGAACTAAAAAAGTTTTTAGTGCTATTTTAGGTGGGTGTCCTCTTTTTGGACATGAGTCGTTTGTGAAAAGTATCTCTTTTTTCAACCTGTGTAATTTAACTTAAGTTTGTATGTATGTTTTATTAGAAATAACATTGCCTTGAATATTCACTTTTTTAAAATAAGTAATTTTTTTTGCTAATTTTAGCAAATCGGCTTTGAATTCTGAAATTAGCAACAAAAATTAGTAAATATTCTGCAAAAATGCTGTAATTTGTAAAATGTAAATAGCAAAAAAAATTACTAAATAACAATTTTTTACTAAAAATCAGTACAAAAATAGTAAAGTGAGATAAAATCTCGTTTACAAATTTGTCTGCATCTTCTGGGTTTCTTAGCAGTATTCTATCTGAAAAGTGAGTACTGATGTATTTTTATATTTTAGCCAATAAGTCGTTTTGTCCTTCAGTGCTAAGTCACCATTGTGTTCTACATTTCCCTTGTTGTCATCTTCAGCAAATTTAAACGATGATGCCAGCTTTGATGAGTTAGGATTCCGTTTCCTTTCCCATAATTTGTATTAGTATTATTATTAGCATTGTTAATATTATTGTAGTTTATTGATTTAGGTGTAGTGGAATTTTGATTCGTTATTGCCGACATTGAAACTGTATTTTCTTTTTAGTTTTGTGCACTGATTGTTTTAATACTTGTTTGTGTTTGACTTAAACAAGGAGAATGTATAGTTATATATGGAGATAATGATCACGCGCGCGTTTTAATAGCTTCGCTGTTAAGTATAAGCTGTCATAAATGATCAGTTATTTTCTGTTCACTTCGTGTATAACTATATATAGGCATTTCTGCCATTAACACTTAATCGCTTCTCATACGAGATAAAAACACTCATGAGAAAAGAAAATCTTTTTTAATTAACATTAAGAACTTTTATATTTTTGTTAAATGTACGTACAGTTGTACACTTATTTATTTGTGTATTCAGCAATATTTTTAACAATAGGCAAGCATCCAATCGAATGATGGGCTAATAATCAAAACGTCTATAACTCCGATTTCACCGTTATTTATATAAAAATATTCCTCGCAAAATTTGCCTGTATAGGGTTCACTTTTAAAATTTATTTTTCTTTTGTATATATTTAATTACATAATTTTTTTAATTGTATTATTACGGTATTTAGTTGCTAATCTAACAATACATAAATAATTGGCCATGAAGGCTTTCTTTGTATTGATATGCCACTACATTAGCATATGTTCGTTTGTCGGTATTATGCAGTATATTCTGAGGGAAGTAATGGGGGTTGTTGTTGGAGTGCTGAAGCATTAATCTCTGTTTTGAGGATTGCGACTTTGGACCGAAATCAATCTTCTACTACTGAGAATCATATGTTTCGCAACCTCTGTAGTTATCTGTATGTTTTAAATCGCAGTTGCTACATTTTCGAGCATCCTTATCGGATCTAGGCTGACGATAGTTCAGCACAAACCACGCAAACGGCAGGGAGCTTATAATAAGTTTTAGTAGGTCCAAATTCTTGGCAGTTCAAGCATTGGGCAGGACCATTTCTCCTGTGAGGTTCCTCAACTATTATTCTACAATAAAGCAAATATTTAAGATTGTAAATAGGGTGGATTTCTTCTTATTCCAATTTAATGACACCATGCTTTAGTTCGACACTATCGACACTAATACTAACCACCGACTTTATTTTAAATTCCTCTTTTCTAGAGCCTCCTTAATTTCAAAAGGATTGACACATTAAACAATACCTTTGAAAACTACTTGCAGCCCTTTGCTACTTTTCAACTGGTACGTGTAATAATTATTTCCACGTTTATCAAAACCAGAAACTAATTTCCGAAAGTTATTCTCTGAATATGTTTGAATTTTCGTTTCGAAAAGCTTACCTTGTTTTAGCGGGGCAACATGAAAAGAATTTTCACCAGTAGCAGAAATAATATTTTTAACTACGTTTTGACTACGTTAGAGTTCTGCTCCATTAAATTTACAGGTTTGTAAGTCTTACCTTGTGGTTCTATATTATTTATTTCACTATCTAGAAGATCAACACGATTACCTGTACCAACATCGCACTGGTCTTTTAATTGCTTAGGGAAGACTTCGTTGATGTTTTGGGGCTACTTTTCCTCTCCGTAAAGTATCTATCGATACCAGTTTGGACAGGGGGGGTTAGACATCGGTCGCTGTCAGATGGAGTGTTCAATTATATTTGAATAGTTGTTTGGGAAGTAGTTTCAGTTCTTAAAAGTTTGGGTATAGCTCCTTTTAAATCATCAAGGCTATTGTGATATAGCGCCATCTAAAAGTGATGTTCTATTACAGCACCATCTACAATCTCTATAGGTAAACCATATTATTAGTTAAGAACTGTCATGTTAGTGATAAACAAAAGAATGTAAGATAAATGATAATGAAAATAAATCACTTCTTGTTTAACCACCAACCTTAATACATCATAGTGGCGACGAGTTTAAAAAAAAAAGAAAAACACAAAATAGAAAAGCAACAAGCTACAAATACATAAGCAAAAAAAGCGGTTAATTTTTTTTTTGCAATATATGTGTGTGTACATTTTGTACTAAAATACAAATTTATAATATAAATTTGTAACGCATTTTTTTTTTTTTTTGTGCAAAGAATATCGTGTGCAGTTTGGTGGTTTATTTTGTTGTATTTTTGGGTGAAATATATAAAAATTTAAAAGAAATGTCAAACGGAGATAAAAATACAACGATGCCTCACAACGAGAGTCTGTTTGCTACGTCAATGGCAACTGGCATAAGGGAGTTCCGGTCAGGTTTTGATAAGTGGAGTAATTGGCAAGAAGTCTTAGACTCTCACTTCGTGGAAGCTACAGTAGAAGAAGACCGTATGAAGGTGTCAACATTATTGAAGGCTGTTGGCCTTGATGCATATGGCTTATTAATTATTAATGAATTACCAATAAAGAAAACATATAAAATCTTATGTGACATGTTACAACAACAGTATTCACCTCCAGTAATAATTTTTCGGGAGCGAAGAAATTTTCTCGATGCCAAGAAAAAGGAGGATGAGGCGGTTTCCGCTTGGTATGCACGACTTAAAAAGTTAGCGATGGAGTGTAAATTTGGGTCCCAGCTGCAGCAATTTGTTTTAAATAAATTTGTCACAGGCCTTGAAAGCAAAATTTTTGAAAGGCTGTGTGAAGAAGACGAAAGTCTAACTTTAGAAGAGGCGTATAGAAAAGCATTGATCATGGAGGCAAAAATGTACGCAAAAGAGAAGCCGGAAAGTGAGGTTAATTACGTAAAAAAATTTTCGTGGGGTGCTAAAAAGTTTTGCAACAAAGAAGATATGGCGAATACCAAAAACAACAAACAGCATCAGAATAACGGCAATAAAACGAAAAAGAAGTGTTCACACTGTGGATGGAAAAATCATACTAGTGAGAAATGCAAATATAAGAACAGCAAGTGCAACAAGTGCCATAAAGTTGGACATCTAGCGTGTGTGTGCAACAGTAATCAAATAAATACGGTGGTAGTATCGAAAAAAAATTCTTCAAATAACCTTTATAATGAAAATTTTCAAAATATTAATGATAATTCAAATTTTTCTATTTATAGTGTAACGGGTGAACATTCTTCTGTACCATTCACACTGTCAATAGAAGTAAAGGGAAAAGAAATAGATTTTGTTTTGGACACTGGTGCTGCGTGATCATTGATGTCAAAAGAAACATTTGGTAAACTTTTTGATGAAAAGTGTCCGTGCAGGCAACAATTTTGTTCATATGGCGGAGATGTTATTAATGTTGAGGGTGAGTTTTTTACGACGGTTAAATTTCGGGGCCATAGTCCTTCGCTTATAGGAAGGGATTTTATGGTTTTATTTGGAATCGGTCTCTCAAATATTAATTCAGTTAGTGACATAAATGTAAAAAGCATACAAAAACGTTTTTTGAGCGTATTTAAAGAGGATTTAGGTCGATATACAGGGTGTTCGGTGAAGCTTAATTTAATTGAAAACGTAAAGCCTATTTTTTGTAAACCTAGACCTGTGCCTTTGAAATGGCGTTCTAGATAGAAATTCAATTACAGGACTTAGTAGGTAAGAAGGTTTTAGTACCAGTGGATAATTCGGAGTGGGGTACACCCCTGGTCCCCATTATTAAGCCCAACGGCCAAATTCGCATTTGCGGAGATTACAAATCTACTATTAATAAGTATTTAGAGGATGTTAAATATCCACTACCATTAATAGATGAGCTATTTGTTTCATTGCGAGGTGAATTGTATACAAAATTAGATTTTTCTAATGCGTACAATCAATTAGTACTTGATGAAGAGTCACAAATGTTGTGTGCGTGGAGTACGCATTTGGGTATTTTTAATATGACTCGCTTACCGTTTGGCGTTAAGCCGGCGGCTGCTATTTTTCAAAAAACAATTGAAAACGTTCTACGTGGTATCCCAAACGTAGCCAATAATTTGGATGATATTATCATCACGGGTCGTAGTATGAATGATCATGTCAAAACGATTGAGTTGGTTCTGACGAAGCTGGATTCAGTCGGGTTGAGGCTTAATAGTGGTAAGTGTGAATTTTTTAAAGACAAAGTGTCTTATTTGGGATTTAATATTGATCATAATGGTTTGAGTCTAAATAGAGACCGTATTTCATCTTGGAAGCGTCAGTTCCTAAAAATGTTTCGGAGGTCAGGGCCTTTGTAGGCATGCTAAATTATTACTCGAAATTTATTTCTAAATTTGCAAATAAAATAGCTCCTCTCTATGAGCTTCTTAGAAAAGATATCAGATTTAAGTGGTCAAAAAGGTGTCAAAGTGCTTTTGATTCACTTAAAGGCGAAGTGACTTCGGACAAAATACTGGTTCATTTTAACCCTAGATTGCCGATAGTACTGACGACGGATGCGTCTAATAACGCAGTCGCTGGTATTTTATCCCATGTGTGTGCCGATGGGTCTAAAAAGCCCATAGCTTTTGTTTCAAGAGCGCTTACACAAGCGGAAAAAAATTATAGCACTATACAGAAGGAAGCGTTGGCAATTGTGTTTAGTGTTACAAAACTAAAGCAATATTTGATAGGTATTTATTTCACGTTAGAATCTGATCACAAGCCACTTTTAACTATTTTTGGTGAGAATAAAGGGTTGCCAGTAATGGCCGCCACTCGTGTTCAAAGATGGGCATTCATTTAATCCGGTTTTAATTATACCATGAATTATATTAAGGGTACAGAAAATTCCGCTGACCATTTGTCTCGTTTTCCCCAGCGTAGAATAGTCGAAGACAATGGTGATTTTGGTTTTGTTAATTACATTTGTGGCGATAATAAATTAAATTTGAATTTCAAAGATATTGCTAGAGAAACTAGGCGTGATCCGGTGTTATCAAAATTGAAAGAGTCCATTCAAAGTGGAAGAATTGATGTTTTAGAAGGAGAAGAATTTGTTCCCTTTAATTGTCGTAAACGCGAACTTTCGGTGGAATATGATTGTATTTTATGGGGATATAGGGTAGTAATTCCAACCAAATTACGAACTAAAGTTTTAGCTGAATTGCACTATTCCCATTTTGGGATTGTTAAAACTAAGGCCTTGGCTCGTTCATACATGTGGTGGCCTAAAATGGATCATGATATTGAAAAATTAATTTTAAGTTGTGTGTCGTGTAAAGTTAGTCAACCAAGTCCTGAAAAGAGTCCTCTAATTCCGTGGGCACCCACAAATTTACCTTGGTCTAGAATTCACATAGACTTTGCGGGACCTATAAAAGATTTTCATTTTCTTTTAATTATTGACTCCTTTTCTAAGTGGGTCGAAGTTTTTAAAACCAAAAATATAACTGCTAGTTTTACTATCAGCAGATTACGTGAAATTTTTGGAAGGTTTGGTCTTATAGACACTTTAGTGAGCGACAACGGTCGACAATTTACCGCCGAAGAATTTAAAGTTTTCCTAAAAGGGAATAATATAAAACATATTTTAACGGCTCCCGGTCATCCGGCGACCAATGGACAAGCCGAAAATTTCGTTAAAACTTTTAAGAAAACAATTTTAACGAATATTCGTGAGGGTGAAAATCTCGATGAGATTATAAATACTTTTCTTTTTGATTACAGATCTACCAAGCATTGCTCCACAGGAGAAACTCCTGCGAAGTTGCTATTGGGTAGAGAGATAAAAACTCGTTTTAGAGCGCTTTGTCCGCCTTTGGTAAAAAATAAAATTTTTGAGAGTCAGTTAACAAACATAAAAAATCATAAAGGAACACGTAGTATTACTTTTGATGACGGTAAAAATGTTTTTGTTCGGGATTATTCGGATCCGAATAAGACTTCGTGGCAAAAAGCCACTGTAAAAAACCGTATTGGCCTTCAATCTTATAATTGTGTATTAACGCGTAATAATAAAATTATAAAAAGGCACGTTAATCAAATGATTGGCGGTACCGGAGAAAAAAAATCAAATGACAACGAACATCTAGTACCAGGTGAATCAATTGAGCAAGATCTATCACTGCCCGACACCTCATCATCTAAGGGTAGTGGTGATGGACAGCAGAGTGTTCCTCCGAATCAAGAGGAGGTTAGATCTCGAAATTTAAGATTGTTGCAACGTAAAAATTATAAAGAATAATTTTATCTTTAATATTATAATTGGTTGAATTTAAATGCTAAAAGACTGTTAAATATTAATTCGCAAATGGTAATTTTATACTTTTACAAAATAAATTCCTAGGTATTTATACCTTGTAAAAAATAGATTTAATACAAACTTTTATTTATGAATTTCAGAAAGTAATATTATTTTATAAGTATTATTAAACTTGAGTTGGGAGTTGTGATATAGCGCCATCTAAAAGTGATGTTCTATTACAGCACCATCTACAATCTCTATAGGTAAACCTTATTATTAGTTAAGAACTGTCATGTTAGTGATAAACAAAAGAATGTAAGATAAATGATAATGAAAATAAATCACTTCTTGTTTAACCACCAACCTTAATACATCATAGCTATCATCGGGCGTTTGTGTAGCGTTAATTTGTTAATTACCTCTATGGGTTATTCCATGTCAAATCAACCAATGGGTGTAACCCACCACCTCTTCCGAATTTTAGAATTTTTTTGTAGAAATACACTATATAATAACACTTAAACAAATACAAAGTTTGAGGGCATTGACACATCTGGATCCGGAAATATGAGGTCTTCAAAATCGGAAAAAATACAAAAATGTATAAAGTTAATTGTCATTTTCTTGAGAAGTATTAAAGGTACGCGGCTCATAAGGGTCGCATTTGATATGATAAGCAACTTGATTTTTTTGAAAAGGTCAAAGGTCACTTTTATTGACCAATAAGGCGGGAGCCTATATTGCCGTAAGCGATCTTTTTAAAGATTTAAAAGAAAAATTGTGTTAAAGATGGCTTTCTTCTGTGACAAATTACAGAGTGTAGTTATTTTCTGATAAGGAAATAAAAATAAAATTGTAAACGAAGAAATTTTACAAGGAAATTACATCTGTTCTGATTTTCTGATTTCGATACGCTAGAACCCCTTATTTTGTAACATTCAATAATTAAAACTAATCTGATAGGGGTGATATTTTCATAGATGGTAACCGCAAAAAATGCGGTTATCGGTTATCTACTATTTCGATAATTTTCTTTTAAGGAGAACGATTTTTTCAGTAATTTCGGTAACGGTATTTTAGGGATAACGATTTTTCAGTAATTTCGGTATCGGTATTTTAGCGATAACGGAATTTTGTATTATTTCGGTAACGGTATTTTAGCGATACCGTTATTTTTGTTATTTCGGTAACGATATTTTAAGGGTAACGCTATTTTTGTTATTGCGGTATCGGTATTTTAGTGATAACGCTAGTTTCAATGCACCCGATATTTTTAACCCCATCATATTTTTGAATCTCGTTACTTCACAGCGGCCCCTTGCAAAAATATCTATAACTAACAAAAACATTTTTACATAATGAACCACAGATGGTTTAAAATTAATTAGCAAAAAGTAAGTAGGTCCGAGTAAAAAAAATTAATCTGGCACAATATTTAATCATTTCCAATTTTATATTTCTTAATATCTTATTTGATCCGAAAAATTGCAGATCAAATTAGATCCAGAAATATATTTGAAGATTTAGATGGATCTGAATTGATCCGAAAAATGGCAGATTAAATTAGACCCAACAATATAATTATAAAGTAATATCCAAATTTATCCGAAAAAACTCAGATCGAATTGTATCAGATTAGATCCAACAATATAATATACACGAAAACTACCCCTATTCCAAATGTATTTCAGAAATAGTCAATTGTATTTTAGAAATTGTCAATTGTATTTCAGAAATAGTCAATTGCATTTCAGAACTAGTCAATTGTATTTCAGAAATAGTCAATTGCATTTCTAAAATAGTCAATTGTGTTTCAGAAGTTGTCAATTGTATTTCAGAAATTGTCAATTGTATTGCAAAAATTGTCAATTGTATTTCAGAAATAGTCAATTGTATTTCAGAAATAGTCAATTGTATTTCAGAAATAGTCAATTGTATTTCAGAAATAGTCAATTGTATTTCAGAAATAGTCAATTGTATTTCAGAAATAGTCAATTGTATTTCAGAAATAGTGAATTGTATTTCAGAAATTGTCAATTGTAATTCAGAAATTTTCAATTGTATTTCAGAAATAGTCAATTGTATTTCTCAAATAATCAATCGTATTTCAGAAATTGTCAAATGTATTTAAGGGGGAAAATTCTCCCCCTTGACGGCCTGCTAAAAGCGCTGGAGCTGCGAATTTAAATTTTGGTACATAGATTCCTCATCCAATGTAAATGTGCAATTATGCGAATGTGCAATTATGCTAATAAACGTGCAAATTTGTATATGTGCAAATATGAAAGTGTGCAAATTTGCAGAAGTGCAAATGTGAATATTTGCTAATGTGAAAATGTGCAAAAGTGATAATTTGATTGATTGTTTGATAGATTGATAGTTTGATGGATCGAAGGTTAAATGGTTTGATGGTAATGTAAATGCGCAAATATGTAAATGCGCAAATGGGCAAATGTGCATAAGTGAAAATTTTATTGATGGTTTGATAGATTGATGGATCGAAGGTTTGATGGTTTGAAGGTAATGTAAATGTGCAAATATGCAAATGTGTAAATGTGCAAATGGGCAAATGTGCAAATGTAAAAATGTGTAAATGTATAAATATGTAAACATTTATTTCTTTATTTCATTCAATAACGCCCAGCCAAACCGCAGGAGGTAGGACGCTGATATTTTGTATGTAGGTTCCCCCTACGGCGTAGACATTTGCTAAGACGAGGTTCTTGGAAACTCCTTCGGGGAAGAGCAAAATGGGAAAAAGCTCCCCTTTCACGGTCTGCCCAAACCCTATAGCTAGAAACCGGAAATTTGAAATATGCTTTAACAGCCTGCACAAACCGTTGAACCTATAAAGTTAAAATCCAAAGGGGAGGGGCAGAAAAGGGAAAAGTTCTCACCCTTGACGTCCTGCCAAAAACGCTGGGGCTGGGAAGACATTCACCTAGGTCGGATTTTTGTAAATGTCTACGAAGAGGGGCAAAAAAGGTGAACAGTCTCC
The DNA here is from genome assembly GCA_949748255.1 of Eustalomyia histrio. Classification (NCBI taxonomy): domain Eukaryota; kingdom Metazoa; phylum Arthropoda; class Insecta; order Diptera; family Anthomyiidae; genus Eustalomyia; species Eustalomyia histrio. Next base: position 104,152,172 of record OX456526.1, read on the forward strand.
CCCTTAACAGGCTGCCCACACCGAATTAGCTAGAAACCTAAAATTTTAAATATGTGGTACCTGGAGTATGGGCTAACTCATTATTGAGGTGCATCTTAGAGTTTTCGTCTGGGAAATGGTAAAATAATTATATTTAAGGCGAAAAAAATATATAAATTTTCACTACTTATATCCTATCAAAAATTTCTAGTTCTTGTTATCCCGAAATGATTTAAAATTTGATAGTTTTGTAAAAAATTATTAATAAGGAAATAAAAACACCATATCAAAAATACTCTAAATATGGAACTATATATAACAATATCTCAAATTTGTTTGCACATATTGTATCATATATAATTATATCTTATACCATATCAAAAAATATTTCTTATATAACATATATTAAACCACATATAATTATATCTCATACCATATTAAAAATAAAATTTGAAAATTACACACAAAAGAACAACGAAAATAATATTGTTTTTTGTGTAATTTTCATATACAGGGTGATTCAGTCACGACACACTGAATTTCACCAGCGTATTCCTTGGCTCATTTCATGAAATGGCAGCGGATTGAAAATTTTCGGATTAGTGGTCGGCGAGTTGTAGGGTAAAATTGCTAACTTCTGAACCAGTGGTCGGATTTTTTTGTTTTTGGATCATCTAGATAGCATTTCAGACAAATGGTTATAACTTTGGAATGGTGAGACCTCTGGGCTTCGTTTAGGTCATTTTGGAAAGCTAAGAGGTGATGCTATATTTTAAGAGAAAAAAAAACATAAGTTACCTGCCATCTGGCTGAGCAAATTGAGGTTATGTGGACGTACTAATGTCTTTTTTTCCATTTTTTTAAAAAGCTCCGACCACTGGTTCAGAAGTTAGCAATTTTACCCTACTACCCTCCGACCACCAATCCGAAAATTTTCAAACCGCTGCCATTTCGCACACTTGAGCCAAGGAATACGCTGGTAAAATTTTATTGCATTTAAAGACACCTGGTAAACAAGATCATAACTTGTGTAGACATTACTTAATAAAAAAATTTACCGGTATTTTAAGGGTAAAGTTATTTTCTTTTATTTCGGTACGCTATTTTAAGGGTAACGCTATTTTCTATTATTTCGGTAACGTTTTTTTAAGGATAACGATTTTTTCAGTTATTTCGGTAATGGTATTTTAGGGATAAAGATTTTTTCAATTATTTCGGTAATGGTATTTCAAGAATAACGATTTTTTAAGTTATTTCGGTAACGGTATTTTAGGGAAAACGATTTTTTCAGTTATTTCGGTATCGGTATTTTAGCGATAACGGTATTTTCTATTATTTCGGTAACGGTATTTTAGGGATAACGATTTTTTCAGTTATTTCGGTAACGGTATTTTAGGGGTAACGATAGTGAGTTGAAAGGGTATTGAATCAATAACGGTATTTTAGCGGTATTGCCTGCCAACCCTGGATATTTTACAAGGATATTTTAGAAAGATATTTTACAAGGAAATTAGAAATAATTTCTAATTCCTAGAAAATCATCAATTAAAATTGTATGACAAAAAAATTAACTTTTAAAATAAATGAAATAAACATTAGTGTGCTTAGAAATTGGATTTAAATTAAAAAAAGAAATATTTGAATATTTCAAACCACACGTGTTTCATTATTTAAATTTGCAATACATGGCAATATGTTTTTTTATCATTTTGTACCATAAAAAACACAATTTAATTTGTCGAACAAGATAAATGTGTTTGGAAATCAATTGATCGTTGCTATAACATAAAACCAATATTTTTAGTAAATCAATGAAAATACTCAAATAAAGATAAGTGTGTTAAGAATTAAATTTATATCGTTGTAATAAAACCTATATTTTTTAAACAAAGCAAAAATTAACATGAGTGATTGACTGTAGTATGTGTAAACATTATGCCACCTAATACACGATATTGTTGTAATCCTTATAAAAAAGTTCGTCACAGTAATAATACAAAAGGACTTCGAAAAGTTCAGAAGTGGATGACTGAAATTAATTACAAAATTACAATTTCAAACAAAGTATATGTGCAGATCGGAGCTTTATAAATTGCAAAATGGTAGAAACAGCAATATCCAGTCTTTAAACGAGCCTACAGAAGAGTCTGCAGACTCGGAAAATGAAGCATCCGCTTCGGAAGATGTTTTTGTTTCAAAGTTAAACGAGAGTTTAACATATTTACATGAAAAATATAGAACTAATAAGTTACAAAGTATAACAACATCAATTAAATTATGATCTCGAGCCTGATAAAAATAAAAATATATAATTAAAACCATGGTTGGCATTCAATACCTTTCATAATAACAGTAGTTGGCTACCACAGCTACTTTAAGACCGATATGAAAATTTTAAAATGGTCATACCATTAAAGGCAAGTGTCTTTTTTTAAAACCGGGTTTATTGCGCTATTTTACCGGTTCAATTTTGAAATAATTTAAACTACCGTTATAATAACGCTAAACTACCGAAACACCGATTTATATAGGTACTTTACAGATATAACAAAATTTAACAGGTAATATTATGAAAAAATCGTCATGATATTAGAAGACACCTGCCACTATTCGAATCGAAGTTTCAAAATTTTCGTATCGGTATTTATCAGAGCGTGGTAGGCAACTACCGTTATAATGAAAAGATATTGCTTGCCAACCATGATTAAAACAGATCAAATAATATACAAAATTTACATACAAAAAAATAGGTCAGGATGTATGTTATAATCTAATATAAAAAACAACACTCAAATATGTTGTGAAAGAAAAAATATTTGTATGCCAGATTCCCAATTCGTTCCCAGAAATGGAAACAATAACATTTGGAATGACAACCCTGTCAATTTGTGCTTTCAAAATCGAAGATTGTTGCAAAAGGGTATTTCTATAAATAGATGGAAAAAGCTCATTTGTACGGGTAATCATTCACGTACTAAAAAATGTTATTTCGCATAGTCATTTTCCTTAGAGTGTGTGATATAAGAAGCCTGTTCAAAACCATGAGTTATTTGTTTATCAGACGGCTCTTCTGCTCAATTTAAAAATAAAAAAACCTCGCCAATTTATGCCATCACAGCGAAGATTTTAATTGTTTCACTGAGTGGCATTTTTTGCCACCAGTCACGGTAAAGGAGAAGCACGAAAAGCCAGCTTGCAACTCCCATTCGAAGACCAAATAACGACTCCGCGCCACTTGTATGACTGGTATCAGAAAAATCTTCATAATTGCAACTTTACATATTTAACGGAAAAGAATAATAAAGAAGAGGAATACCTGAATAACCGATTTATGGGATTACGTACCTTTCCCGGAACTCAAAAATGGCACAGTTTCATACCTATTTCCAAAACACAATTACAAGCTAAAATTTACTCTGCTGATAGCGAATTTGTAATTCAAAACATCTATAGTAAAACTAAATTATAAAATGAAAAATTAAAATAAAAAGTAAATTAAATATTTTGTATTTTCCAAAATTACGGGGTTCCGAAGATTGACTCTTGTTAAGTAGACCAACAAAGAATACGTGTGTCGGCGTTTTAATAGTTTACATCGGGATTTAATTTTAGAGGCGGTTTAATTTTCCCAGCTCTGGCCTGTTCTTGCAGCATATCGGTATATAAAACTATGTTTTCTTTACATCTGAGGTGTAGGGTATGTTCAGCAATTTTGTAAATATGCCAAATATTTTTGTAGAACATATTAACCCTCTAACTCCCCCTCATAACGGCATTTTTTGGCTAAATTCTAACAAATTTTAAAAATCACCCCAAAAAAGGGGAAGGGCGGGGATGAAATGTTCTACAAAAATGTTGGCCATTAAATTCTACTATATATGTCAGAACACACCAAAACCGTAAACTTAACACAAACACCAAAAACCAGACAAATTCAAGATTGCTCATTAAATTTCTAGTCAGATTTTGGGATGACCAACATATTAAAAGTCAGATTTTGGGATCACCTACATAATATTTCATGTTTCAACGCTTCAATTGTCTCTGGATGGTTTGCGTAACATTTATCCTTAATGGCTCCTCACAAAAAAAATCCAAAAGGCTCAAATCGCAGCTCCGAGGCGGCCAATTGACATCACAATTTCGGCTGAATATTCGAGTTCCAAAAACAGTGCGTAAAATATCAATGGTTACATTGGCTGTATGACATGTGGACCCGTCATGTTGAAACCAAATGTCGTCCATGTCATTCTCTTGAATTTTTGGAAACAAAAATTCGTTGAGCATGGCACGGTAACGCTCATTTTCGAAGAAAAATGGCCCAGTCGGGGTAGTCATATGAATGATATTGTGTTCCATTCTTAAATGACAAAGTTCAACCTTTCCAATAAAACCAGAAATTAGAAAAAATAATCAGTACTTTTTTATAGCCGATTTAAATTTAAATTTTATAATTTATTAGGCTCCAGTTCGTAATTAAATGTTACTAAGGAATAGTAAACACTAATTTTCATGGATGGTAACCGAAACAAATGCGGTTAGCGGTAAGGGTAACGCTATTTTCTATTATTTCAGTAAAGTTATTTTAAGGGTAAGTAACGATTTTTCAGTTATTTCGAAAACGGTATTTTAGGGATTATGATTTTTTCAGTTATTTCGGTATCGGTATTTTAGCGATAACGGTATTTTCTATTATTTCGGTAACGGTATTTTAGGGATAACGATTTTTTCAGTTATTTGGGTAACGGTATTTTAGGGGTAATGATAGTCAGTTGAAAGGGTATTGAATCGATAACGGTATTTTAGCGGTATTGCCTGCTAACCCTGATAAAACGGGTCAACAGAGGGTTAAAATCTTCTACAAAAAACCCCTGGAAATTTAATTGAAGACATCCGAAATCAGAATTAAACTCAGAAGAACGCTTATACTGGTTTTTGCGTTTTATATTGTACAGTGGTGGCCAAAAAAATGAAAAATTTAAACGGCCATAAATCTTGACTGTACCCACACAGCCCCAAACCCTTCAAAGGTTTTAATATACTAACATAATACATTCATCTGGCATAGGATTCGTCGACGCCCAAAAATACTGTTGTACAGTGTTATCATTCCTGAAACAAGTTTAAAATTGTGGTGTGATGTTTCTGGAAATATTTATCGCCCCTACATTCATGTCTCACTCAGACAAATTATTTTTCAGACCGTACATTCTTTTTCACATCCTGGCATTATAGCAACTAGAAAATTGCTAGTAAAAAAATATTCTTAGCCATTTATGAAAAAGGATATTTATAATTGGACAAAAGCATCTACTGCATGCCAAAAATCTAAGATAAATGTTTATATCAAATCTAATATTAAACCAATAGAGATACCTAAGAGCCGATTGGATATTATTGGACCACTTCCTGTATCGCATAACTGCAAATACATTTTAACAATCATTGATATGTTTTCACGATGGCCAGAGGCCTATCCCCTTAAAGATATATCTGCAACTACTATTGCTAAGACGTTTGTTTTTAACTATGTAACTAGATTCGGAGTTCCTCTGAAAGTCACTGTTGATAGAGGTTCACAATTTACCTAGAAACTATTTAGTGGAAAAGCAATATTACTTGGATCCCACAAAATACATACTTCAGCTTATCATCCTAAAGCCAATGGCATGGTTGAAGGGTTTCACCGCCAACTGAAAACTTTAATTTTAACAAGTAAAAACAAAGAAATGTGGTCAAAAATACTTCCATTAACTTTATTAGGTTTGTGTTCTTCTGTAAAAGGGAATCTTAAATGTTCACCTGCAGCTTGTTTCTGGTGAATCAGCGCTAGATGGAGTGCACACTTTCGACCTGAGCGACCAGGTCATCGTCAGCCTTCTTGTGAACCACCCAACCCACAAACAGCTCATCGTTATGAACAGACTTATATATCACACACTCAAAGGGAAATGACTTTGCGAAATTCCAAAATTCTGTTTTCACAGTGCACACAAGGATACAGTGAAAAGTTAAAATTCAAAAATATTGGCTAATCATTAGCATCAACATAGATTATGTTGTAGATTTAAAATTGAAACATTTGAAATTAACGGCTTGATAAGCTTTGTTTATTGAATACTTTAAGAATAAAAATTCAACACAAAAACTCTAAAAATAGAGGATAAATATAAAATTGTTAAATTTCGTTGATGTTTGTCTAATTGTATTTTCGGATTTGTTAATTTGTTTCCAATCACTCATTATAAATAGACAATCATCAAGCATTAACTCAAAAGGGGCATGGATACTGAAGATGGTTGTGTAGCAATAACCGAAAATACTTGTATTTTATCCTGCTGGCTGTGCTCGAACTTTCATGTTTCCTTGGATTTAAACAATTTTTAAAAAGAATATGATTATGTGATCTTAAATCCAACTAAAAATATCATTCATTTAGATTAAAAATACACAAAAAAATAAATTAAATTAAATGAAAATAATAAGGGCAACCATCCATAGAGGTTCACTCACAACTTGGTTTGAGGCTATGAACGAAAAAATGTCGCCCATAATCAACAAGTAAAAAGTTCCATTGTCATTTTGCAAGAGTAAAACATGGTAAAGGTGATTATCATCATTATTTGTAATTAGTTTGTAGATTTTCAAGAAAACTTTCAGTTAATATAGCGCTTTAAATTTACATACCATAAGTTGAATTTTATGCAAACTTCCTTGACTGGGCTTTTGCATGATGTTATTAATTTCTTCCAACAATTTCGACTTATTTAAATGAGAAGAATTAGTAAACATATTTTTTAATTCTGATGTATTTAGTTGTTTTGTTTTTTCATCAATTGCCTTTTTTTCAGATTCAAGAATTTCCTTGTTACACTTTAGCATCAGCTGTTCCAATTCAATCTGTTCTATTCGTTCTTTTAAACTTCGTTCATGTTCAATGCGATCAGTTTCGATACGAGACAATGCCATCCTTTTCTCTTCCTCTAATTCAAGACGCAAATTTTGTTCTTGCTTTTCTAATACTTCTTGATAGGCCTGATGAAAATCAACCAACTGAAAAAATTTTACTTCAGTTAAAATAATTGTTAATAAAACAAAACAAACTCACTTTTTTGTTATCCTTGTTCGAACACAATGGGTTTGAAACGCGAAAGAAATGAGATCCTCCAATTACTAAGCGATCGCCGTGAAAAATTTTCTTTTTACAATTTAAAAGTTCTCCGTTAAGATACGTTTCAAAATCTTTGCTTTCTGGCGTAACGTAAAGTTGTGTATTGATATTTTCAATTATACTACAAAGAATAAAAGGAATGGAAAATTAATTTGATAAGTACAAATAACAGGGCATTACAAAAAACGAATTACGCATTTCGAACTAAAAATAGTTTTATATGTCATATCAGTGGCGGATCCCTTGCTTTTGTGGGGAGAATACTTTTTAGCTTTTACACAAAGATTTTATTTTTTAAAACTATAAATTTAAACTTTTTGTTTCTTTGGTTCGAAATCAATAATATAAAAAAATACCACAGAGCTGATTTCGAAATCATTTTCACTGTTTTTTTTATTTTTGCGAATTAATGACAATAACAAGCAGGGATAAAAAGGCTAGCGCGATTTCAGCAAAAGCACCTTAAGAAAAATTATTGTTTGGCAAATCTTTTTGCTATTTACTTTTTACAAATTCCAGAATTATAACAGAATATTTACAAATTTTTGTTGCTAATTTTTGAAATCATTTGCTAAAATTAGCAACAAAAATTTACTAATTTTAAAAAGTCGATATTGAAGGAAATGCGATTTCTAATTAAAACTTACACCTACAAACTTAAATTGCCTTAAAGTGTTACATAGATTAAAAATGGATCGGAAGTGAATATACCGACTCATGTCTAAAAAATAGTACATCCACTTAAAATAGCATTAAAAAATTTTTATCGTTCCTAAAAATCAGCCCTAAAGGGGATAACAAGTGCATTATAAATAACACGCATGTTAACTACATGCTAATTTTTAGTTATAAATACGGCTGCATGTGTCTTCAAATGCAATAAAATTAGCAATGAATGTGAAGACAAGGGGTTGGTTAAACTAAAGAAAAAACATATAACATAAGCATGTACTTAAATTTAATTTAAATAATTTATTTTAATTATTTGAAAATAAAAGAAGTTTTTAGTTTTTCGAATTCGTTTTATTTAGAAATTCCAAAATTTTCTCGCAGAATCATATGTTATATAAAATCTCACCGATCAGTTCCAAAACATACAGAAATGTGGATATTTTTTGCTCTTATTAAACATTTTAGTATGTTTTCTGTAACTACTGCTGCTGAAAAAATTACCTAACAAGGATTACAACATTCTCAAGCCTTTTTTAATAACACTAGTTAAAGCCAAAATGAAGCATACGACTAAAGCCGAAAATCGCATTAACATTTTTTTCTCATGTTGTAAACACTAAAGAATCGTACAAAACAATGGTTAAATTGTTAAAATGTATTAACTACGAAGATCACAATTAGAGAGTATGTTCCAATTAAAAGTGGTGGGCATGCTATGTGGATTTCAACGTGGATACACAAAATATTGTTGTTTTATTTGCCTCTGGGACAGTCGAGCTCGTGATTTTCATTATAAGAGAAAACATTGGCCGGAAAGATTAGCCATTACAGTGGGCCAAGACAACATAAAGTATGTGCCTCTTATTAGAAAAGGAAACATTATTCTTCCACCATTACATATAAAACTTGGGCTCTTGAAAAAATTCGTCAATGCATTGAATTATCAAAATTATTTCTTTTGCAAAAATCAAGGAAGGAATTTTTAATGGTCCACAAATAAAAAAACTTATAAAAGATACCAAATTCGAGAAATATTTGTCCCTGTAGTCTTATTAATAAAAAGAGGTTTAAATTTGATTTGAACAGCCGCTTGTGCGACCGTTCATGTCTACGTTTTATTTATTATTGTCTTAAAATTCTACCTTAAGATAGGCGCTTAAAACTACTTGTGGGAATATGCATACCTTTGCATATTCCACCAAAGTCATTTATTACATTTGTGAATATGCAAGTAGACATATTCACACGGTTGAGTTCGGTGTGTGTGGATATCATTAAGTGTGAATGGTATAATGTTACCATTTAAGCTTCCATACAGAAGGTATGGTAGTAATGACTTTTCAAACACACTACACCTCCCTTTTACAGAAAAAGAATGATCAATAATTAGTTGATCATTCTTTATTATAAATCTTAATTTTATAAAAAAATTTATTTAATCAATTAAGGTTTGGGATCTTCCTTCCCCCTTTTTTTTTCTTTTTCTCTTTTTTTTTTTTGTTTTCTCTTTTTTTCTTTATATAATTAAGTATAAAGTATAATATATTTATATTAAAAGTAATATTTTCTAATTCTATTCTTATGGATCAAGGATGACTTATTATTGTCATCCTTAATCCTAACGTTATTCCTATTATCTACTTCAATTACCTCAAATGGTCCATTATACAATTTGTCTAACTTATGTCCAGTCTCGTTTTTCACTAGTACGTGGTCACCAATAGATACGCTTATTCCATTGGAGTTGTTTTTAAAATGTTCTCCCCGTGTCAACTTTGAATTGCGTAACTGCTCTATGGCCCTCTTGTGAGCCGTTTGTAATCTATACTTCACTTCCTTCGCGTACGCGTCAATATTATATAGAGGGTCAATGTTACCATTGCCCAAAAATTCAAAATCGGTAGGGATCTTCCCATATACTAGTTCAAAAGGACAGTATTCATGAACTGTTGACGGTGATGTATTGTAACAATATACAAAAAATTTCATCCACTCGTCCCAGTCAGACTTATCATTTGAAATATATGCTCTTAGATACTCGTTAAGAGTCCTATGTGATCTTTCTATGGTTCCCATTGTTTCATGGTGGTATGCAGTAGATGTGGCTTTGTCAATTTTCAGAATTTCGCAGAGTTCCTGGAGAACCTGGTTAATATACTCAGTACCCATATCGGTGAGTATTTTACCCATTGGGCCATACGTAAGTACAAAGTGTTCCATAATAGCTTTAGCTACTACGTTTGCACTTTTATTCGGTACAGGTATGGCGACCAAATATTTAGAAAGGTCGCAAATTATCGTCACGGCGTATTCGTTACCATTATTCGATCTGGGTAATGGTCCAATTGTATCGACAAGAACTATGTCAAATGGTTTAGCCGGAGTTGGTGTCAAAGCTAAGGGTTCCCTGTTTTTGAATCTAGACTTATTCCGTTGGCATTTATCACATTTTCTAATATAGCGAGTGATATCCCTCGTCATGCCTTTCCAGTGATATTTCAATCTGATCTTTCGCAACATGCGAGTTATGCCCGGATGACCTCCACATAGTGGGTCATCATGATATTTCTGCATGATTTTTAATTTATCCGAATCGTTCTCGATTTTCATTAATGCTGGAGTGAGTACTATTTTCAAATCTTGCAAGGTTTTATTTCCTTTATTTATAAAGTCATTCTTCCCATGGGTTCTGATCAAACTGTCATCTAGTGACAGTTGCAATGTTGTCAGACCTACGTTACCAGCTACTTTTTCAAGCTTTGGAAAGAGTCGACCTAAGTCAACGATTCCATTAGTAACTAAGTCATGCAACTTATATTCCGAAAGTTTATACTTTCCTTTTTGGATAGTAAATTTATCCTTTGAAAAATGCAATCGTGGCATTGTTCTGTACTCTTGGGCATTAATTGCCTCATATACTCTTACATTTACCGATTCGTTACGTGTGCCCGTTATTCCGGTATTCACACTTTTTTTCTCATTTGCAGCCTGAAGTCTAGTTTTAACCTTCAGTATGTTGTTAACACCTATGTTTCTAATGTCCGTGAATTCTACCCGCGACAGTGCGTCTGCCGCGTGATTTTCATTTCCCCTGATATATTCGACTACGAAGTCATATTCTTCCAAATCCAGTCTCATACGCGTCAATTTTGACGATGGATTTTTCATCGAGAATAGATAGGTTAGTGGTCTGTGATCACTTTTTATCAGAAATTTTCTACCATAAACGTATGGTCTAAAATATTGTATCGCCCAATGAATAGCAGCCAATTCCTGCTCTATTGTCGATTTATTGCTTTCACCTTTAGTGAAAGATCTGGATGCATAAGCAATTGGTAACTGAATGCCCTTATAATCCTGGCTCAGAACAGCCCCACATGCATTTTTGCTAGCATCTGTTGTTATACAGAATTCTCTGTCAAAATCCGGATATTTTAGAATCCTTGGATTCAATAATTGGTTCTTAAGGTACCTAAAGGAATTTTCACATTCCAAAGTCCATTCAAAAGGGACATTTTTCCTAGATAACCTAGTTATGTGCCGAGATGATTCTGCAAAGTTCGGTATAAACCGTCTGTAATAGTTACAAAATGCAATAAAGCGTTTAGCTTCATCACCGTTCTTCGGTGTAGGATAATTTTCAATTATCGAAAATTTGCTTTCATCTGGCAAAATTCCCTTGTCAGTACATTTATGTCCGAGGAATGTCACTTCACGACAGAAAAATGAACACTTATCCGGGTGTAATTTGAGATTGTATTTTCGGCACATGCCAAATACTTCTCTTAAATTCTGTAACATGTGGTCAGTAGAACAACCAATGACGATTAAATCGTCCATGTATAAGAAAGCTTGGGCTGGTGACAGGCCTGAAAAAGCTAACGACATCATTCTTTGGAATGAGTTCGGTGCGATTTTTATACCATACGGTAATCTTTTGAATCTATAGGAACCTTTTTCAGTCGAAAATGACGTTATGTCCCTAGATTCTTCTTCTAATTCTATCTGATGAAAACCTGATATCAGATCCAAGCATGAAAAAAATTTTGCCCTACCTAATTGATCCAAAATATCATCTATTCGAGGAAGTGGAAACTTATCAGCGATAAGCTTTTTATTAATTCCTCTATAGTCAACCACTAGTCTCCATCGTTTCTGAGTTGTACCCGGTAACGGTTTCTTTGGTACCAATAAAATTGGACTATTATATTCGGAAACTGACGGTTCGACTATATCATCATTTATGAGTTTATCCACTTGTCTATTCACCTCTTCCTTATGAGAGTGTGGTATTCTATAATTTTTTATATATATTGGTTGTCTATCGTTAAGTCTCAGTTTTTGCTTATAAAAATTATTAGGACTGATTTTCTCAGTTTCTAATGCAAAAACGTCTATGTATTCGGAACATAATTTCCTTAACTTTCCGTCTACAAATTCCGGAAAATTTCTAGACAATTTTTCTAATTTTTCCCTATCATTTCGCGATTCACGGCCTGGTCGGACAAATTCATAGTCGTTAAGACTCTCTGTTCTTATTTGAACATTTGGAATAATTAAATCTTTGTCCGTTGTATTGACAATTTTAACCAGAGGCCTTGATCCCAATGTCACCGTATTAGCAACATAAACACCATCTTGTAGCGTTTGATGAGGAATCAATACCTCTTTCTCAGTCGATTGAATACTGACTAATCTAATTACTTCTGATCTAGAAGGAAGTGATATGGAATTAATATTAGGTGCATTCATCAATGCCATCGATACGTAATATGGGAAATTATCTGGTCTCAAAATGATAAAATCAGCGTCATTCTGATAATCCAAAATGCATCTATATTTCCTAATAAAATCCATACCTATAATTCCATTACACGGAATCGGAAAGTTATCCTCTACAACATGAAATTCATGTCCAATAAGGAGATCTCCAATTTTCAAATCCGCTTCGACTTTACCTATGGTATTCAATAATCCCTGGCCTATACCGCTAATATTCGTACATTTACTCTCATCTATTTGTTCGTTAAGAACTTGACCGACTTTAATTACAGATATATCGGCACCTGTATCTACTAGAAATGTGGACTTATTCTCATTCAGTGACGACCTAATATTGATATAACTGTAGAGACTTAGATTTATATTAAAAATTTTACTATCTATTGCGTATTCAGGGGATCTTGTCCGTTTCCCGATTCATTGTCGGTTATCAGACGTATGGTCCCATTTCTACTCCAGTTATTGTTGGAGTTATTGTTACGGCCTCTATTACGGTTATTATTACCGTTGCCATTACGATATCCGTTACCATTATTGTAACGTCTATTGTCGTTATTCCGATTAGTATTACGGCTGTTTCCGCCACCACGACCGTTGCCGCGATACCGGTTATTATTACGCCCATTGGAACCGTAAAACATGACCGAGTTAAGTTGGCCCGACGCCTCGGTGCAACTGCTGATGAATTTTGAAACAAGTTCATTCATGTCAGCAAATTGGCCTGATTCTATGATCAGTTTTACTCTTTCATTTTGGGCATTTTTGGCCATAGCCTTCACCGCCTGTTGCGTTGAATATTTGCCCGCGACATCTGCTGGTAGACCATCAGAAATGTAGGCACTTTGCAGAGCCTTAGTAAGGTCTTCTACTTCTTTAACATAGGCATTAGCGTTTTTGCCAGATTGCCGTATGTTCATAAGTTTTGCCGATAAAACATTAACTGATTCTCCTTTTACCGAGCCCTTTAATTTAGCCGCTATCTCCGCTAGCGTCGTCTCGGAGTTTATTAATCTCCTAGCAGTACCTTTTAATTTAGTTTTCACTAAACTAACAGCCACTGCTTCGTGGGTTTCCTTAATGGAATCCACTAGACTAATTGCGTCCAAAAAACTTTCTAAATTTTCCGGTTTGCCGTCAAATTCCGGTAGAAGTTTTGAGGCTAAACCAAGAAATTGGGTCACTGTTTGAGCCATTATTGGGCTTTCAGGAGGATTTTCAGTTTGAGCCTGGGCCAAGCTTGAAGTTTCCGCACCTTGGCCTTGCGTGTTATATATTAGCCTCTCGTGAAGAGTGCTTGGGAGTTTTACGTCCAATCCCCTTCGTGACAAGACGTTGGCGAGTTTACCTCGAACGTCTGTAAAGAAGTTTTCGGCAGCTGCTTTATGAGAAGGTGAGAGCCGATGGTAATGTACGTTAAGTAATACCCTAATTTGCTCGAAACGGTCCAATAATACACCTACGTGTTTTTCTACCGTCTCGTCCTTGGTAGGTCTATCAGTGTTCAGACACTTGTAGGACCTATCAAAGTATTCTTTAATCAACCTTAACTTGGTGACGATCTGTCCCCAGTCCATGTAAAAAACTCAAAATACGCTAGTCAAAATATTAACTCAGCGCATATACCGCGTATAAATGAATTAAAAATCTCCGTGCCATTCGCGCACCTGAAATAAAATATATCATCAAGTGGCGAAATTACCAATTTTGATTAAAATTACAGAAAAAATTAAATTAAAAATATTTTCAAGAGAATTGGCACTTAATGCCCTTATTCTAAAATATATGGCTGGCACTTGATGCCATTTACGCATTAGCATAAAAGAAAAACGCAAAAAAGAAAAATATTAAAAATTGTAGTGTAACTAAACCTTATCAAGGTTGTCGCCTCTGCTCATATATCTCTTGCGAAGGGTTCGTTTGTGCAGTAAGTAGAGCTTAAGTAATAAATTAGCTCCACTTATTAAAGTCAAGCACAAACTGAGGTACCACAAGGAATCGATTTGGTTCGTGTGGTCGACAACCTCAACGTTGGTTATAACGTTCGCGTTAGGTTTTTCCAATTTGGATTCTGGCTTTCCCATGCTAACTATATTAAAATTTTCCTTTGTTAAAATATATCCTATATTGTAATTATAACTTATTTTTATTCAAAATTAATATTTTCACGTTCTCAAATTTTTCCTTTTATAGTTTCCAATCAAATCAAAATTTCTAAATTTCTTGTCTTCGTTTTACATTTTAGTTTTCTAAATAATTATAACAATATTTATAAATGTAAACTTATCTTTTATTTTTGCTTTAGTTGTTGAAATTTTGCAGCCGATGTCGTGTTGTTTCCTGATGATGTGGCTGTTGTTGTTTTTGTTGCTAAAGTTGGTTTTGTTGTTGATGATGGTTGAAGTGTTGGTTCCTGCAGTTTAGTTGTAGTTTTTGAAGCGGCCACACCTGTTTCTTCCTTCAACACTGCCTTGGCCGCAGTGTACAATTTTCATTTAATCAGTTTTGGTTTTCTATTTTTCTTATTTCGGTCACTGTTTCTTTTTTTTTATATTATAGGTAAAGAATTCACTTTCTTAACTTTAATTTGGTTATTAAAAATGTTTTTATTAAAATTGTTATAGTTTTCTTAACAATTTTTAATTTATGTTTTTTTTTTTCATTCAAATTTATAAAAATGTTTTTGTTAAAATTTTTATAGTTTTCTTAACCATTTTTAATTAATGTTTTTTTTTTTTTTTCACTCAAATTTATAAAAATGGCAGGATCGCCATGTAGTCTTATTAATAAAAAGAGGTTTAAATTTGATTTGAACAGCCGCTTGTGCGACCGTTCATGTCTACGTTTTATTTATTATTGTCTTAAAATTCTACCTTAAGATAGGCGCTTAAAACTACTTGTGGGAATATGCATACCTTTGCATATTCCACCAAAGTCATTTATTACATTTGTGAATATGCAAGTAGACATATTCACACGGTTGAGTTCGGTGTGTGTGGATATCATTAAGTGTGAATGGTATAATGTTACCATTTAAGCTTCCATACAGAAGGTATGGTAGTAATGACTTTTCAAACACACTACATCCCCACATGAGACTGCAGTTTGGAAATCATTTAAATTGGTGGTTTCTGATTTCCTGGGAAACAACAAAAACTCGAAGTGCGAGACCATTGTTGAAGATTTGATTAAGAATTATGAAACTATGGGTATAAAATACTTTTTTCTAATTTAACAAAGATAATTTCCTAATTTGTCTCTTTTGCTTTTTCAACAGGTGTTAATACTGCCAACGGGCTTAGAATAAATCCTACTAAATCTAAATGTCTTATTTTTAAAAAAAAGACTACAAAAATTTGATTATATACCTAGTACAACTCTAAACAATCAACCCATCGAAGTTGTGGACTCTGCTGAAAAACTTGGTGTTTATTTCAACGACACTCTCACTTGGTCGAAGCATATTAATTATGCTTGCGGTCGAACATTTTCAATGTTAAGAAACCTTTGGCAAACTCAGTATTGTACTCCAATTAAGATTCGAATAATTCGAGCTAAAACCTACTTGATGCCGATCTTGCTATACGGTTGCGAACTTTTTGCCAGCTGTGACAATAAAAGCAATAGGAAACTGAACATGGCTTTTAATAATATCGTCCGTTATGTATATGGTGTTAAACGATTTGATCATATTTCATCTTTTTCAAATCTACTTTATGGCATCAAATTATATATACTCGCCAACCAAGGCATCTACACGTCAGATTACAATTTTCAATACTTGATAGAGGCAAAAGATTAATAACATTTAAACATCGTTCGCAGATCTCTAAACGTCAATTCAGTCTCTGGAAAAAAATTCCACATAGCTCTTAAACTATTCGTAACGCACAACATTTCAAAAAAAACATTATTAGTTATTTCTCTCGCTTAAAACGTATGCTTGATTTTGTATAAGAAAATTTTTCAATTATATTATTATTTTTTTTTAACTTGATTTTATTTTAAGTTTTGATTTTATTGTAATTTTAATTCCTTTTTTAAAAATTATTTATTTAAACTACCCATGTAAAAATCGAAATATATATGAGCATGATCATACATGGGCCTGTATATGATCATACATGGGCATACATGGTCATATACGTCCATACATGATCTCATATATGATCATATATCTTCGGATCTGAAATTTGAGGGTATATGGACGTATATGATCATATACGAGCATACATGAATAATATATGAGCATGTATGATAATATATGCACATATATCACCACCCTCAAATTTCGGATCCGAATATATATGATCATATATGAGATCATGTATGCCCATGTATGATCATATACAGGCCCATGTATGATCATGTATGCTCATATATATTTCGATTTTTACATGGGTTATTTAAAATGTTTATATTATATTCTATGTGTCTTAATGTTGTTATATTTTTTAAGTATTGAACGTATTATTGTTTTACATATGTATACTCAGTTCTATACTGCAATATAAGACTTTAAGTCTTGTGTATGGGACAGCAAATAAATAAATAAATATGTCACTTAAGATTTATTTTTTATTTTGAGTTTTTTCCAAAGAATCTCGGTGATGTAAGTGATGAGCACGGAGGTTCCACCAAGAAATGAAATCCATCGAGAGGCGATGGGTGATGGGAGATTATATTTGGTTTCTCTTAAGAGAAACGGACCCCAACGAAAACAAACGTAAAAGAAGGTCCAACAACTATTTTTAATACTAAAATACAAATAAATTTAAAGAAAACCGATAAACAATATTAATAAATTAATTAATTTAATTTTTTTAATACTGTTGATCTTAACTATACAATATTGTTGGGCATGTTTTCATAATAATATAAAACAAAAAAAGGAGAAAATCTCAAATTAGGTACTTTTACATAAATGGTCATAGCTTTGGTATTTACCCATAGATGTTCTTTGCAAATGACTTATTTTTTATAAAGAAGTACTACATTTAAGAAAAAAAATTATTTTATATTTTTCCTTTGAATACCATTTTTATTTTTTTGAAATTTTCAGATTTCAGTATTTGCCGAAAAAAAGAGAATTTTCAGTAAAATTTTGACCCATAGGTCCAAAACTACTGAACCAATTTATGACAATTCTTTTGCAATTTGATTGATCAAAATATCTTGGTCCTAGTTTGAGATATAGTCTTAATAGTAAAATTACCCAAAAATTAAAATATTGTTACGATTTTATCCTTTATAAAATCGTTGATTTATTTACCTTTTAAATAAATCGAGTTCTCTCTATATTGCAAATAATAAACACTGTTTGAAATTGTTTATAGCTATATTTATTTATAACCGTCACTAAAAATTACAGAAATACATTTTAATAGCACACTTTATTGACACGGTATAAATAGACTAAACGTTAGCCACACATTAGTTCTTCACACTCTGCGTTTTACTTATAAACTAAAATACTGCGTCACCGAGTACCAGTATTTATATGAGTAGTCAGGTATTCTAGTTATTTCCAGTTTATTAAGACACTAGATTTTTCCAGCTGTTAAAGTTAGTGTGAAGAAATTTCTAGGTGTAGAAATTTCGTGTAACACTGCCGCCCACTTAAGCCTGTTCATCCCGAACAGACATAACTATTCCTTTTCCATAGTTGGCTAGTCGTTCCAGATGAACAACCTTCATTTTTGACCTTGGGCTCTGATCTTTCTGTATTCTGTATACCACATCATTCAACCTTTTAATTACTCTATAGGGTCCGTCCCAATGCGTTTGTAGTTTGGGAGAAAATCCTTTCTTTCGTTGCGGGTTAAAATGTAGAACCAGCTGACCCTCATTAAATCCTTCGGTATTTGCTGCCCTATCATACCTCGCCTTCATCTTATCGCTGACTATTTTAATTCGATTGCGTACAAACTCATGAAGCTCGTTAAGGTCTTCTTGTTCCTGGGAAGCATTATCTATAGCGGCGGGCTTAACTTCAAGTTCTAAATCGCCAGGCAATTTAAGTTCCGTTCCAAAAATTATTTTTGCAGGTGTCCGGGAGGTGGAATCGTGAACAGCCGATCTGTATGCCAACATAAATTTAGGGATGTGTTCGTCCCAGTCCTTCTGGTTTGCACTGACCACTTTTCTTAAGTATTCCTCTAAAGTGCGATTGAATCTTTCGACTATACCATCAGATTGTGGATGCAGCGGGGTGGTTCTTGTCTTTCTTATTCCATACAACTCACACATTTCCTTGAAGATAGCAGATTCAAAATTCCTTCCCTGGTTCGGTATAGCGTATACCTCAGGCCATTTACTGAAATAGTCGATCACCACAAGAACGTAACGGTTTCCGGAATCACTGACAGGGAAAGGTCCTGCTACATTCATTCCTATCCTCTCAAATAGGGCACCCGAGTTGTATTGTTGAAGTTGCCCACGACTTCTCCTAACTGGTCCTTTAGCTGCGATGCATTGCGCGCAATTTGCTATCCAGTCGCTTACAGCTTGCTGGCAGCCGACCCAGAAGAATCGTTGTTTTAACTTCTCTAGGGTTTTCGTGACACCGAGATGACCACCACTGGTACCGTCATGGAACTCTTTTAATACTTCGTCTATTTTGCTTGACGGCACCAAAATTAGCTTTGTCTCAGTTTTGCCATCCGCACTTTTCCATATACGGTATAAGCAGTGATTAATTACCCGTAGACTGTTCCACTGGGCCCAATACGCCTTTATTAGCGGACTTTCAGCTGATATTTGTTCACGGGTAGGCCTCCTGTCCTCTGCTTTGGCTGACATAATTTTTGATAGTATGGGGTCATTTTGTTGCGCCGCTGACCAGGCTTCACTTGACTCAATATGCGTTAGTCTTATATCAACGATGCACTCTTTTCCTTCAGCCCTCGAGCAATGTTTGCACTCTAAATTACAGGGGCGTCTTGAAAGGGCGTCTGCATTGCAATGTTTTATGACTTTCCTGTGCTCGATGCTGAAATCATAGCTTTGAAGTCGTTCAATCCAACGAGCTAGCCGCCCTTCTGCTTGTTTAAATTGCAGCAGCCACCTTAGTGCAAAGTGGTCGGTTCTTAGTTGAAAGTGCTGACCGTACAGATACTTGTGGTAGTGCTTTACACATTCTATCGCCGCCAAGAGTTCCCGCTGTGTTACGCAGTAGTTCCTTTCGGGTTTCGAAAGTACTCGACTGTAATAGCCTATGACTTTTTCGGTGCCATTTATCACCTTCGAAAGCACACCTCCTATTCCGTGTCCGCTTGCATCGCTATCCAGCACACATTTTTCTCCGGCCACAGGATATCCAAGAAGCGGTGCCGTGCATAATAACTCCTTGAGCCTTAGGAATGCTTGTTCTTGGGCTTCACCCCAATGAAATGGTCGCGCCTTCTTAGTCAACTCATGTAGACTCGCAGCCACACTGGCAAAATTTGGTACAAATCGTCGGTAGTATGTGCAGAGGCCTAGAAAGCTGCGCAACTCGTGCAGATTTTTCGGGCGAGGCCAATCTTTTACAGCCCGAATCTTATCTTCATCGGTTGATATACCCTCTGCAGTTACGCGGTGCCCTAAATACTTGACTTCCCTCTGGAACAGTGTACATTTCTTTTGGCTAAGCTTGAGTCCAGCCGCAGATATTCGCCTTAAAACTTCCGCTAAGTTCTTCAGGTGTTCATCGAAAGTTTTTCCCATGACAATTATGTCATCAAGGTACACTAGGCAAGTTTTCCGGTGGAGTCCTTTCAGCACATTTACCGCTCGAATGTTGCTGGAGCATTGCAGAGCCCAAAGGATATCACATTAAACTGCCATAATCCGTCACCTGTGCTAAAGGCAGTTTTCTCCTTGTCTTGCTCACAAATTTCTACTTGCCAATAACCACTTTGCAAGTCCAATGTGGAGAACCATTTGGTTCCTGCTAGAGTGTCGTCAATTCTCGGTAGTGGATAGCTGTCCTTCTTGGTGATTTCGTTTAGTTTTCTGTAATCAACACAGAGTCGGGTGCTGCCATTCTTTTTTATAACTAAAACTATAGGCGAGCTCCATGGGCTAGAAGATGGTTCGATTACTCCACTACGCTTCATTTCGTTGACTAACTCCTTTACTTCATTTCGTTTTGCTAGAGGAATACTTCTGAGCGCCTGCTTTATTGGCCTCGCTTCACCAGTATATATTCGGTGTTTCACAATCGCCGTTCTTCCTTGACTTTGGGTTTTCATGGCGAAGACAGAGCTGTATTTCCTGATTAGCTGTTTGGCTTTATTTCTATCAGGCGGCGCCAGTTGTTTTACCCATTTTTCCATATATTCTGCCAGCATCTCTCGGTCTTCAACGGACGCACTGGAAGGTTCTGTTGTCACCACTCTGCCGGTCTTACACAAATTGCTAATAGAGGCTTACCATATTGTTGGCCGTGCTGGCATGCTGGCGTTGTGCTCGGCTAAAGCTCGCCGGATGGGGGGGATCTTCGCCAACCTCTCTGGATGCTGACATGGACAACAAAAAAAAATCATCTTCATGCCAGGCTGATTTTTATATTTATAACTACAGGTGGACCCGAAGCAAAGACTATTGACCTGTAAAAAAAAAGATCAAAAAAAAATGAAGAAATAAACGCACTAAGATAAACCCACCACCCAGAATACCCAGGCACCCTTCTGCCCCTATTACACACATCGACGAACGCTAAAATCCGGATAAGCTGCTCGGTGTTAGGCAACTTGTGGCGGCCCTCCCACTTGAAATCCTGGTGGATTTCACCATGTCAACCTGTGGCCTTACGATCAGGTTGACCCTTTCGCCTCTCCACTTACCTCCGCTACCCTACTATCACTTTAAAGAAAAAAATTATTCACACATCTTTGTATTTTTTCTAAAACGTTATAAAATGTTGCATTTTTTATTTAAAATTAAAAAGCTTAAATATGAAAGTGGAAAAAAAGCATAAAAAATTTAGAAATTAAATAAAGAAATTGTAAAATAAATTATAAAAAGAAAATGAAATTTTGGAAATTGAAAAAAAATTAAAAAAAGCATATATGAAAATAAAAGAAGAAATATGAAATCTTAAAAGAATTTAAAGAATTAAAAGTTAACAATAAAAAATCACAAGATAAAAAAAAATGAAAGAAATTATAAATTATAAAAAAAGAAAAATGGAACTTATACAAAAAAAAAAATTTTAATGGCGATTGTGCTGTATGTATATATATATTTTGCCCAAAATGGCCGACGAAAATCTTTTTTTTTTGTGCCGTGCCGTTAGGCAATATACCACTATCTTTTTATCCTCAACTTCTTCCAGGTTATTTCCTCTGCGCCTTTTCTTTCTTTTTTCTTTAGGATGTCAGTCCGTATGTGTCCGGGTTGGTAACGTAAGTACGCGTTTTATTTTTCTTCACTTTTCCTTTTTATATTCTTTAAACTTGCCCTCTTTGCTCAAAATTTCTCGGAAAAACCGCGAGGACCTAGGCCTGAGCTCATCCTACTCTTAATTTTTTGCAAATCTACAATTTTCCGGCACAACAAAAAAACTAAAAATTATAAGTTACCGTATAGTCCGTCTGTACGTCCGCAGTAAAACCTGTATGTCCTATCCTAAAAAAAACTTATAAAGAAGAGAAAAAATACCTGGCCGATTCCGTTCGATGATGGAGATGATGATGACAATGCGGCAACGTAGCTGATGGTGGTGCTGATGGTGGTTCGGCAATATGCGGCGACAATAAAATGGCCGATAATGCCAATGGCCGAAATCCCAACAAAATCGGTGGTGCGAATCGCCAAGAAATGAAACTGCAGGACCAGGCAGTGCGGCAAAATTTCAACGTTTATTTATAAATGCACTCAAAAATTTTCTTTTTTTTTCAAATTTAAAAAAAATAGCAATGAGCAAAACACAATGATTTTAAATTCTTGAATTTTTGCTTCTCATCGGTGTAGCTGCCTGGGTTTTTTTTCTTTTTTCTCCTCTACCGGAAACAGCCTCCCATTTCATTCGTTTCATGCCATTGTCATTTCACTCAATTCATTGCAGTTTGTCAGCTGATTTCGGGTTATCACTCATTTCTGCTTCTTCTTCCCATGACGGACGAAACTAAGTTGAGTGATTAACCCTCTGCGAGCCGACGTGACAGTTCCAAGTTCTTTTCGCAACTGATTATTGCTTCTGGCGCAGTACATTTGGCTATTTCAGAGTTCTCTCAGACAACTTTTTCACAATTTGATAGGTTCAGTACTCTTACAGGAACTTTTTTGTCTTTGCTGGTTTTTACGAGGGCTTTCGCTGTTATAAGGTCACTTTTTATTTCTGATGGTTCTACCACCCACAAGCTGCCGTCCTCACAATCTCCCTCCATACGCACCCATACTAAAGTTTCAGCCCGTGCTGGTAGTTTTTGGTGGCTGACGGTAACTAGCTTTCTTACCTGATCCGCTTGCTCATATCGAACATCAAGAGGTATTTCAACATTGCACCAAATCATAACTTTTTGCCCCATATGCAGATTAATGCCGTGCCCAATCATGAAATCTGCACCAATTATTACTTCGTCCACAATATCGGCAACAATAAATACGTGATTTACGCTGATGTTGGCAATCGTTAGTTTTACATTTATTTTACCATAGGCATAGGCAGGCTCCCCAGTAGCTGTGCGCAGACTTACCCCGTATAGTGGTTCAACTGCCTTTTTGACTAAATCGGGCCTGATGATTGACTGTGGTGTTCCTGTGTCTATCGTAAAAATGTGCTTTCGCCCGTTGATGTACCCATAAGCAGTAAGATTGCTTTTCTCCTGCTGTATTACTGATATGGAGATTGTGGGGCCATCGGTTGTGGGAGCTAGCTCATGCCCCGTAGTGCTAGCTCTTTTTAGTTTAACGGTGACTCTTTAGGTGATTGCTGATCGGCTCGGAGGCTCTTCCTTGGTGCTTTGCAATTTCGCTGGAACTGTCCCATTTTACCGCAGTTGTAGCATTTGTCCTTCAGTTTCCCTCGCTTTTCACCTAATGCCTTCATAACTGCCTCCTTAACTGCCTCTGTTAACTTCGTGCTCATATCTGTCTCTTTTTCAGCAGTCACTTTGTGGCTTGGAAATCACCTTCTCAGTCTCTTGGGCCAGCGCGAATGAGACAGTTTCAGCAAAAGTCGATTTTTTCGATGCTCCACATATTTCTGGTGGCAACTGTCTCGAACTGGAACTTAAAAACATTAAACGGTATGCTGCCATCAAAAGTAGGGGCCTTTGCTCTACCATAACTTTCCTGAATAATTCGTACTGGACCCTCTTGACATTGGAGATTATTTACTCTATTTTCTAGATCTTGTAGTTTTCTCTCAACATCTTTGGCTTGTATTTCCATGCCAGTCTCTAAGTCGGACAACTTTTTGTCAAATCTGTCCATTTTCTCATTTGTGGCTCTAGAAGTTTCCTGAAACTTTTCTTCCATCTTCGTTAGCAATTTCTCGTTCGTCTCCATCTTAGTTAATAGTTTCTCGTTGTCTGCTCTAGAAGTTGCTGGAAGTTTAACTAGCAAGTTCTCGTTGTCCACTCTAGAAATTTCCATCTTTTCCATTGTAGCAGCCAACATTGCGCTTAACTCCAAGTTACCTTCTGTTTTACGCGTTCTAACCTCCATTACTTCTTTTTCTTCAAATTCGTAAGTCGCAATGTCAATCTTACGCCGCTCGAATTCCTCTATCAGCCGCTTTTGTAATTTTGTCTTATTACTTGCTGTCGGTAGCTCCAACCTGCTCAATTCATTTTTGAGCTGTTCCACCTTAAGCTCCTTCAATTTCATGACTGCTTATTATTTTGCAATCCCACTTCTGACACCAATTGTTACGATTTTACCCTTTATAAAATCGTTGATTTATTTACCTTTTAAATAAATCGAGTTCTTTCTAAATTGCAAATAATAAACACTGTTTAAAATTGTTTATTGCTCTATTTATATATAACCGTCATTAAAAATTACAGAAATGCATTTTAAAAGCACACTTTAAATAGACTTAACGTTAGCCACACTTTAGTTCTTCACACTCTGCGTTTAACTTATAAACTTAACTACTGCGTCACCGAGAACCAGTATTTATATGAGTAGTCAGGTATTCTAGTTATTTCCAGTTTATTACGACACTAGATTTTTCCAGCTGTTAAAATTAGTGTGAAGAAATTTCTAGGTGTACAAATTTCGTGTAACAATATAAAAACAAAAAATTAAAAATTTTTCAAAAACTACTCCAGAAACAAAATTTTTAAATGCGATTTTCGAATTCAGGAGACTCAAATCAATAACAAAAAATAGTCGCACGATTGTTGCACAAAATATTTAATATTTGTAAACTAGTGTAATTTTCCCAGAAATCTCAATAAACTTCATAAATTCCTATCACCAAAGAGTATACCTTTAGTATACTTTTAAAAATATTAAAAAAATGTATTTCAAATAGAAAAACATCCAAACACATATTTTTTTAATTTGTGCGATTAATAAAAAAATTTATAATCGTATGTAGAGAAAAATAAAATTTAAAAAAATCTTAACAAGTTTGCATGAAATCAAGAATTGACTAAAAAATACTCCACCAAATTACAGAGTTTTAAAGCACCTTGGTCTATAGTTGTAAAATTTAAAATACTCTATACTTGTACAACTCTACCTTATTCCCACTTTTAAATAAAACTATTAAAAAATCGTAGGATTTAAGGGTTCCCTTTATTTTTAACCTTTAAACCCCCACATTTCGTAACTATTTATAAAAATCTTTGTAGAATTTCAAAGATAACAGTTTAAAGTTACGCGATTTTAAAAGTATTTAAATTCCATGTCTTCTAAATTCTTAACCCAATTTCCGTTTAAAGTGAAAACAAGGTGCTTTAAAAACCTATACATACTTACCCAGGTAGAAATTGCCAACGGTATGAAAAAGCAGTACTGGGAGAGCACTGTTTTTACAATATTATTTTGCCAGTACTACTCATAAGTACTACTTTCTAGAAATCTACAACCGTTTTTTAAATTTTGTTTAAATTGACAATTTTATATTATTTTACATATTTTTAATACAATTATTTGTGTAAAAGAGTTGTAGCTATTAATTCGTTATGAAATTCTGTAAAAATACAATTCACATCTACCATATCTACTATATTTATTTCAATATCTTTAACTAACTTTTTAATATTATATAATCCTATTTTTTTACGAACATAAGTAAACATATGAGATATCTTTACACCATTAATAATTACAAATGAAAACATAACTTTAGATTCAAATGCTTCAATAACATTTCCAAGAGAATATCTTGCTGTTCTATTGGGGGAATTTTATTTGATGAATTATCCGTATGAAAAATATTGTTATTTTTTGTATGACAGGTTTTATTAATTCTTTAGACATTTTATAATAGATTTTAAATAACCCAAACGATTTTCAAAATCAATGATGATGAAGATCCATAGAAATGTGGCCAAAACAATAAATAAACGTTTTCGATTTTTTACACTAATTTTTAATTAAAAATTATCTCCAAAATCGTATAACTTTAAATTATTATATAGACTAGAA
The DNA here is from genome assembly GCA_949748255.1 of Eustalomyia histrio. Lineage (NCBI taxonomy): Eukaryota > Metazoa > Arthropoda > Insecta > Diptera > Anthomyiidae > Eustalomyia > Eustalomyia histrio. The sequence continues at coordinate 104,178,363 of OX456526.1, forward strand.
TTATGTTTTTAAAAATTTATTGACAAAAAATTAATTTAGGTTAGGTTGAAAAAAAAGAATCGGAAGATAAGATAACTGACTCATATCTATAAATAGGACATACACTTAAGCCCAAAAGTCGCTGTTGCGCGCTGTCATGTAGGTTGGAATTTCGCTAAGCATCCTTTACCTTACACACCCCAATTTTTCAGAGCTTGCGACCGGCTGACTGTCAAGACAAGATTTCAGACGAAAATCTTTGACTTAGTTGAGTATCAAAAAAGTCTCAAACCACGCAGGTTTATTTAATTAATTAACGTAACAATTTCTAAAAAAACTACCTGATTTATGGCTTAACATAAATATATTCTTAAAAAAACTCTTAAACTCTTGTCTAAAAATGAAATGTGTATTTTATATATAAATTAATATTAAATAAAAAATATACATTAATTTTTATTACTTTTTTAAATTTTAAGATGCTTTACCACCACATTTTTGATTGGTTTTATGGTACTGGCTATATATTGGTGTTATCATTTCGACACTGTCCCAATACTGCAACATTGCCAGTACATTAACTACCGTCTCCAACACCGTGCCATTACTGTGCCCTTCGTATTTTTCTACCTAGGTGGTTGGTGGATGTAAACATGTTTGTGTTAGTTATAGATATTTCTGCAAGGGGCCGCTTTTAAAGACCAAGATTAAAAATATATTTGCTGTACATTATTTTTTTATTTTATTTATATTAATCATATAATTATAAATTATATCCTAATACCCTAACCGAGCACTAGCAACAAAGGCTATAAACTAAATTAAACATAAAAACAAAAACGATTCACGATTACTTAACTGCTTTTTTCAACTTTTTTAAATACACTTTAAATATTTTGTGGACAAATAATTAAGTTATTTAATAAATATTATTTGAATTAATTGAAATTAAAATTATTTTAATTAATGGCATATTGCATCTATTAATATTTGGTGGGCACATCTCCTTGTCATTTTTTTTTGACAATTTCACAACACTGATCAAGGGTGATATTATACTACTTTTTTAAATAATCTCCCATAGATCTTTTACATTTGTAGGTTTTCTTACTAAAACAGCCCGTTTTATGATTTCCCATATGTTCGCAGTTGGATTCATACAAGGGCTTTGTGCTGGCGACTCTAGAACTTTAGTGGGATTCCTCTCCAGCCAAGACTTGACGACTCGAGACTTATGCTTCAGGTCGTTATGTTGTTGGAATATCCATGCGAGTGTCAAATTGTCAGCACAATCAATATCTAGATTATTTTCAAAGATATCCCTATGCATTTCAACTGTTATTTTGCCGTCTTTTTTCACTATCGGACCAACTCCAGATGAGGTGAAGCATCGTGATACCATCACCGACGGCGCACCGTGCTTCATTAGTTTTTTTTTCATATTTTGGATTAAATTGAGCGTTTTGTGGACATCTTATATGCGGTATGCTATCATTACATAGATTATTAAGCTCAGATTCATTACTCCAGAAAACCAGTTTCAAAATATTTTGGTCACAGTGGAGATATGCTTTTGTAAACTCTAGACCCTGCTTAATATTTTCCTTCGACACATTCGGCTTTCATCTTAATACACGACCATATAAATTATTTTTCACCAAATACCTTCTTACAGTTCTTGCTAATATTTAAACATTGTATTTTAATTCCATACTAGACGTTTCTTAGTGTTTTTTTTTTTTTTTTTTTTTTTTTTTAAATTATTGAAAGTTTTATATTTTTTATAATATTTAATTGCATTGACTATTTTTACACGCGATAATGAAAGTGATTTTACCGCATTAGCCACGGAACGAAATTGTGGCAGCATTTCCAAATGAGTTCCCTCTCTGCGGGGGTAGTACTTCTATTTTTGCCCATTAGTTAAAAAGATCACTATAATCGACTTAGAAGGTGCTAAAATTTTTAATACAGACATTTTGTAATTAAATATTTATTTTTCTAAGCTTATTTACCTAATTAATTTTAAATGACTTAATTATGTGTCCACTTAACACTCAATATTCTAAGACTTACTGATTGTTAGTTTGAACATTTCAACATCAAATCGCTCAATTCATTTTTGTTTAAAATGAAAAGTAACAGAACTATATTACCGATACCGCAATAACTATTATAACGTTACCTTAAAATATCGTTACCGAAATAACTAAAATATCAAAATAACTAAAATACCGTTACTGAAATAATAGAAAATAGCGTTATCGCTAAAATACCGATACCGAATCAACCGAAATATCGTTACCCTTAAAATAACTTTACCGAAATAATAGAAAATAGCGTTACCCTTACCGATAACCGCATTCGATACGGTTACCATCCATAGTAAGAATTGATAACTTCTTACCATGTGATATAAAAAATGCAATTTCAATGTCATACATGCATTAATTTTATGAAAGTAATGGAACATTGTTTTCACCAATTTCTTTGCTTCGTCTGGCTGTACATGATTCTTTCCTAAAACGCCCTCAAGTACAGGTTAGTTGTGCTGACACTTTCGTAAATCTTTTGCTTTTCATTAATTTTCGTGTATCCGGCCCATTGAGAACACCTGTTGAAGGTAAAAAGCCATTTTCGGAAAATTGATAGCAATACGAATAGAGAGAAGTATTGCTGAGTTTGGGAAAGATGTTTTTCAAACTGTCAAAAACTTCCTCATTATCATTGACGACCATGGCCATTTCGATGAATTTCTTAGCGATTCCCAATTTTATATGCAGTGGCGGCAGTAATATATTATCGACATTCTTTATTAAAGGTGTAGTAACTAATTTTAACCATTTTTCGTTTTCGAGAGCTCTTTTTCTCCAGTCGTTACACTGATACTGATCGACTTGGCTTTGCGAATCCCAATCAAAACGGAATCAAAAGAACTTCGGAAAACCGCCTTTTGAAATAACACCTTGCAATATGCTCATAACTTTCAGATCACAGCAAATCTTCCATTTATGTTCATTATATTTGATTTTCTTCAATATATTGTCCAATGTTTCATAAAAGTTCTTCATATTTGTGCCGAATGCTAATGGAATTGACGGTTTTGTGCAACAACACAACCATCAAACTTGAAACTGAGCCGTCAATGAATAATCGCAAGTCACCAGCGTTATATTCCATTCCCAATTTATTCACTAAACCTTTGATGTCATTGCAGTAAGTGAACATATTTTTATAGTCAACGGTATTTAAATGTTGAAATTCGGCGTTTCCGGTATGACCTGGCGCTAACGTTCTGCTGTGTGAGTTTTCTGCGCTTCAAAAATGAGGTCAAAAATTCTGAATTCCGTTGCGATAATCCCAACTTAGCCACAATGTAATCCATTTCGTTTTGTGTTAGTGGTTTTGGTTCATCATCTTCTAAATTGGGCATATAATCGGGATCTTGCAAATTGGATGCCAAGGAAAAAACAATTTCCAGTGCCCATGCGGACTGGGAGGTTTAGGTGTTTCTACGCCATCAGCGCGTGGCACTGGAAGTCAGGCAGTAAAAGCTGCAACATATGCTTTTCCCTTTAACTTCCTCTTATTTGTTCCAACATCATAATTAATGCATGCGTAGCACCTGGTTTTATCATGACCGTTTGGATCTTTTATCCAGATTATAGGCTTAGCAAAAGGCAAGTGCCCTCTTCGTCGATGAAACCAATTCAAAATACTTCTATAGCAATTACTGCACTTTAATAATTGTAAGGATTGGTGGATCACCATGTACCAGTTTCATGTTATGAGGCGGGTTCGCCACTAAATTATAAAATTATAGGCGATGTTTCCAATCTGAAGTTTGATAATCAAATCTTCTTTTTGTTAAAAATTATTTTCTATATTTTTAGTTTTTATCAGGCTCGAGATCATAATTTGATGTTACTAACGAATAGTAAACACTAATTTTTTTATTAAATGGAAAAATTGTGAGGATCAGCGCTAGAGGGAGTGCAAACTTTTAACCTGGGCGACCATGTCATCGTCAGCCTCCTTATGAACCACCCAACCCACAAACAACTCATGATTTCGGCCAAGGGTGTCTATTCTTCTTAGTCTCTAGTGTCCTTCAAACTTAGATTGTCTTCTTTGTAATTTCTGAACGTTAGGTTAGATGTACACGGGGTAGCTGAATGCCGTAGGTCTATATTGGCTTTATAATGGATTTGTACAACAAAACCTTGTTTTCCAAGTCAAAAGATAAGTGAGGGAACACTGATTTTGTTTATTTTAATTGGTGGGCAATTTTGTCTTCTAAGGGTGAAAGTTACATGAACATTAACCAAAAAACTTCGCACAAAATAAATACAAACAAAATATAAACTCTCATCAACTACCGATTTAACTTTTCAGCGATGGTAAATTTAAGAAAAAATAATAATTCCAGGTAATAAGTATTCAAGCTCAAGGTCTATTTTATACAAAATTATTTATTTTTCATCCAATATTTCGCTATCTCAATGGATAGCTTCTTCAGGGATTTTTTGTTTTTTAATTTTAAACAAATTTTTTAAAAAATCAAAATTAATGAAACAACAAAATTGTCAATTTAAAAAAAATATTAAAATTATACACAGGAAACAAAAATTATTCTATTACATTTTTATGAACTTATTTAATTTCCTATCTTATTCTTATAAATTAAATGTTTTTAATTCTGAGCTACATTATCTGTATCTGTTTCAAAATGAATTCTTTGTTCTATTGGTGTGTTGATAATTTGTAACATTTCTAACATGAAGCGTCTTTTGTAGATTGTTTCTGTATTTAAAACTGTTGTATTTTCAAAATTTGGTGTATGATTAAGAGTGGCACAATGATAATGCAGTTTTCTGAGAAGCTGTATTCCTGTATTTCTGATCAGATCTATGTCCTGCTAATCTAGTTTTTAATTTGTTATTTGTGGTACCTATATATACTTTACTACATATTTCATTATCTTTACCCCTGCAAGGTATCTTGTAAATAATATTAGATTTATCTAATTTCTCTGTCCTATCTTTCATTTTACTAAATAATTTATCTAATGTATTATATGTTCTATGAGCCATCCTATAATTATTGATATCATAAATATTAGAATATTCTAATCGTTAAGAAATCATTGGTACATAAGTTAAAGACTTGTAAATCTTAGGTTCAGTAACTATATTCACACTACCTTCCCTATGTCCATTGTACTGACCAATCAATTTATAAATCAATTCCCTTGGGAAATTATTATCCTCTAAAATATTTCTGATTTTTATTTTATTATTTCTATGAAAAACTATATCACTAATATTTAAAACTTTATCTATAAGATTTTTGGCAGTATTTATAATAACTCTTCTAGGATGTTTTGAATAATAATTAATAATTCTACCCGAAAAAATTGGTTTTTGGTACCAATCTATTAACAAGTTATTCTCCTTTCTTATTACTAATGTGTCTAAATATTGAAGTTTACGATCACATTCCCTTTCAATTGTAAATTTAATATCCTCGTGAAATGAATTAAATATGTTTAAGATATTTTCTATTTCACATTCTGAAATAATACCAAATAAATCATCGACATATTTCGTTATAATCTTTGGTTTAATAGATAATCCTCTAATACATGTATCAAGTAGTTCCTCCATAACTAAAAATGCTGCAACTGGAGAAGCTAGAGAACCCATAGGTAATCCTTTTGTTGGGAATATATTTTGTTATTATATTGAAAATATCTACTATCATCTATGCAAAATTTGAGAATTCTTAAAAATAATTCCTTTTCAATAGTCGTATGTTCTCTAATTATATTTTTTCTTCGATAATACTTAAGGCTACATTTATAGGTATACTAGGGAATAAGGATACTACATCCAATGAAACTATCTTTTCCTCATTCTGTATCGTGATTCCCTTAATTTTATCCTTTTAGATTAGCAGGGCATAGATCTGATCAGAAATACAGCTTCTCAGAAAACTGCATTATCATCACATTGTGCCACTCTTAATCATACACCAGATTTTGAAAATACAACAGTTTTAAATACAGAAACAAACTACAAAAGACGCTTCATGTTAGAAATGTTACAAATTATCAACACACCAATAGAACAAAGAATTAATTTTAAAACAGATACAGACAATGTAGCTCAGAATTACAGACATTTAATTTATAAGAATAAGATAGGAAATTAAATAAGTTCATAAAAATGTAATAGAATAATTTTCGTTTCCTGTGTATAATTTTTAATATTTTTTTTAAATTGACAATTTTGTTGTTTCATTAATTTTGATTTTTTAAAAAATTTGTTTAAAATTAAAAACAAAAAATCCCTAAAGAAGCTATCCATTGAGATAGCGAAATATTGGATGAAAAATAAATAATTTTGTATAAAATAGACCTTGAGCTTGAATACTTATAACATGCAATTTGTATTAAAAAGGTCGAAGAAATTGAACTGAATAATTTAAAAAATAATAATAAAAAAAGGAAACAAGGAAATATTACAACAATGGAAGAACACAGTAATATTCAGGCTAAAAATACAACAACAGAAACAAATAACTATTCCACTAATCAACAATTAAGAGATGTTTTACAGAACTCTTTAACAGAGAAGCTCTCTTTAAAATTATAAACGCAGTAGATAAGAGATTTGATAAATTAACCGAGGAATTAACAATTATACAAACAATGTTTCGTGAATGTGAAGATAGACTCTTAAGTGAGATAGACAGACGATTAAACATAACCAAAATTTATCTTAATTAAGTAACAAAAAGAGTAACATTTTTGGAATCAACTGTTGATGAATTAAAAAATACATAAATGGTTGAAATGATAGCATTAAAAAATGAAACTCAAGAATTAAAGGAAGAAATAGCTTATTTAAAAGATTGTGCTAGAAAGCAAGAAATTTAATAGTTGCTTACGATATTAGAATTACAAGTGCCCACCGAAAAAGATGAAGATCTTTATGATAAATATTTCCGTCTGTGTCAATTTTATGAATATTTCGCCGCCAAACGTAAAATCAATTTATCGTATCTTAAAATCAATAACCAGTTTCATTAAATATGGTAAAGACCCTTTACGTTTGAATTTAATTGGATTTAGAAGTACCATGCCGTTTTTTGTTAATGAAAACCTTACCCCCGAAAACCACCGAATTTTTCTAAAAGCTCATGGATTAAAAAAAGATGAACTCATAGCAGCCGCTTTTACAAACCGAGGTCTAGTTTACATTAGACAGTTTGACGCTGATGAGGCGATCTGCATCTACAACTTGAATCAATTAAACCAGTTATTCCGTATTTAATACCCTAATGATGAAATCATTAGGGTATTGATGAAATCATTAGGGTATTGATGAAATCATTAGGGTATTAAAAATTCGAGTGATAGTTTATAATTTCAATTTTATAAAGTATTTATTTTGAAATTTAAATTTAATAATCTATTTTAATTATTTTTACATTAAGGTTTCTTATGTCATATTTTTCTTGCAAATGAGAACTTTTAATATCTGTTTATTGAAATCTTTAACAACAATAGCCAGAAACTTCTAATTGGAGGTGTTTATAGACCTAATAAGCTTATCGATGTAAGCGTATTCTTGGAGAAACTCTCAACATTAACTCTTGGCTATAGTGATGTAATTATTACTGGAGATTTCAACGAAAATATACTTGAAGATCATAGTTTTATGGAAGATATAAATGCCATTGGCCTAATACTTGTAAACAACTCTATGCCAACTCATTTTACTAGGACTGCTTCTGTTATTTTAGCAGCTTTCAGCGTCTATGTTTTCAAAACATGATCTAATTTTTATGTCTTATGACTATAACGTAGAAACCCAAGAATTGAGGAGAATAACCTTTAGAGAGATAATCTATCTCTATCTAAGAAGTGAGCTTTCTATTATACCATAGAACCTTCTTTATGCCGTCCGTTGATGAACAAACAACTTATTTTACAAAATAATATTCATTTTTTATGAGAAATATATCCCTATTAAAACTAAAAAAATAAATAAAAACGGAAAACCATGGTTTTCAAATGAAATAAAATTTTTAATAGAGGAACGAAATCTGGCCTACGAACGATGGGAGAGATTTAAAACTATGAATCTACACATTATTTTTAAATACGCAAGACGAAGGGTTAACTCCAAAATTCGTATCGCAAAATCAGCGTTTTATAAAGAAAAGTTTAAATCAGTCGTTTGCTCAAAAAAGAAATAGAGGGAAATTCCCAATATGGGTGTTGTTAATAATAATAGCGCAGATGTTGAGACTACAATTGATGTAAATCAATTAAACTACGATTTTTCAAATATACCGATGCCTGAAGTAAATGTTAACTTTTATAACCCAAATGTTACTAATGTTAATACAACAAATGCTAACAACAATGTTTTGAATTAATAAATTTTACTCAAGAAGATGTTTTAAAATCTATTTTGAGCATAAAATCAAATTCGGTTGGCTATGAAGAGATTCATCCGACATTTGTTAAATTGATCCTCTCCTACATTCTTCCACACATAACTCATTTGTTTAATACGATTACTACATCTACTTTTGCTTGACCATGCTAAGGCATTTGACACAGTTGAACACTCTATTCTTTGCCTTAAACTAAGACGCATGTTAAACTTTTAAACTTTCCAACAACCGCTGTAAAATTGATTTCTTCATACCTATCTGATAGAAGTCAGTCAGTATAAAATGGCTCTAAAAAATCGAATAGTCGCTCAGTATCTAGAGGTGTACCACAGGGTTCTATACTCGGCCCACTGTCTCGGCTCAATTACTGTGGAATACATATGTACGCAGATGACGTACAGCTATATATTAGCTGTCAACAATCTAATGTCATTGAATACATTAGAAAAATAAATTATGATCTCAATTCTATTAAACAAAGGGCATCATTAAATGGTCTTTGCTTGAACGCTTAAAAATCGAAAGCTGTTATAATTGGAAAAACTAAGTCACTTCTAACCACCTTACCACCAATATTGATTGATAACTCTAAAATTGAAATAGCTGAAACTGCCAAAAACCTTGGTGTAACTTTTAACAAAAAACTCACATGGTCTGATCACATCAATGCTATATGTGGGAAAACATACGCAATGTTGAGAAATCTATGGTTGACACAGTATTACACACCTTTTTAAATTCGCATGCTACTTGCCAAAACCTACATATTACCAACACTCTTGTATGGATGTGAACTATTTGCTAGCTGTGATACTTTGGATATGAAAAGACTTAACTAACTATATTATACTTTTGCTGGCTTAAGCAAATGTGCGAATACATGTAATCAAATTTGTATGACTATATTGTACTTAACAAACTTTTCGTTAAGCAAACAGCGAAACTGACCGCACTTTACTTAAGGAATCATGTGTTTTTAGAAAAACTGTTTATAAAAAAAAAAACAAATTGCAATGTACGCGGAAAATATTTTTATAGAAAATTTAATTGAAAATGTTAAAAAAAACAAACGTGCATGTATAACAAAAGGGGTGGGTTTTGTATTTGTTTTTCGAATGAAATGCAAGCACTGTTGCATTTTTTAGTACTTTTTTATTTTTGTTTTCATTTGTTTCTTTAAATTATTTAAAATAAATATAGATTTACTTGTTAATTGTAAAATATTTATAAATTGAACACATTAAATAATATTTTTCGAAAAGATACATAAATTTTGGAAATATAAGAAGAAAACAGTTTTTGCAAAAGTACAAATAATTGCAACAAAGTGTAGTAAGTATTTAAGTTCAAAAAGTACATTGTAGCCACCCAAAAGTCTTCAATAAGTTGATTAAGCATTTGACAGACTTTTCGTTAATTTTTGACAGTAATGTAATTTTGACAGTAATGTAACTTATAATAATATTGCCAGGTACGTGTTTGGCCGCGGCAGACGCAGTAGAATCTCTCAGTACTCAAAACAAATTTGTAATGTGTCATTTGTAAATCTACTAAAGTGCCGTACATTATTATTTTTACATAAAGTGGTTTACATAAAACAACCTGAGTATCTATACAAAAAGGTTGTCTTTTCAAGATCTGATAGAGGTAATAATATAAATACCATTTCTCATCGAAGGACTATTACTGAAAGGCACTTTTCTTGAATGCGATTCGATTTTGGCGCCAACTTCCTCCAAATATTCAAATTTTAAGCAATGCAATGCAGTTTAAATTAACAATTTTAACCATTTAGGATAGAACAATATTCACAATTTAATTTTTATTCACAATTTAAATTAGTTTTTGTTTTTATATAAATATTTAAATGCTTAAATATCAATAATTTACATATCTTTAATTATTTATCTTTATAATAAATATTTAGTATTATTTAATTTTATTTTGCCAAAAACAAATTGTAACACTATCTTCCCAGTACTATAATATAAGACTAGTTCTTGTTGTGCTGTATTGAATCAAGTAATAAACAAAAATAAATAAAATTATAATTTCCGATATCTTCCAAGAGGATGGGAAGAATGCGACTCGTAACATGGCATTACGATTTACGATGAAGTTGGGTTGAGTAGTCTGTATCTTCAGCAACGCGACCAAGAAAATCTATTGTGCACCCTCTAGTGTTTTCCTCAGTTGTTCTCCAGTGCAGCCTTGAGTAGCAGTACAATATTCTTCAGTTTCTTGTATTGTTCCTCCATAATATCAGGTCTGCCATTTTGTTTAGGATGTAATTACATGGACAGTGTCCTGTGAGTGATCCACATAGGAGTCTTAGATTTGGTCAATTCATCAGAAGGGCTTCTCTGCTCCTCTTTTCATTGTATGATAAGAACTTCTTTGAATTCAAATCAGAGTGAACCCCCGGTAAAAATTAAAATTATTCCAAAAAATTAAAACGGGGCTTAATTAACAATATATAATTTAATAGTTTTATATTATCCATTTTTGCTTAATGCAAAAGAGTAGTGCTTAATAATTTCAAATAAACTCTCGAAACAACAACATAATTATCTATAGATTGCATCAATAATAAAATGATAAAAAGAAAACAAAAAGCTAACTCTAAAAATAAAACGTTAACAACAACAGTGTTTATAAAACAGAATATTGAACATCAATGCATACAAAAATAAAGCGCGGTAGAAAATTAACATTGAAAAAACAAAATAAGAATATAACACAAAACATGAGTGCAAGTGAGGCTGGAAATTCAAATTCGTTTGTTAAAAGTAATAATGACAATATTGAACTTTTAACTGCGGCACCAAAAAGAGGAAGAGAGACTTTACAGAATTCTCTCCTACAGAATTCTCTTTTTGAAAATGTAACAAAAACACCGCGATTGTCGACCAATGATTCACCCTTCAAATTGTTTAATCTGATGGATAGAAAGTTTTAAAAAATAACAGATGTAATGAAAAGATTGATACACGAAAGTGAAGATCGCATGATAAAAGAATTTGATAAACATTTTGATTTATTAAAAATTGACATTTTAAATATAACAAAACGCGTAATTAAGTTAGAAACGGTTGCGGATGATATTCTAAGTTTAAAAGATGAAGTCTCTAAATTAAAAACACAATTACAGAGATAAGAAAATTCGTTGATAGCATCTGATCTTCGAATTAATGGTTTACCTTACCGTAGAGAGGAAGATTTGTATGTTTACAACTATATGTAATACTTTAAATTTTAACTTTCCAGCCGTTAAATCAATTTACCGTCTACAAAATTTTAATAATAAACATAAAGATAATTCTCCAAATGCTGTCATAATGGTAAAATTTTTTCTCCGTATGATAAAAATTTTATTCTTAAATCCATCGCAAATTTTCGAAAACGGAACAAAACGCCACTATTGTTAAGACAGACACAACAGTTTTAGCTATTGAAGAGTACAGACGTGTTTATTTTAACTTCGCTACTAAATATACAGTACTATTTTTAATAGGTTTGCTAACAAACTTTGCTTAGTAATAGGTCAACGAACGTAACAGGAAAAAAATAGTGCATTATGTGTAAATCGCTCTCCGAAAAAAGAGCTGAGAATGAGCACAAACAGTAGGAATGACTACCTTGTTGTGACCTCTTCCTTAGACAATAAAAACAAAAACATATTCGATGCTGATTGCAATAAGCATTATTTATCTGTAAAACCAAATAGTATTACATCATACGGTAGACCTATGTAAGTGTAGTCTACAAAATTCAAGTGTAATGAGAAATAAACAATCCACTTTGTCTATAGTAGACAAAAGTGAAATAATTGAATTTTCAGTACCAAAAAGAGACACCAAAAATACCGGTGCAATTTCAAAATCAAAAAATACAAGTGTTCAATCTAGTGAGAGAGTTCTATCGGGTATGGATCGATACGTGACGATAACCAAACGCAAATCAAGCCAGCGGTCTCCAACATTGGAACCAAATGCAAAACAACAAAAAAAAGACGATGTAATGCAAAATCGGTTCCCGATTCTTGATACAGTGGATAGTGAAAACGGTGGAGCTCAGCCAGTTAAGAGCCAAAAACCACCGCCACTATACCTGCGCGAGGCTACTACCAACTCAATTGTGACTATGCTGACTGGTGGGTAAGGACAACTTTCATGTTGCTTCTCTGCGAAAAGGTAATGTAGGTGAAACCAAAATACAGTTATACAATGAAAATAACTACCGCAAAGTAGTTAGAAGTTTTGATGAGCAAAAAAAAAAAATTATTATACTTATCAACTAAAAAGTGCAAAGGGTTTGAATGTAGTTATAAAGGACATTGACAGCTCTATACCCACTGAAGAAATAAAAGAGGCTCTACAGATTGAAAAATATGAGGTGAAGTCTATTCACAATATTATAAACAAAAACAAAATTCCACAACCAATGTTAAAGGTTGAGATTCCATTTAAATCGTCACAAGTTGAACAGAAAAGCCAAACTCACCCAATTTATGGTTTAAGATACCATAAATTGGGTGATACCATAAATTGGGAAACAGTCGAGGAGCCCGTCAAACGCTCTGGTCCAGTCCAATTTCAAAATTGCCAAGAATTTGGTCATACAAGAACGTATTGTAATTTACCATCGGTCTGCTCAAAATGTGGAGACATTCACAAAAGCTTAGAATGCTCTCAGCCAGAAACTGAAGCTAAATATGTAGTAACTGTGGCCAAAATTATTCAGCAAACTACCGTGATTGCCCAGTATACCAACGCCTCAAGGAGATAACAAAGACAAAGAGGCTTGGGAATACTCAAACCCAAAATTTCAATTTTCCAAGCTTTCCCAAAACAACTGGCTTTCAGAACAGTGCTGAGCAAAATGAAAATTTTCCTCAGTTCTCATAGCTCAGTCGTTAAAAGAAACCCAAATTCCACAGCAAAAAAAACAAAAATAATACAATATCGTCTTATGCTAGTATATTGAAGGAACCTATACCTATCACTAATAATACCCAAACACAAGTTTCCATAGAAACCTTAATACAGTATATAAACACATTTATGGCACATTTGCAAAACATGTTTCAACAGTTAATGCAGAATCAAAGCATGTTGATGCAGATTCTACTTAACAAAAAATAAATTAAAAAATTATGGCTTTTTTAAAAATTTGTTTTTGGAACTGCAACGGCTTAAGCCAACACAAAATCGAAGTAAACAACTTCATGCAAAATAATAATATTGATGTAATGTTATTTTCGTAAATTCACCACACCAGCAAACAAAACTTTCGTATCCCAGGATACGTTTATCATTTCAAAATCTAACAAATGTTGCAGTAGCAGCCTTAACTTGTATATTTAATGCAATCATAAATACAGGTGTCTTTCCAAGTAGCTGCAAGATATCCAAAATTATTATGATCCCAAAGCCAGGAAAAGACCCGACGGTACCTTTCTCGTACCGACCAATCAGTTTGCTGCCATGCTTGTCAAAACTGTCCGAGAAGGTGTTCCAGAAAAAAATAATGCCTTATTTAATTGAGAAAGTCATCCCCGTCCAGCAGTTTGGTTTTCGCGAACATCATGGAACAATTAAGCAAGTCAATCGCATAACTGGTGAGATAAGAAAGGCATTTGAACATAAAAAATACTGCACAGCTCTCTTCCTAGGTGTTGCACAAGCGTTCGACAAAGTTTGGCATGAAGGTTTGCTGTACAAAGTAAAGGATTTACTGCCCCCTAGCACATTCAAATTGATTAAATCATACCTCTCGAATCGCCTGTTTAGAGTAAAGTATGATGACTACCTAACACACGGCTTTGAAATAAGGGCAGGTGTCCCTCAGGGCAGTGTTCTTGGTCCTATACTCTACTTAATTTACACCTCTGATCTACCAATGAGTGCAAATTCGACTATTTCAACATTTGCTAATGATACAGCTATCCTTTATTCACATGCTGACCCATACTTGGCTGCAACAGAACTGAAAAATTATTTAAAACGTTTGGAGACGTGGTCAAAAAAATGGAGAATACAAGTTAACGAGACGAAAAGCAAACACATTACATTTTCACTAAAAAGGGGAGATTGTAGCCCTGTTATTCTAACAATGTAACAATTCCTCAGTCTGACCATGTTACGTATCTCGGCATACACCTAGATAGACGTCTTACGTGGCGCCGACATATTGAAGCTAAGAGGCTTCACATGGATATTAAAGCATTCAACCTACATTGGTTAATTAACTACAAAACAAAGCTAATCCTTGACTGTAAATTACTTTTATTCAATATGTTTCTAAAACCAATCTGGTCATATGGCATCGAGTAATGGGGAAATGCAAGTAGAACCAGTGTTGATATTATACAAAGGGCTCAATCAAAAGTTCTTAGAACCATGACTGGAGCGCCATGGTACGTCACAAATGTAAACATCCACAAAGACTTACAAGTGAAACTAGTCCAAGAAGAATTTGAGAAAGTTTGTGAGAGATACAAAGCAAGACTGTAACAGCATCCAAACCCAATCAAGACAACTGTTAACAAAGGCTTCGTAGAACCGACCTACCACCCTGCTAATGAGTACATACTTTAAATTTTAGTACTTAGATTTAAATACTTATTGTGAGGCCCTATGGGAGAAAATTGTGATCTTCCATTTTATATAAACGAAAATTTAACTACATCGAACTTTAAAATACTCCAGTCTGCAGTGGGCCTAAAAAAGTCAAACGTTTACAATCCGTTCTTACGATGCGTGGTTTAATATACATAAAATTTAAAAGTGATGAAGATCCTGTGCGTATTGATAGTATGGAAGACCTGCTCAATTTTTTTTCCTGGTGCACATACCTGGTACGATCCAATCTCAGAATGACTACTAATAGCTTTTTAATCATGTCAACAATAATTTTTCTTCACATTTTAAGCCCCTTTTTTAAAATTGTTTTTGCTGTTTTACTCAAATATAATTTATTTTCTGAACATAATTCATTGAATTGTTTTGTAATTTCTTTTAAGCTCGAATATGATAAATTTTGCTTTGCTAGCGTTGCTTATATCAATTATTTTTTTAATCATGCCGTCTCATATGGATAGTGTAGTTTTTAGTTCCAAAGATGTTACTTCAAATATGTTACGAATACTGTGTAAACAGAAACTAGGTATCAAGATGTCATATTAATGCTGAGAGTTTGAAATTCAAGATTGATGAGTTTCGTTACACATTTGAAAGCTCTGGTGTAGATATTGTATGCGTGACCGAGACGTGGTTTAATGAGTCTGTTCCCGATAATATTATCAATTTTAATGATTACAAAATTTTACGTTGTGATAGAGAAACTCCTTGTGGTGGTGTGGCTATATATGCCAGGAAAACGATTAAGTGTTAACTGTGATGTAGTTCAAAACCTGGCGGTCGGAAATTACTAGTTGGATCTGTATACAGACAAGAATCACTACAGAATTTTTTTTTTTTTTTGGAAAAGATTGAAGCGCTAACCTTAAAATACGATGATGTTATTATATGTGGAGATTTTAACTCCAATTTAATCGTTGAAAGCCATCTTATCAATGATATGAAATCGATTGGTTTGGTTCCAACAAATTGTACAGAGCCAACACATTTCACTTCCACATCTAGCACATTATTGGATTAATTTTTTGTCAGCGATATTAAAAAAGTTCTTTTATATGACCAGTTATTGGTACCTTGTTTCTCCAAACATGATTTGATATTGCTAACCTTTAGTTTTCGATTGCAGTATGTATGATTTTAGGAATATAAATTATGATCAAATGTATTTTGAGCTATACAATATTGATTGGAACTCTATTTATTATATGCCTTTGGTTGAAGATCAACTGAATTTCTTAGAATATAATTTGTCTAATGTTTTTAATACATCTGTTCCAGTCAAAACAGTTAAGCAAAATGCTAGGAAACAACCATGATTCAATTCAGGAATTAAATCAGCAATTGCTCGTAGATTTGTATTATAAACGCTGAAAAATAGTTAAAACTACTGATTTCCATACTGACTATTGTAATGCTAGGAAAGAAGTGAATAGGATGATAAAAAGAGCAAAGTCTGAGTATTATTCTTATCGTTTTTCATCAGCTATCGGATCGAAAAAAACTTGGCAAGCTATACGTGAAATCGGTATTGGTAAATCAACATCTGTGGATGCTACTGCAATCGACGTAGATGAAATCAATGAGTTGTTTACAACTCTCCCGAATGTCCCATCGAATATTAGTTATTATGAACAATGTCCTGTTATTCCTGATAATATATTCAGCTTTAGTTGCGTAATTGAGTCAGATATTATATTGAGTTGTCTTGCTATTTAATCCAATGCTGGGTTCGACAACATCAATCCGAAATTTTTGAGGATTATAATTTCAATAATTTTAGCTTATATTACATATATCTTCAATAATATCATCACCAAGAGTGTTTATCCCAAAAACTGGAAATATGCTAAAATTATACCCACCCTAAAATCAAACAATGAATATCGCCCAATTGCTTTATTGCCATTCTTATACAACGATGTAATCGTTGTATTATTATTTTTATTATATTATATTGTATTTGCATGTATCAATGAAATTATTAAATGTTCAATGTAAAAATCCTTTACTATAATTATAAGATTGTAAATTTTGTTGTATTGGAAAACAATTAAATATATAAAAATTAAATAAATTAAAATTAATGTTTCAGTGGTTTCTGTTTGTTCCAATATTCAATGGATTTTGTCTTGATCAGATCCGATATCATATTTGTAATGTCCTTTTTCGTGAAACCAAATTGAGGACACGGGCCTATAAATGACAGTTCCGCACCTAGTCTCGCTTCTTCATCAGCTTTTTCATTGCCTTCATGCCCACTGTGACCGGCTTTATGAGGGCTCTATGACATTCTAGCACTGATCTATGGTGATAGATGGGGTTTTTCAGGGCCTTTATTACAGCATGGCTGTCCGACATTAAGTTTATCTTTGTTCTTACAAGGAATCCAGGAGTTCGGTCGTTGCTGTATAGATAGCATATACTTCTGCAGTAAATATAGTTGAACATGGCATTAAATATAAACATTATAGTTTTCATAGCTGAAGTTGGTAGGTGGCTTAACATTGTGATGCGGTCAAGACCTAGCGACTTTGAGGAAATCGAAATTTTATAGGGTTATTGACGAGTTCACCAATAACTGGTGGGCAGATACAAGAGGCTGTATCATTTGGAGTAAACACTTTTTTCAGATGGTCAGCGAAAGCATTAACTTTTTCGTTTAGGTTCTTGGCCCAGGTGCAATTTTCGAGTCTTAGAGGAGATTCATACGCAATAGGGCATTGCATTTGCCTAACAGCTTTCCATAAGCTGTAATCAGTCTTCTGTGATGCATCTAGGTTGGTTAGATAAGTTTTTAAAGCCGACTATTGTTCTTGCTTTAGCGTAGAACGTAAGCGCGATTGGCACTGTTTGAGTTGAGCTTTTATTGCTGGGGAGCGGTAATTCTGCCATTGCCTTCTGAGTCTTTGTTTTTCCCTGACTAGAGTTTGAATTTCATTAGATGGTTTGTAAGAAAATTTTCCATTGATATTTTGAACAGGAGTGGCTATTTTGGCTGCGGAGGTCAGGACATCCGTAAAATCATCTACTGCTGATTGAATATCTTCTGGGTTTCTTAGAGGTTTATCCTGTGAGAGAAGAGAGCTCACATACATTTTGTATTTAAACCAATTTGTTTCATCTAATAATAATTGCTTCCGTTTGATATTCTTTAAAACAGCAAAATCTATCAAATCAGGCACCTTGTTGAAATAGGTTGGCCAATATGTGGGCGTCCCGTCAGATATAACGTCTAGTTTATTAGTAGCAATAGCATTAAACAGCTGTTTCCCTCTTGAACTGACCAGTTTGGAGCGCCAAAAGGTATGCTTAGAGTTGTAGTCACCGACTACAATAAATTTAGATCACAATGTGGAAAAGAAATTAAGAAATTTTTCCTGTTCAATTTTATGCCTGGGTGGACAATATATAGACGACAGTGTAACTTTGAAATCCTTAAGATTAACGGAAGTAGCTTGGATGAATTCTTTTTTAAATTCTGGCAATGGGAAATGTTTGACGTTTTTGTATACAATAATGGCCGTTCCTCCACAAGCTCTTCCACTTGGGTGCTTGGTGTCATAAGTGAAATAACCATTTATTCTGAAGCAGTTACTTAGGGTAAAATGTGTTTCGGATACTAAAAGTATATCAATTTCCTTCTCTCGCAGGAAAAGTTCGACTTCTTGTTTGTGCTAAGATAACCCGTTTGCATTCCAAAACATATTTTTAGACTATTAATTTTTTACTTAGTAAAACGTGCAGATGCATATTCTGGCTTCTCATCATCTCCTGCATCATGCTTTGCATGTTTAACATGAAATTATTCATTGTTTGTATTAAGCTATCGATCGATTCTGCATTTGCAATTGGCGGGCCCTCATCTAGCACGTTAGCGTATGAAAAGTTCCGGGCGTTTGCGTTAATATGATTTTCAGTAGGATTACCTACTGGAATCCCCTGTTTTAGCGTATCAGCGTAGGACAATTTTGTTATTGAGAATGGTGGAATATCTGGCAGGGCAATATTAGTATAAACTTGCAGGGTAGGAGCACTTGTAGCCATATACTGGGGATATGCACGTTCCTGATTGGGTTTTGTCTTTGATTTAATGTTTAAAAATACTTTGCAACCTCTGTAATTGGCAGTATCTTCCCCCTCGGCTCAATTACTGTGGAATACATATGTACGCTGATGACGTACAGCTATATATTAGCTGTCAACCATCTAATGTCATTGAATGCATTAGAAAAATAAATTATGATCTCAATTCTATTAAACAAAGGGCATCATTAAATGGTCTTTGCTTGAACGCTTAAAAATCGAAAGGTGTTATTATTGGAAAAACTAAGTCACTTCTAACCACCTTACCACCAATCTTGATTGATAACTCTAAAATTGAAGTAGCTGAAACTGCCAAAAACCTTGGTGTAACTTTTAACAAAAAACTCACATGGTCTGATCACATCAATGCTATATGTGGGAAAACGTACGCAATGTTGAGAAATCTATGGTTGACACAGTATTACACACCTTTTTAAATTCGCATGCTACTTGCCAAAACCTACATATTACCAACACTCTTGTATGGATGTGAACTATATGCTAGCTGTGATACTTTGGATATGAAAAGACTTAACTAATTATATTATACTTTTGCTGGCTTAAGCAAATGTGCGAATACATGTAATCAAATGTGTATGACTATATTGTACTTAACAAACTTTTCGTTAAGTTTCGTCAAGTGTCATTTGCTTAAGCAAACAGCGAAACTGCCCGCACTTTACTTAAGGAATCATGTGTTGTTAGAAAAACTGTTTATAAAAAAACACAAATTGCCATGTACGCGGAAAATATTTGTATAGAAAATTTAATTGAAAATGTTGAAAAACAAACGTGCATGTATAACAAAAGGGGTGGGTTTTGTATTTGTTTTTCGAATGAGATGCAAGCACTGTTGCATTTTTTAGTACTTTTTTATTTTTGTTTTCATTTGTTTCTTTAAATTATTTAAAATTAATATAGATTTACTTGTCAATTGTAAAATATTTATAAATTGAACACATTTAATAATGTTTTTCGAAAAGATACATATATTTTGGAAATATAAGAAGAAAACAGTTTTTGCAAAAGTACAAATAATTGCAACTAAGTGTAGTAAGTATTTAAGTTCAAAAAGTACATTGTAGCCACCCAAAAGTCTTCAAGAAGTTGATTAAGCATTTGACAGACTTTTCGTTAATTTTTGACAGTAGCTTATGTTAGCAAAAGTATAATATAGTTAGCCCTTTAATGTAACTTATAATAATATTGCCAGGTACGTGTTTGGCCGCGGCAGACGCAGTAGAATCTCTCAGTACTCAAAACAAATGTGTAATGTGTCATTTGTAAATCTACTAAAGTGCCGTACATTATTATTTTTACATAAAGTGGTTTACATAAAACAACCTGAGTATCTATACAAAAGGATTGTCTTTTCAAGATCTGATAGAGGTAATAATATAAATACCATTTCTAATCGAAGGACTATTACTGAAAGGCACTTTTCTTGAATGCGATTCGATTTTGGCGCCAACTTCCTCCAAATATTCAAATTTTAAGCAATGCAATGCAGTTTAAATTAACAATTTTAACCATTTAGGATAGAACAATATTCACAATTTAATTTTTATTCACAATTTAAATTAGTTTTTGTTTTTATATAAATATTTAAATGCTTAAATATCAATAATTTACATATCTTTAATTATTTATCTTTATAATAAATATTTAGTATTATTTAATTTTATTTTGCCAAAAACAAATTGTAACACTATCTTCCCAGTACTATAATATAAGACTAGTTCTTGTTGTGCTGTATTGAATCAAGTAATAAACAAAAATAAATAAAATTATAATTTCCGATATCTTCCAAGAGGATGGGAAGAATGCGACTCGTAACATGGCATTACGATTTACGATGTAGTTGGGTTGAGTAGTCTGTATCTTCAGCAACGCGACCAAGAAAATCTATTGTGCACCCTCAAGTGTTTTCCTCAGTTGTTCTCCAGTGCAGCCTTGAGTAGCAGTACAATATTCTTCATTTTCAGTTTCTTGTATTGTTCCTTCAGCATCAATAATAAAATGATAAAAAGAAAACAAAAAGCTAACTCTAGTTTGAGATATAGTCTTAATAGTAAAATTACCCAAAAATTAAAATATTGTTACGATTTTATCCTTTATAAAATCGTTGATTTATTTACCTTTTAAATAAATCGAGTTCTTTCTATATTGCAAATAATAAACACTGTTTGAAATTGTTTATAGCTCTATTTATTTATAACCGTTACTAAAAATTACAGAAATACATTTTAATAGCACACTTTATTGACACGGTATAAATAGACTAAACGTTAGCCACACTTTAGTTCTTCACACTCTGCCGCCCACTTAAGCCTGTTCGTCCCGAACAGACATAGCTATTCCTTTTCCATAGTTGGCTAGTCGTTCCAGATGAACCACCTTCATTTTTGACCTTGGGCTCTGATCTTTCTGTATTCTGTATACCACATCATTCAACCTTTTAAATACTCTATAGGGTCCGTCCAAATGCGTTTGTAGTTTGGGAGAAAATCCTTTCTTTCGTTGCGGGTTAAAAGGTAGAACCAGCTGACCCTCATTAAATCCTTCAGAATTTGCTGCCCTATCATACCTCGCCTTCATCTTATCGCTGACTATTTTAATTCGATTGCGTACAAACTCATGAAGCTCGTTAAGGTCTTCTTGTTCCTGGGAAGCATTATCTATAGCGGCGGGCTTAACTCCAAGTTCTAAGTCGCCAGGCAATTTAAGTTCCGTTCCGAAAATTATTTTTGCAGGTGTCCGGGAGGTGGAATCGTGAACAGCCGATCTGTATGCCAACAGAAATTTAGGGATGTGTTCGTCCCAGTCCTTCTGGTTTGCACTGACCACTTTTCTTAAGTATTCCTCTAAAGTGCGATTGAATCTTTCGACCATACCATCAGATTGTGGATGCAGCGGGGTGGTTCTTGTCTTTCTTATTCCATACAACTCACACATTTCCTTGAAGATAGCAGATTCAAAATTCCTTCCCTGGTTCGGTATAGCGTATACCTCAGGCCATTTACTGAAATAGTCGATCACCACAAGAACGTAACGGTTTCCGGAATCACTGACAGGGAAAGGGCCTGCTACATTCATTGCTATCCGCTCATATAGGGCACCCGAGTTGTATTGTTGAAGTTGGCCACGACTTCTCCTAACTGGTCCTTTAGCTGCGATGCATTGCGCGCAATTTGCTATCCAGTCGCTTACAGCTTGCTGGCAGCCGACCAAGTAGAATCGTTGTTTTAACTTCTCTAGGGTTTTCGTGACACCGAGATGACCACCACTGGTACCGTCATGGAACTCTTTTAATACTTCGTCTATTTTGCTTGACGGCACCAAAATTAGCTTTGTCTCAGTTTTGCCATCCGCACTTTTCCTTATACGGTATAAGCAGTGATTAATTACCCGTAGACTGTTCCACTGGGCCCAATACGCCTTCATTAGCGGACTTTCAGCTGATATTTGTTCACGGGTAGGCCTCCTGTCCTCTGCTTTGGCTGACATAATTTTTGATAGTATGGGGTCATTTTGTTGCGCCGCTGACCAGGCTTCACTTGACTCAATATGCGTTAGTCTTATATCAACGATGCACTCTTTTCCTTCAGCCCTCGAACAATGTCTGCACTCTAAATTACAGGGGCGTCTTGAAAGGGCGTCCGCATTGCAATGTTTTATGACTTTCCTGTGCTTGATGCTGAAATCATAGCTTTGAAGTCGTTCAATCCAACGAGCTAGCCGCCCTTCTGGTTGTTTAAATTGCAGCAGCCACCTTAGTGCAGAGTGGTCGGTTCTTAGTTGAAAGTGCTGACCGTACAGATACTTGTGGTAGTGCTTTACACATTCTATCGCCGCCAAGAGTTCCCGCCGTGTTATGCAGTAGTTCCTTTCGGGTTTCGAAAGTACTCGACTGTAATAGCCTATGACTTTTTCGGTGCCATTTATCTCCTGCGAAAGCACACCTCCTATTCCGTGTCCGCTTGCATCGCTATCCAGAACAAATTTTTCTCCGGCCACAGGATATCCAAGAAGCGGTGCCGTGCATAATAACTCCTTGAGCCTTAGGAATGCTTGTTCTTGGGCTTCGCCCCAATGAAATGGTCGCGCCTTCTTAGTCAACTCATGTAGACTCGCAGCCACACTGCCAAAATTTGTACAAATCGTCGGTAGTATGTGCAGAGGCCTAGAAAGCTGCGCAACTCGTGCAGATTTTTCGGGAGAGGCCAATCTTTTACAGCCCGAATCTTATCTTCATCGGTTGATATACCCTCTGCAGTTACGCGGTGCCCTAAATACTTGACTTCCCTCTGGAACAGTGTACATTTCTTTTGGCTAAGCTTGAGTCCAGCCGCAGATATTCGCCTTAAAACTTCCGCTAAGTTCTTCAGGTGTTCATCGAAAATTTTTCCCATGACAATTATGTCATCAAGGTACACTAGGCAAGTTTTCCAGTGGAGTCCTTTCAGCACATTTTCCATTTACCGCTCGAATGTAGCTGGAGCATTGCAGAGTCCAAAGGACATCACATTAAACTGCCATAATCCGTCACCTGTGCTAAAGACAGTTTTCTCCTTGTCTTACTCACAAATTTCTACTTGCCAATAACCACTTTGCAAGTCCAATGTGGAGAACCATTTGGTTCCTGCTAGCGTGTCTAGAGTGTCGTCAATTCTCGGTAGTGGATAGTTGTCCTTCTTGGTGATATCGTTTAGTTTTCTGTAATCAACACAGAATCGGGTGCTGCCATCCTTTTTTACAACTAAAACTATAGGCGAGCTCCATGGGCTAGAAGATGATTCGATTACTCCACTACGCTCCATTTCGTTGACTAACTCCTTTACTTCATTTCGTTTTGCTAGAGGAATACTTCTGAGCGCCTGCTTTATTGGCCTCGCTTCACCAGTATTTATTGGGTGTTTCACAATCGCCGTTCTTCCTTGACTTTGGGTTTTCATGGCGAAGACAGAGCTGTATTTCCTGATTAGCCTTTTGGCTTTATTTCTATCAGGCGGCGCCAGTTGTTTTACCCATTTTTCCATATATTCTGCCAGCATCTCTCGGTCTTCAACGGACGCACTGGAAGGTTCCAAGTTCTTTCCGCTTGCTCATATCCAACATCAAGAGGTATTTCAACATTGCGCCAAATCATAACTTTTTGCCTCATATGCAGATTAATGCCGTGCCCAATCATGAAATCTGCACCAATTATTACTTCGTCCACAATATCGGCAACAATAAATACGTGATTTACGCTTATGTTGGCAATCGTTAGTTTTACATTTATTTTACCATTGGCATAGGCAGGCTCCCCAGTAGCTGTGCGCAGACTTACCCCGTATAGTGGTTCAACTGCCTTTTTCACTAAATCGGGCCTGATGATTGACTGTGATGGTCCTGTGTCTATCGTAAAAATGTGCTTTCGCCCGTTGATGTACCCATAAGCAGTAAGATTGCTTTTCTCCTGCTGTATTACTGATATGGAGATTGTGGGGCCATCGGTTGTGGGAGCTAGCTCATGCCCCGTAGTGCTAGCTCTTTTTAGTTTAACGGTGACTCTTTAGGTGATTGCTGATCGGCTCGGAGGCTTTTCCTTGGTGCTTTGCAATTTCGCTGGAAGTGTCCCATTTTACCGCAGTTGTAGCATTTGTCCTTCAGTTTCCCTCGCTTTTCACCTAATGCCTTCATAACTGCCTCCTTAACTGCCTCTGTTAACTTCGTGCTCATATCTGTCTCTTTTTCAGCAGTCACTTTGTGGCTTGGAAATCACCTTCTCAGTCTCTTGGGCCAGCGCGAATGAGACAGTTTCAGCAAAAGTCGATTTCTTCAATGTTCCACATATTTCTGGTGGCAACTGTCTCGAACTGGAACTTAAAAACATTAAACGGTATGCTGCCATCAAAAGTAGGGGCCTTTGCTCTACCAGAACTTTCCTGAATAATTCGTACTGGACCCTCTTGACATTGGAGATTATTTACTCTATTTTCTAGATCTTGTAGTTTTCTCTCAACATATTTGGCTTGCATTTCCACGCCAGTCTCTAAGTCGGACAACTTTTTGTCAAATCTGTCCATTTTCTCATTTGTGGCTCTAGAAGTTTCCTGAAACTTTTCTTCCATCTTCGTTTGCAATTTCTCGTTCGTCTCCATCTTAGTTAATAGTTTCTCGTTGTCTGCTCTAGAAGTTGCTGGAAGTTTAACTAGCAAGTTCTCGTTGTCCACTCTAGAAGTTTCCATCTTTTCCATTGTAGCAGCCAACATTGCGCTTAACTCCAAGTTACCTTCTGTTTTACGCGTACTAACCTCCATTACTTCTTTTTCTTCAAATTCGTAAGTCGCAATGTCAATCTTACGCCGCTCGAATTCCTCTATCAGCCGCTTTTGTAATTTTGTCTTATTACCTGCTGTCGGTAGCTCCAACCTGCTCAATTCATTTTTGAGCTGTTCCACCTTAAGCTCCTTCAATTTCATGACTGCTTATTATTTTGCAATCCCACTTCTGACACCAATTGTTACGATTTTACCCTTTATAAAATCGTTGATTTATTTACCTTTTAAATAAATCGAGTTCTTTCTAAATTGCAAATAATAAACACTGTTTAAAATTGTTTATTGCTCTATCTATATATAACCGTCACTAAAAATTACAGAAATACATTTTAAAAGCACACTTTAAATAGACTAAACGTTAGCCACACTTTAGTTCTTCACACTCTGCGTTTTACTTATAAACTTAACTACTGCGTCACCGAGTACCAGTATTTATATGAGTAGTCAGGTATTTTAGTTATTTCCAGTTTATTACGACACTAGATTTTTCCAGCTGTTAAAATTAGTGTGAAGAAATTTCTAGGTGTACAAATTTCGTGTAACAATATAAAAACAAAAAATTAAAAATTTTTCAAAAACTACTCCAGAAACAAAATTTTTAAATGCAATTTTCGAATTCAGGAGACTCAAATCAATAACAAAAAAATAGTCGCACGATTGTCGCACAAAATATTTAAAATTTGTAAACTAGTGTAATTTTCCCAGAAATCTCAATAAACTTCATAAATTCCTATCACCAAAGAGTATACCTTTAGTATACTTTTAAACATATTAAAAAAAATGTATTTCAAATAGAAAAACATCCAAACAAATATTTTTTTAATTTGTGCGATTAATAAAAAAATTTATAATCGTATGCAGAGAAAAATAAAATTTAAAAAAATCTTAACAAGTTTGCATGAAATCAAGAATTGACTAAAAAATACTCCACCAAATTACAGAGTTTTAAAGCACCTTGGTCTATAGTTGTAAAATTTAAAATACTCTATACTTGTACAACTCTACCTTATTCCCACTTTTAAATAAAACTATTAAAAAATCGTAGGATTATTTTTAACCTTTAAACCCCCACATTTCGTAACTATTTATAAAAATCTTTGTAGAATTTCAAAGATAACAGTTTAAAGTTACGCGATTTTAAAAGTATTTAAATTCCATGTCTTTTTAATTCTTAACCCAATTTCCGTTTAAAGTGAAAACAAGGTGCTTTAAAAACCTATACATACTTACCCAGGTAGAAATTGCCAACGGTATGAAAAAGCAGTACTGGGAGAGCACTGTTTTTACAATATTATTTTGCCAGTACTACTCATAAGTACTACTTTCTAGAAATCTACAACCGTTTTTTAAATTTTGTTTAAATTGACAATTTTATATTATTTTACATATTTTTAATACAATTATTTGTGTAAAAGAGTTGTAGCTATTAATTCGTTATGAAATTCTGTAAAAATACAATTCACATCTACCATATCTACTATATTTATTTCAATATCTTTAACTAACTTTTTAATATTATATAATCCTATTTTTTTACGAACATAAGTAAACATATGAGATATCTTTACACCATTAATAATTACAAATGAAAACATAACTTTAGATTCAAATGCTTCAATAACATTTCCAAGAGAATATCTTGCTGTTCTATTGGGGGAATTTTATTTGATGAATTATCCGTATGAAAAATATTGTTATTTTTTGTATGACAGGTTTTATTAATTCTTTAGACATTTTATAATAGATTTTAAATAACCCAAACGATTTTCAAAATCAATGATGATGAAGATCCATAGAAATGTGGCCAAAACAATAAATAAACGTTTTCGATTTTTTACACTAATTTTTAATTAAAAATTATCTCCAAAATCGTATAACTTTAAATTATTATATAGACTAGAATTATGTTTTTAAAAATTTATTGACAAAAAATTAATTTAGGTTAGGTTGAAAAAAAAGAATCGGAAGATAAGATAACTGACTCATATCTATAAATAGGACATACACTTAAGCCCAAAAGTCGCTGTTGCGCGCTGTCATGTAGGTTGGAATTTCGCTAAGCATCCTTTACCTTACACACCCCAATTTTTCAGAGCTTGCGACCGGCTGACTGTCAAGACAAGATTTCAGACGAAAATCTTTGACTTAGTTGAGTATCAAAAAAGTCTCAAACCACGCAGGTTTATTTAATTAATTAACGTAACAATTTCTAAAAAAACTACCTGATTTATGGCTTAACATAAATATATTCTTAAAAAAACTCTTAAACTCTTGTCTAAAAATGAAATGTGTATTTTATATATAAATTAATATTAAGTAAAAAATATACATTAATTTTTATTACTTTTTTAAATTTTAAGATGCTTTACCACCACATTTTTGATTGGTTTTATGGTACTGGCTATATATTGGTGTTATCATTTCGACACTGTCCCAATACTGCAACATTGCCAGTACATTTACTACCGTCTCCAACACCGTGCCATTACTGTGCCCTTCGTATTTTTCTACCTGGGTGGTTGGTGGATGTAAACATGTTTGTGTTAGTTATAGATATTTCTGCAAGGGGCCGCTTTTAAAGGCCAAGATTAAAAATATATTTGCTGTACATTATTTTTTTATTTTATTTATATTAATCATATAATTATAAATTATATCCTAATACCCTAACCGAGCACTAGCAACAAAGGCTATCAGCTGTGGTGGGAAACCCACGACACCCGCACTGATAAGCTAGCACGCTACTAACTAGCCTACCGGGGCGCTCATTCATTTGTATAAAACCTTATAAACTAAATTAAACATAAAAACAAAAACGATTCACGATTACTTAACTGCTTTTTTCAACTTTTTTAAATACACTTTAAATAATTTGTGGACAAATAATTAAGTTATTTAATAAATATTATTTGAATTAATTGAAATTAAAATTATTTTAATTAATGCCATATTGCATCTTTTAATATTTGGCGGGCACATCTCCTTGTCATTTTTTTTGACAATTTCACAACACTGATCAAGGGTGATATTATACTACTTTTTTAAATAATCTCCCACAGATCTTTTACAATTGTAGGTTTTCTTGCTAAAACAGCCCGTTTTATGATTTCCCATATGTTCGCAGTTGGATTCATACAAGGGCTTTGTGCTGGCGACTCTAGAACTTTAGTGGGATTCCTCTCCAGCCAAGACTTGACGACTCGAGACTTATGCTTCAGGTCGTTATGTTGTTGGAATATCCATGCTAGTGTCAAATTGTCAGCACAATCAATATCTGGATTATTTTCAAAGATATCCCTATGCATTTCAACTGTTATTTTGCCGTCTTTTTTCACTATCGGACCAACTCCAGATGAGGTGAAGCATCGTGATACCATCACCGACGGCGCACCGTGCTTCATTAGTTTTTTTTCATATTTTGGATTAAATTGAGCGTTTTGTGGACATCCTATATGCGGTATGCTATCATTACATAGATTATTAAGCTCAGATTCATTACTCCAGAAAACCAGTTTCAAAATATTTTGGTCACAGTGGAGATATGCTTTTGTAAACTCTAGACCCTGCTTAATATTTTCCTTCGACACATTCGGCTTTCATCTTAATACACGACCATATAAATTATTTTTCACCAAATACCTTCTTACAGTTCTTGCTAATATTTAAACATTGTATTTTAATTCCATACTAGACGTTTCTTAGTGTTTTTTTTTTGTTTTTGAAAATTATTGAAAGTTTTATATTTTTTATAATATTTAATTGCATTGACTATTTTTACACGCGATAATGAAAGTGATTTTACCGCATTAGCCACGGAACGAAATTGTGGCAGCATTTCCAAATGAGTTCCCTCTCTGCGGGGGTAGTACTTCTATTTTTGCCCATTAGTTAAAAAGATCACTATAATCGACTTAGAAGGTGCTAAAATTTTTAATACAGTCATTTTGTAATTAAATATTTATTTTTCTAAGCTTATTTACCTAATTAATTTTAAATGACTTAATTATGTGTCCACTTAACACTCAATATTCTAAGACTTACTGATTGTTAGTTTGAACATTTCAACATCAAATCGCTCAATTCATTTTTGTTTAAAATGAAAAGTAACAGGACTATATTACCGATACCGCAATAACTATTATAACGTTACCTTAAAATATCGTTACCGAAATAACTAAAATATCAAAATAACTAAAATACCGTTACTGAAATAATAGAAAATAGCGTTATCGCTAAAATACCGATACCGAATCAACCGAAATATCGTTACCCTTAAAATAACTTTACCGAAATAATAGAAAATAGCGTTACCCTTACCGATAACCGCATTCGAATTGATGACTTCTTACCATGTGATATAAAAAATGCAATTTCAATGTCATACATGCATTAATTTTATGAAAGTAATGGAACATTGTTTTCACCAATTTCTTTGCTTCGTCTGGCTGTACATGATTCTTTCCTAAAACGCCCTCAAGTACAGGTTGGTTGTGCTGACACTTTCGTGAATCTTTTGCTTTTCATTAATTTTCGTGTATCCGGCCTATTGAGAACACCTGTTGAAGGTAAAAAGCCATTTTCGGAAAATTGATAGCAATACGAATAGAGAGAAGTATTGCTGAGTTTGGGAAAGATGTTTTTCAAACTGTCAAAAACTTCCTCATTATCATTGACGGCCATGGCCATTTCGATGAATTTCTTAGCGATTCCCAATTTTATATGCAGTGGCGGCAGTAATATATTATCGATATTCTTTATTAAAGGTGTAGTAACTAATTTTAACCATTTTTCGTTTTCGAGAGCTCTTTTTCTCCAGTCGTTACACTGATACTGATCGACTTGGCTTTGCGAATCCCAATCAAAACGGAATCAAAAGAACTTCGGAAAACCGCCTTTTGAAATAACACCTTGCAATATGCTCATAACTTTCAGATCACAGCAAATCTTCCATTTATGTTCATTATATTTGATTTTCTTCAATATATTGTCCAATGTTTCATAAAAGTTCTTCATATTTGTGCCGAATGCTAATGGAATTGACTGTTTTGTGCAACAACACAACCATCAAACTTGAAACTGAGCCGTCAATGAATAATCGCAAGTCACCAGCGTTATATTCCATTCCCAATTTATTCACTAAACCTTTGATGTCATTGCAGTAAGTGAACATATTTTTATAGTCAACGGTATTTAAATGTTGAAATTCGGCGTTTCCGGTATGTGGCGCTAACGTTCTGCTGTGTTTTCTGCGCTTCAACAATGAGGCCAAAAATTCTGAATTCCGTTGCGATAATCCCAACTTAGCCACAATGTAATCCATTTCGTTTTCTGTCAGTGGTTTTGGTTCATCATCTTCTAAATTGGGCATATAATCGGGATCTTGAAAATTGGATGCCAAGGAAAAAACAATTTCCAGTGCCCATGCGGACTGGGAGGTTTAGGTGTTTCTACGCCATCAGTGCGAGGCACTGGAAGTCAGGCAGTAAAAGCTGCAACATATGCTTTTCCCTTTAACTTCCTCTTATTTGTTCCAACATCATAATTAATGCATGCGTAGCACCTGGTTTTATCATGACCGTTTGGATCTTTTATCCAGATTATAGGCTTAGCAAAAGGCAAGTGCCCTATTCGTCGATGAAACCAATTCAAAATACTTCTATAGCAATTACTGCACTTTAATAATTGTAAGGATTGGTGGATCACCATGTAACAGTTTCCTGTTATGAGGCGGGTTCGCCACTAAATTATAAAATTATAGGCGATGTTTCCAATCTGAAGTTTGATAATCAAATCTTCTTTTTATTAAAAATTATTTTCTATATTTTTAGTTTTTATCAGGCTCGAGATCATAATTTGATGTTACTAACGAATAGTAAACACTAATTTTTTTATTAAATGGAAAAATTGTGAGGATTAGCGCTAGAGGGAGTGCAAACTTTTAACCTGGGCGACCATGTCATCGTCAGCCTCCTTATGAACCACCCAACCCACAAACAACTCATGATTTCGGCCAAGGGTGTCTTTTCTTCTTAGTCTCTAGTGTCCTTCAAACTTAGATTGTCTTCTTTGTAATTTCTGAACGTTAGGTTAGATGTACACGGGGTAGCTGAATGCCGTAGGTCCATATTGGCTTTATAATGGATTTGTACAACAAAACCTTGTTTTCCAAGTCAAAAGATAAGTGAGGGAACACTGATTTTGTTTATTTTAATTGGTGGGCAATTTTGTCTTCTAAGGGTGAAAGTTACATGAACATTAACCAAAAAACTTCGCACAAAATAAATACAAACAAAATATAAACTCTCATCAACTACCGATTTAACTTTTCAGCTATGGTAAACTTAAGAAAAAATAATAATTCCAGGTAATAAGTATTCAAGCTCAAGGTCTATTTTATACAAAATTATTTATTTTTCATCCAATATTTCGCTATCTCAATGGATAGCTTCTTCAGGGATTTTTTGTTTTTTTAATTTTAAACAAATTTTTTAAAAAATCAAAATTAATGAAACAACAAAATTGTCAATTTTAAAAAAATATTAAAATTATACACAGGAAACAAAAATTATTCTATTACATTTTTATGAACTTATTTAATTTCCTATCTTATTCTTATAAATTATATGTTTTTAATTCTGAGCTACATTATCTGTATCTGTTTCAAAATGAATTTTTTGTTCTATTGGTGTGTTGATAACACTAGGCAACAGCCATTTTGTTATTTGGTTCTAGCATACTTTTTCTCATGGATTTGGACCTACTGAACACGAAAATGAATTTTAAAAATTTTTCTGTCGATTGGTTTGCGAGATACAAATTTTTTAATTTTTTTTTTTTTAATTTTTGGAGGTACACTTACTATTTTGAGCATATCTTTAGTCTTCTTTGACCTATTTTATCCTACTACTACTCAAATTAAAGACAATTGAGCCGTCTACAACTTATTCTCAGAAAATTTTCAAATCGGGTTAGTAGTTTTGATGTTGGCGGCTTAAAAAGGTTAAAAAACTGCGTTTTTTTAGTAAAAATGTGGCTGAAAAATTCATATAAAAATTCATATAAAATGTAAAACGCGATGTTAACAGCGATTTTAATTACGTATAGCTGACACTTTTCCAAAGAAAATAAGCCCTTACTTAACAAAATCTGATGACAAATGGCCGACTTATTATTTTTTTGGTAAACGACCGAAATTCCGCTATTTCACGATTTTTTGATTTTCATTATTTGCACAGCTTACCTACCCAACGCAAACGAATAAATACATTTGAACTTAATTTAAAATAAACAAATTAGTCTTCGTATATTATTTTTTAATTTATTTACAGCACTACATGCTCAATGTATCGCACAATTAGCTAAACTAACGAAATTAAACTAACTAATTAAATTAAGCAAATCAACGCACAAAAAAATGAGTAAAAACAAAGATATAAGTGTACATTTTATGCCATGTGGAAAAACTGCTGACTTCTTCTTTGTTTTTTGTATTCGCTGCAATCGGTCTCACGTATTAGGGTCCAAATATAGTCACCCATCATAGCCGTGTCATAGTTGCCCTGATAGCGTCGTTCCATAGCCTTCAATTCCTGATGAAAGCGCTCGCCGTGTTCGTCGCTCACGTCTCCTAAATTCTCAGGGAAAAAATCCAAATGAGAATCCAGAAAGTGTATTTTAAGTGACATGTGCACTCCCATGGCTTCATAGTTCTTTACCAGATCCTCAACTATGTCCTTATAATTCGGGCTTTTGTTGTTTCCTAAAAAGTTTTCCACAACAAGCCTGAAGGAATTCCATGCTGCGGCTTCGATGGGTGATAACAGCTTTGGGAATTTTTCATCTTTCAACATTTTTTTATCTCGGGTCCTGCGAAGACTCCTTCTTTAATTTTTGCCAGCGAAAGGTAAGGGAAAATTGACCGTAAATAGGCAAAAGCTTCACCTTCTTTGTCTAATTTTTTGGCAAAATTTTTAATCAAACCCAATTTTATGTGCAGCGGCGGAAGTATTATATTTTCACGGTTCTCTATTAGTGGTTTGCGCTGAACATTCGCTTCTCCAACTACAGGTTTCGTTCGTACCGGCCATTTTTTTTTATATAATGCTGATCATCAGCGCGGCTATTCCAAAGGCACAGAAAACAGCAATGTCGCGTATAGCCTCCTTGGAGTCCACACAGAATGGCCACAACTTTAAGGTCGGCGCATATTTTCCAATTGTATTTCCTATACTCTATGCATTTCAGCAAAATGTCCATAGTTTCATAGTTCTCCTTTGAATGAACCGCATGAGCAATAGGAACAGATGGCTTTTCATTCCCATTATGTAAGAGAACTGCCTTCAAGCTCTCTTTGTTGCTGTCAATAAACAACCTCCATTCGTTGGGGTTGTGAATTTGGTGAAGCTCTTGGAACAAGCCTGAAATGTCGCTGCAAAAACATATTTGGTCTTTCTTTGTATAAAATTTTGCATACTCCTTGTGACGGTTTCTGTACGCTGATACTTTCACTTCTGAAGCCGCAAATCCACACTGTATCATCCGAGACGCAAAAAGTTCGGATTTCTCCTTAGTGAGACCAAAATCGCGCACCCAATCGTTTAGTTCGGCCTGTGACAGTAATTTTCGCTTTGCACCCGGCTCAAATTCGCTTGCATTTGACTCAGACTCTTCTTCTGACGATTCTGCTTTTTGAAGAGATGCACCAGGGCACACTGGATATGGCACATCATGCGAATGTGGTACTGGAAGCGCAAACGATCCCACTTGAGCGTAGTTCCATTTAAAAAATCTTCCTACCCCACTGTTTGTGGTGAGGCAAAAATAACAGTCTGTGGAATGGCATAGCGGCTTTTTTCACATCATTGGTGTATCGAATTTCATATGGCGGCTAAAATTAAAATAAATTACTATATTCGCTATGTATAATGTGTTTAAATAAAAATTCTTACCTTCCGCCAGCTGCCCAGTTGGTTAAGATTACACTAGGTCACAAATAACAAACTTTTGTCTGTTATTTGTTTCTAGCATACTTTTTCTCATGGATTTGGACCTACTGAACACGAAAATGAATTTTAAAAATTTTTCTGTCGATTGGTTTGCGAGATACAAATTTTTTAATTTTTTTTTTTTTAATTTTTGGAGGTACACTTACTATTTTGAGCATATCTTTAGTCTTCTTTGACCTATTTTATCCTACTACTACTCAAATTAAAGACAATTGAGCCGTCTACAACTTATTCTCAGAAAATTTTCAAATCGGGTTAGTAGTTTTGATGTTGGCGGCTTAAAAAGGTTAAAAAACTGCGTTTTTTTAGTAAAAATGTGGCTGAAAAATTCATATAAAAATTCATATAAAATGTAAAACGCGATGTTAACAGCGATTTTAATTTTTTTACGTATAGCTGACACTTTTCCAAAGAAAATAAGCCCTTACTTAACAAAATCTGATGACAAATGGCCGACTTATTATTTTTTTGGTAAACGACCGAAATTCCGCTATTTCACGATTTTTTGATTTTCATTATTTGCACAGCTTACCTACCCAACGCAAACGAATAAATACATTTGAACTTAATTTAAAATAAACAAAGTAGTCTTCGTATATTTTTTTTTAATTTATTTACAGCACTGCATGCTCATACATATTTAAACATAAGGAGACACGGTTATCAATTGCATTTCAAAACTGTCTGTGAAAGTGTAAAGAAGTTAATATTTAGAAAACGCAAGGAAGACAATGAGTAAAAGACTACGTGTGTTCGAGTGTTTGAACGATCCAGACAATTTCTGCAATGTTTGTGGCCAGTTTATAAAAAAAAATCACGCACACAAGTTTACTCCAGCAGTACAATTGCACTATTTGAATTATTTTGGTATTTCACCAAATATCACAGAACCATGGACACCTAAGTCGCTGTGTGATCTTTGCTATATAACACTAGGCAACAGCCATTTTGTTATTTGGTTCTAGCATACTTTTTCTCATGGATTTGGACCTACTGAACACGAAAATGAATTTTAAAAATTTTTCTGTCGATTGGTTTGCGAGATACAAATTTTTAAATTTTTTTTTTTTTATTTTTGGAGGTACACTTACTATTTTGAGCATATCTTTAGTCTTCTTTGACCTATTTTATCCTACTACTACTCAAATTAAAGACAATTGAGCCGTCTACAACTTATTCTCAGAAAATTTTCAAATCGGGTTAGTAGTTTTGATGTTGGCGGCTTAAAAAGGTTAAAAAACTGCGTTTTTTTAGTAAAAATGTGGCTGAAAAATTCATATAAAATGTAAAACGCGATGTTAACAGCGATTTTAATTTTTTTACGTATAGCTGACACTTTTCCAAAGAAAATAAGCCCTTACTTAACAAAATCTGATGACAAATGGCCGACTTATTATTTTTTTGGTAAACGACCGAAATTCCGCTATTTCACGATTTTTTGATTTTCATTATTTGCACAGCTTACCTACCCAACGCAAACGAATAAATACATTTGAACTTAATTTAAAATAAACAAATTAGTCTTCGTATATTATTTTTTAATTTATTTACAGCACTACATGCTCAATGTATCGCACAATTAGCTAAACTAACGAAATTAAACTAACTAATTAAATTAAGCAAATCAACGCACAAAAAAATGAGTAAAAACAAAGATATAAGTGTACATTTTATGCCATGTGGAAAAACTGCTGACTTCTTCTTTGTTTTTTGTATTCGCTGCAATCGGTCTCACGTATTAGGGTCCAAATATAGTCACCCATCATAGCCGTGTCATAGTTGCCCTGATAGCGTCGTTCCATAGCCTTCAATTCCTGATGAAAGCGCTCGCCGTGTTCGTCGCTCACGTCTCCTAAATTCTCAGGGAAAAAATCCAAATGAGAATCCAGAAAGTGTATTTTAAGTGACATGTGCACTCCCATGGCTTCATAGTTCTTTACCAGATCCTCAACTATGTCCTTATAATTCGGGCTTTTGTTGTTTCCTAAAAAGTTTTCCACAACAAGCCTGAAGGAATTCCATGCTGCGGCTTCGATGGGTGATAACAGCTTTGGGAATTTTTCATCTTTCAACATTTTTTTATCTCGGGTCCTGCGAAGACTCCTTCTTTAATTTTTGCCAGCGAAAGGTAAGGGAAAATTGACCGTAAATAGGCAAAAGCTTCACCTTCTTTGTCTAATTTTTTGGCAAAATTTTTAATCAAACCCAATTTTATGTGCAGCGGCGGAAGTATTATATTTTCACGGTTCTCTATTAGTGGTTTGCGCTGAACATTCGCTTCTCCAACTACAGGTTTCGTTCGTACCGGCCATTTTTTTTTTATATAATGCTGATCATCAGCGCGGCTATTCCAAAGGCACAGAAAACAGCAATGTCGCGTATAGCCTCCTTGGAGTCCACACAGAATGGCCACAACTTTAAGGTCGGCGCATATTTTCCAATTGTATTTCCTATACTCTATGCATTTCAGCAAAATGTCCATAGTTTCATAGTTCTCCTTTGAATGAACCGCATGAGCAATAGGAACAGATGGCTTTTCATTCCCATTATGTAAGAGAACTGCCTTCAAGCTCTCTTTGTTGCTGTCAATAAACAACCTCCATTCGTTGGGGTTGTGAATTTGGTGAAGCTCTTGGAACAAGCCTGAAATGTCGCTGCAAAAACATATTTGGTCTTTCTTTGTATAAAATTTTGCATACTCCTTGTGACGGTTTCTGTACGCTGATACTTTCACTTCTGAAGCCGCAAATCCACACTGTATCATCCGAGACGCAAAAAGTTCGGATTTCTCCTTAGTGAGACCAAAATCGCGCACCCAATCGTTTAGTTCGGCCTGTGACAGTAATTTTCGCTTTGCACCCGGCTCAAATTCGCTTGCATTTGACTCAGACTCTTCTTCTGACGATTCTGCTTTTTGAAGAGATGCACCAGGGCACACTGGATATGGCACATCATGCGAATGTGGTACTGGAAGCGCAAACGATCCCACTTGAGCGTAGTTCCATTTAAAAAATCTTCCTACCCCACTGTTTGTGGTGAGGCAAAAATAACAGTCTGTGGAATGGCATAGCGGCTTTTTCCACATCATTGGTGTATCGAATTTCATATGGCGGCTAAAATTAAAATAAATTACTATATTCGCTATGTATAATGTGTTTAAATAAAAATTCTTACCTTCCGCCAGCTGCCCAGTTGGTTAAGATTATATAGCAAAGATCACACAGCGACTTAGGTGTCCATGGTTCTGTGATATTTGGTGAAATACCAAAATAATTCAAATAGTGCAATTGTACTGCTGGAGTAAACTTGTGTGCGTGATTTTTTTTTATAAACTGGCCACAAACATTGCAGAAATTGTCTGGATCGTTCAAACACTCGAACACACGTAGTCTTTTACTCATTGTCTTCCTTGCGTTTTCTAAATATTAACTTCTTTACACTTTCACAGACAGTTTTGAAATGCAATTGATAACCGTGTCTCCTTATGTTTAAATATGTATGAGCATGTAGTGCTGTAAATAAATTAAAAAATAATATACGAAGACTACTTTGTTTATTTTAAATTAAGTTCAAATGTATTTATTCGTTTGCGTTGGGTAGGTAAGCTGTGCAAATAATGAAAATCAAAAAATCGTGAAATAGCGGAATTTCGGTCGTTTACCAAAAAAATAATAAGTCGGCCATTTGTCATCAGATTTTGTTAAGTAAGGGCTTATTTTCTTTGGAAAAGTGTCAGCTATACGTAAAAAAATTTAAATCGCTGTTAACATCGCGTTTTACATTTTATATGAATTTTTATATGAATTTTTCAGCCACATTTTTACTAAAAAAACGCAGTTTTTTAACCTTTTTAAGCCGCCAACATCAAAACTACTAACCCGATTTGAAAATTTTCTGAGAATAAGTTGTAGACGGCTCAATTGTCTTTAATTTGAGTAGTAGTAGGATAAAATAGGTCAAAGAAGACTAAAGATATGCTCAAAATAGTAAGTGTACCTCCAAAAATTAAAAAAAAAAAAATTAAAAAATTTGTATCTCGCAAACCAATCGACAGAAAAATTTTTAAAATTCATTTTCGTGTTCAGTAGGTCCAAATCCATGAGAAAAAGTATGCTAGAAACAAATAACAGACAAAAGTTTGTTATTTGTGACCTAGTGTAATTTGTAACATTTCTAACATGAAGCGTCTTTTGTAGATTGTTTCTGTATTTAAAACTGTTGTATTTTCAAAATTTGGTGTATGATTAAGAGTGGCACAATGATAATGCAGTTTTCTGAGAAGCTGTATTCCTGTATTTCTGATCAGATCTATGTCCTGCTAATCTAGTTTTTAATTTGTTATTTGTGGTACCTATATATACTTTACTACATATTTCATTATCTTTACCCCTGCAAGGTATCTTGTAAATAATATTAGATTTATCTAATTTCTCTGTCCTATCTTTCATTTTACTAAATAATTTATCTAATGTATTATATGTTCTATGAGCCATCCTATAATTATTGATATCATAAATATTAGAATATTCTAATCGTTAAGAAATCATTGGTACATAAGTTAAAGACTTGTAAATCTTAGGTTCAGTAACTATATTCACACTACCTTCCCTATGTCCATTGTACTGACCAATCAATTTATAAATCAATTCCCTTGGGAAATTATTATCCTCTAAAATATTTCTGATTTTTATTTTATTATTTCTATGAAAAACTATATCACTAATATTTAAAACTTTATCTATAAGATTTTTGGCAGTATTTATAATAACTCTTCTAGGATGTTTTGAATAATAATTAATAATTCTACCCGAAAAAATTGGTTTTTGGTACCAATCTATTAACAAGTTATTCTCCTTTCTTATTACTAATGTGTCTAAATATTGAAGTTTACGATCACATTCCCTTTCAATTGTAAATTTAATATCCTCGTGAAATGAATTAAATATGTTTAAGATATTTTCTATTTCACATTCTGAAATAATACCAAATAAATCATCGACATATTTCGTTATAATCTTTGGTTTAATAGATAATCCTCTAATACATGTATCAAGTAGTTCCTCCATAACTAAAAATGCTGCAACTGGAGAAGCTAGAGAACCCATAGGTAATCCTCTTGTTGGGAATATATTTTGTTATTATATTGAAAATATCTACTATCATCTATGCAAAATTTGAGAATTCTTAGAAATAATTCCTTTTCAATAGTCGTATGTTCTCTAATTATATTTTTTCTTCGATAATACTTAAGGCTACATTTATAGGTATACTAGGGAATAAGGATACTACATCCAATGAAACTATCTTTTCCTCATTCTGTATCGTGATTCCCTTAATTTTATCCTTTTAGATTAGCAGGGCATAGATCTGATCAGAAATACAGCTTCTCAGAAAACTGCATTATCATCACATTGTGCCACTCTTAATCATACACCAGATTTTGAAAATACAACAGTTTTAAATACAGAAACAAACTACAAAAGACGCTTCATGTTAGAAATGTTACAAATTATCAACACACCAATAGAACAAAGAATTAATTTTAAAACAGATACAGACAATGTAGCTCAGAATTACAGACATTTAATTTATAAGAATAAGATAGGAAATTAAATAAGTTCATAAAAATGTAATAGAATAATTTTCGTTTCCTGTGTATAATTTTTAATATTTTTTTTAAATTGACAATTTTGTTGTTTCATTAATTTTGATTTTTTAAAAAATTTGTTTAAAATTAAAAACAAAAAATCCCTAAAGAAGCTATCCATTGAGATAGCGAAATATTGGATGAAAAATAAATAATTTTGTATAAAATAGACCTTGAGCTTGAATACTTATAACATGCAATTTGTATTAAAAAGGTCGAAGAAATTGAACTGAATAATTTAAAAAATAATAATAAAAAAAGGAAACAAGGAAATATTACAACAATGGAAGAACACAGTAATATTCAGGCTAAAAATACAACAACAGAAACAAATAACTATTCCACTAATCAACAATTAAGAGATGTTTTACAGAACTCTTTAACAGAGAAGCTCTCTTTAAAATTATAAACGCAGTAGATAAGAGATTTGATAAATTAACCGAGGAATTAACAATTATACAAACAATGTTTCGTGAATGTGAAGATAGACTCTTAAGTGAGATAGACAGACGATTAAACATAACCAAAATTTATCTTAATTAAGTAACAAAAAGAGTAACATTTTTGGAATCAACTGTTGATGAATTAAAAAATACATAAATGGTTGAAATGATAGCATTAAAAAATGAAACTCAAGAATTAAAGGAAGAAATAGCTTATTTAAAAGATTGTGCTAGAAAGCAAGAAATTTAATAGTTGCTTACGATATTAGAATTACAAATGCCCACCGAAAAAGATGAAGATCTTTATGAAAAATATTTCCGTCTGTGTCAATTTTATGAATATTTCGCCGCCAAACGTAAAATCAATTTATCGTATCTTAAAATCAATAACCAGTTTCATTAAATATGGTAAAGACCCTTTACGTTTGAATTTAATTGGATTTAGAAGTACCATGCCGTTTTTTGTTAATGAAAACCTTACCCCCGAAAACCACCGAATTTTTCTAAAAGCTCATGGATTAAAAAAAGATGAACTCATAGCAGCCGCTTTTACAAACCGAGGTCTAGTTTACATTAGACAGTTTGACGCTGATGAGGCGATCTGCATCTACAACTTGAATCAATTAAACCAGTTATTCCGTATTTAATACCTAATGATCATATATTGATGAAATCATTAGGGTATTGATGAAATCATTAGGGTATTAAAAATTCGAGTGATAGTTTATAATTTCAATTTTATAAAGTATTTATTTTGAAATTTAAATTTAATAATCTATTTTAATTATTTTTACATTAAGGTTTCTTATGTCATATTTTTCTTGCAAATGAGAACTTTTAATATCTGTTTATTGAAATCTTTAACAACAATAGCCAGAAACTTCTAATTGGAGGTGTTTATAGACCTAATAAGCTTATCGATGTAAGCGTATTCTTGGAGAAACTCTCAACATTAACTCTTGGCTATAGTGATGTAATTATTACTGGAGATTTCAACGAAAATATACTTGAAGATCATAGTTTTATGGAAGATATAAATGCCGTTGGCCTAATACTTGTAAACAACTCTATGCCAACTCATTTTACTAGGACTGCTTCTGTTATTTTAGCAGCTTTCAGCGTCTATGTTTTCAAAACATGATCTAATTTTTATGTCTTATGACTATAACGTAGAAACCCAAGAATTGAGGAGAATAACCTTTAGAGAGATAATCTATCTCTATCTAAGAAGTGAGCTTTCTATTATACCATAGAACCTTCTTTATGCCGTCCGTTGATGAACAAACAACTTATTTTACAAAATAATATTCATTTTTTATGAGAAATATATCCCTATTAAAACTATAAAAATAAATAAAAACGGAAAACCATGGTTTTCAAATGAAATAAAATTTTTAATAGAGGAACGAAATCTGGCCTACGAACGATGGGAGAGATTTAAAACTATGAATCTACACATTATTTTTAAATACGCAAGACGAAGGGTTAACTCCAAAATTCGTATCGCAAAATCAGCGTTTTATAAAGAAAAGTTTAAATCAGTCGTTTGCTCAAAAAAGAAATAGAGGGAAATTCCCAATATGGGTGTTGTTAATAATAATAGCGCAGATGTTGAGACTACAATTGATGTAAATCAATTAAACTACGATTTTTCAAATATACCGATGCCTGAAGTAAATGTTAACTTTTATAACCCAAATGTTACTAATGTTAATACAACAAATGCTAACAACAATGTTTTGAATTAATAAATTTTACTCAAGAAGATGTTTTAAAATCTATTTTGAGCATAAAATCAAATTCGGTTGGCTATGAAGAGATTCATCCGACATTTGTTAAATTGATCCTCTCCTACATTCTTCCACACATAACTCATTTGTTTAATACGATTACTACATCTACTTTTGCTTGACCATGCTAAGGCATTTGACACAGTTGAACACTCTATTCTTTGCCTTAAACTAAGACGCATGTTAAACTTTTAAACTTTCCAACAACCGCTGTAAAATTGATTTCTTCATACCTATCTGATAGAAGTCAGTCAGTATAAAATGGCTCTAAAAAATCGAATAGTCGCTCAGTATCTAGAGGTGTACCACAGGGTTCTATACTCGGCCCACTGTCTCGGCTCAATTACTGTGGAATACATATGTACGCAGATGACGTACAGCTATATATTAGCTGTCAACAATCTAATGTCATTGAATACATTAGAAAAATAAATTATGATCTCAATTCTATTAAACAAAGGGCATCATTAAATGGTCTTTGCTTGAACGCTTAAAAATCGAAAGCTGTTATAATTGGAAAAACTAAGTCACTTCTAACCACCTTACCACCAATATTGATTGATAACTCTAAAATTGAAATAGCTGAAACTGCCAAAAACCTTGGTGTAACTTTTAACAAAAAACTCACATGGTCTGATCACATCAATGCTATATGTGGGAAAACATACGCAATGTTGAGAAATCTATGGTTGACACAGTATTACACACCTTTTTAAATTCTCATGCTACTTGCCAAAACCTACATATTACCAACACTCTTGTATGGATGTGAACTATTTGCTAGCTGTGATACTTTGGATATGAAAAGACTTAACTAACTATATTATACTTTTGCTGGCTTAAGCAAATGTGCGAATACATGTAATCAAATTTGTATGACTATATTGTACTTAACAAACTTTTCGTTAAGCAAACAGCGAAACTGACCGCACTTTACTTAAGGAATCATGTGTTTTTAGAAAAACTGTTTATAAAAAAAAAACAAATTGCAATGTACGCGGAAAATATTTTTATAGAAAATTTAATTGAAAATGTTAAAAAAAACAAACGTGCATGTATAACAAAAGGGGTGGGTTTTGTATTTGTTTTTCGAATGAAATGCAAGCACTGTTGCATTTTTTAGTACTTTTTTATTTTTGTTTTCATTTGTTTCTTTAAATTATTTAAAATAAATATAGATTTACTTGTTAATTGTAAAATATTTATAAATTGAACACATTAAATAATATTTTTCGAAAAGATACATAAATTTTGGAAATATAAGAAGAAAACAGTTTTTGCAAAAGTACAAATAATTGCAACAAAGTGTAGTAAGTATTTAAGTTCAAAAAGTACATTGTAGCCACCCAAAAGTCTTCAATAAGTTGATTAAGCATTTGACAGACTTTTCGTTAATTTTTGACAGTAATGTAATTTTGACAGTAATGTAACTTATAATAATATTGCCAGGTACGTGTTTGGCCGCGGCAGACGCAGTAGAATCTCAGTACTCAAAACAAATTTGTAATGTGTCATTTGTAAATCTACTAAAGTGCCGTACATTATTATTTTTACATAAAGTGGTTTACATAAAACAACCTGAG
The DNA here is from genome assembly GCA_949748255.1 of Eustalomyia histrio. NCBI lineage: Eukaryota > Metazoa > Arthropoda > Insecta > Diptera > Anthomyiidae > Eustalomyia > Eustalomyia histrio. Next base: position 104,222,329 of record OX456526.1, read on the forward strand.
TATCTATACAAAAGGATTGTCTTTTCAAGATCTGATAGAGGTAATAATATAAATACCATTTCTCATCGAAGGACTATTACTGAAAGGCACTTTTCTTGAATGCGATTCGATTTTGGCGCCAACTTCCTCCAAATATTCAAATTTTAAGCAATGCAATGCAGTTTAAATTAACAATTTTAACCATTTAGGATAGAACAATATTCACAATTTAATTTTTATTCACAATTTAAATTAGTTTTTGTTTTTATATAAATATTTAAATGCTTAAATATCAATAATTTACATATCTTTAATTATTTATCTTTATAATAAATATTTAGTATTATTTAATTTTATTTTGCCAAAAACAAATTGTAACACTATCTTCCCAGTACTATAATATAAGACTAGTTCTTGTTGTGCTGTATTGAATCAAGTAATAAACAAAAATAAATAAAATTATAATTTCCGATATCTTCCAAGAGGATGGGAAGAATGCGACTCGTAACATGGCATTACGATTTACGATGTAGTTGGGTTGAGTAGTCTGTATCTTCAGCAACGCGACCAAGAAAATCTATTGTGCACCCTCTAGTGTTTTCCTCAGTTGTTCTCCAGTGCAGCCTTGAGTAGCAGTACAATATTCTTCAGTTTCTTGTATTGTTCCTCCATAATATCAGGTCTGCCATTTTGTTTAGGATGTAATTACATGGACAGTGTCCTGTGAGTGATCCACATAGGAGTCTTAGATTTGGTCAATTCATCAGAAGGGCTTCTCTGCTCCTCTTTTCATTGTATGATAAGAACTTCTTTGAATTCAAATCAGAGTGAACCCCCGGTAAAAATTAAAATTATTCCAAAAAATTAAAACGGGGCTTAATTAACAATATATAATTTAATAGTTTTATATTATCCATTTTTGCTTAATGCAAAAGAGTAGTGCTTAATAATTTCAAATAAACTCTCGAAACAACAACATAATTATCTATAGATTGCATCAATAATAAAATGATAAAAAGAAAACAAAAAGCTAACTCTAAAAATAAAACGTTAACAACAACAGTGTTTATAAAACAGAATATTGAACATCAATGCATACAAAAATAAAGCGCGGTAGAAAATTAACATTGAAAAAACAAAATAAGAATATAACACAAAACATGAGTGCAAGTGAGGCTGGAAATTCAAATTCGTTTGTTAAAAGTAATAATGACAATATTGAACTTTTAACTGCGGCACCAAAAAGAGGAAGAGAGACTTTACAGAATTCTCTCCTACAGAATTCTCTTTTTGAAAATGTAACGAAAACACCGCGATTGTCGACCAATGATTCACCCTTCAAATTGTTTAATCTGATGGATAGAAAGTTTTAAAAAATAACAGATGTAATGAAAAGATTGATACACGAAAGTGAAGATCGCATGATAAAAGAATTTGATAAACATTTTGATTTATTAAAAATTGACATTTTAAATATAACAAAACGCGTAATTAAGTTAGAAACGGTTGCGGATGATATTCTAAGTTTAAAAGATGAAGTCTCTAAATTAAAAACACAATTACAGAGATAAGAAAATTCGTTGATAGCATCTGATCTTCGAATTAATGGTTTACCTTACCGTAGAGAGGAAGATTTGTATGTTTACAACTATATGTAATACTTTAAATTTTAACTTTCCAGCCGTTAAATCAATTTACCGTCTACAAAATTTTAATAATAAACATAAAGATAATTCTCCAAATGCTGTCATAATGGTAAAATTTTTTTCTCCGTATGATAACAATTTTATTCTTAAATCCATCGCAAATTTTCGAAAACGGAACAAAACGCCACTATTGTTAAGACAGACACAACAGTTTTAGCTATTGAAGAGTACAGACGTGTTTATTTTAACTTCGCTACTAAATATACAGTACTATTTTTAATAGGTTTGCTAACAAACTTTGCTTAGTAATAGGTCAACGAACGTAACAGGAAAAAAATAGTGCATTATGTGTAAATCGCTCTCCGAAAAAAGAGCTGAGAATGAGCACAAACAGTAGGAATGACTACCTTGTTGTGACCTCTTCCTTAGACAATAAAAACAAAAACATATTCGATGCTGATTGCAATAAGCATTATTTATCTGTAAAACCAAATAGTATTACATCATACGGTAGACCTATGTAAGTGTAGTCTACAAAATTCAAGTGTAATGAGAAATAAACAATCCACTTTGTCTATAGTAGACAAAAGTGAAATAATTGAATTTTCAGTACCAAAAAGAGACACCAAAAATACCGGTGCAATTTCAAAATCAAAAAATACAAGTGTTCAATCTAGTGAGAGAGTTCTATCGGGTATGGATCGATACGTGACGATAACCAAACGCAAATCAAGCCAGCGGTCTCCAACATTGGAACCAAATGCAAAACAACAAAAAAAAGACGATGTAATGCAAAATCGGTTCCCGATTCTTGATACAGTGGATAGTGAAAACGGTGGAGCTCAGCCAGTTAAGAGCCAAAAACCACCGCCACTATACCTGCGCGAGGCTACTACCAACTCAATTGTGACTATGCTGACTGGTGGGTAAGGACAACTTTCATGTTGCTTCTCTGCGAAAAGGTAATGTAGGTGAAACCAAAATACAGTTATACAATGAAAATAACTACCGCAAAGTAGTTAGAAGTTTTGATGAGCAAAAAAAAAATATTATTATACTTATCAACTAAAAAGTGCAAAGGGTTTGAATGTAGTTATAAAGGACATTGACAGCTCTATACCCACTGAAGAAATAAAAGAGGCTCTACAGATTGAAAAATATGAGGTGAAGTCTATTCACAATATTATAAACAAAAACAAAATTCCACAACCAATGTTTAAGGTTGAGATTCCATTTAAATCGTCACAAGTTGAACAGAAAAGCCAAACTCACCCAATTTATGGTTTAAGATACCTTCTCAATCGTAGAATAACAGTCGAGGAGCCCGTCAAACGCTCTGGTCCAGTCCAATTTCAAAATTGCCAAGAATTTGGTCAAACAAAAACGTATTGTAATTTACCATCGGTCTGCTCAAAATGTGGAGACATTCACAAAAGCTTAGAATGCTCTCAGCCAGAAACTGAAGCTAAATATGTAGTAACTGTGGCCAAAATTATTCAGCAAACTACCGTGATTGCCCAGTATACCAACGCCTCAAGGAGATAACAAAGACAAAGAGGCTTGGGAATACTCAAACCCAAAATTTCAATTTTCCAAGCTTTCCCAAAACAACTGGCTTTCAGAACAGTGCTGAGCAAAATGAAAATTTTCCTCAGTTTTCATAGCTCAGTCGTTAAAAGAAACCCAAATTCCACAGCAAAAAAAACAAAAATAATACAATATCGTCTTATGCTAGTATATTGAAGGAACCTATACCTATCACTAATAATACCCAAACACAAGTTTCCATAGAAACCTTAATACAGTATATAAACACTTTTATGGCACATTTGCAAAACATGTTTCAACAGTTAATGCAGAATCAAAGCATGTTGATGCAGATTCTACTTAACAAAAAATAAATTAAAAAATTATGGCTTTTTTAAAAATTAGTTTTTGGAACTGCAACGGCTTAAGCCAACACAAAATCGAAGTAAACAACTTCATGCAAAATAATAATATTGATGTAATGTTATTTTCGTAAATTCACCACACCAGCAAACAAAACTTTCGTATCCCAGGATACGTTTATCATTTCAAAATCTAACAAATGTTGCAGTAGCAGCCTTAACTTGTATATTTAATGCAATCATAAATACAGGTGTCTTTCCAAGTAGCTGCAAGATATCCAAAATTATTATGATCCCAAAGCCAGGAAAAGACCCGACGGTACCTTTCTCGTACCGACCAATCAGTTTGCTGCCATGCTTGTCAAAACTGTCCGAGAAGGTGTTCCAGAAAAAAATAATGCCTTATTTAATTGAGAAAGTCATCCCCGTCCAGCAGTTTGGTTTTCGCGAACATCATGGAACAATTAAGCAAGTCAATCGCATAACTGGTGAGATAAGAAAGGCATTTGAACATAAAAAATACTGCACAGCTCTCTTCCTAGGTGTTGCACAAGCGTTCGACAAAGTTTGGCATGAAGGTTTGCTGTACAAAGTAAAGGATTTACTGCCCCCTAGCACATTTAAATTGATTAAATCATACCTCTCGAATCGCCTGTTTAGAGTAAAGTATGATGACTACCTAACACACGGCTTTGAAATAAGGGCAGGTGTCCCTCAGGGCAGTGTTCTTGGTCCTATACTCTACTTAATTTACACCTCTGATCTACCAATGAGTGCAAATTCGACTATTTCAACATTTGCTAATGATACAGCTATCCTTTATTCACATGCTGACCCATACTTGGCTGCAACAGAACTGAACAATTATTTAAAACGTTTGGAGACGTGGTCAAAAAAATGGAGAATACAAGTTAACGAGACGAAAAGCAAACACATTACATTTTCACTAAAAAGGGGAGATTGTAGCCCTGTTATTCTAACAATGTAACAATTCCTCAGTCTGACCATGTTACGTATCTCGGCATACACCTAGATAGACGTCTTACGTGGCGCCGACATATTGAAGCTAAGAGGCTTCACATGGATATTAAAGCATTCAACCTACATTGGTTAATTAACTACAAAACAAAGCTAATCCTTGACTGTAAATTACTTTTATTCAATATGTTTCTAAAACCAATCTGGTCATATGGCATCGAGTAATGGGGAAATGCAAGTAGAACCAGTGTTGATATTATACAAAGGGCTCAATCAAAAGTTCTTAGAACCATGACTGGAGCGCCATGGTACGTCACAAATGTAAACATCCACAAAGACTTACAAGTGAAACTAGTCAAAGAAGAATTTGAGAAAGTTTGTGAGAGATACAAAGCAAGACTGGAACAGCATCCAAACCCAATCAAGACAACTGTTAACAAAGGCTTCGTAGAACCGACCTACCACCCTGCTAATGAGTACATACTTTAAATTTTAGTACTTAGATTTAAATACTTATTGTGAGGCCCTATGGGAGAAAATTGTGATCTTCCATTTTATATAAACGAAAATTTAACTACATCGAACTTTAAAATACTCCAGTCTGCAGTGGGCCTAAAAAAGTCAAACGTTTACAATCCGTTCTTACGATGCGTGGTTTAATATACATAAAATTTAAAAGTGATGAAGATCCTGTGCGTATTGATAGTATGGAAGACCTGCTCAATTTTTTTCCTGGTGCACATACCTGGTACGATCCAATCTCAGAATGACTACTAATAGCTTTTTAATCATGTCAACAATAATTTTTCTTCACATTTTAAGCCCCTTTTTTAAAATTGTTTTTGCTGTTTTACTCAAATATAATTTATTTTCTGAACATAACTCATTGAATTGTTTTGTAATTTCTTTTAAGCTCGAATATGATAAATTTTGCTTTGCTAGCGTTGCTTATATCAATTATTTTTTTAATCATGCCGTCTCATATGGATAGTGTAGTTTTTAGTTCCAAAGATGTTACTTCAAATATGTTACGAATACTGTGTAAACAGAAACTAGGTATCAAGTTGTCATATTAATGCTCAGAGTTTGAAATTCAAGATTGATGAGTTTCGTTACACATTTGAAAGCTCTGGTGTAGATATTGTATGCGTGACCGAGACGTGGTTTAATGAGTCTGTTCCCGATAATATTATCAATTTTAATGATTACAAAATTTTACGTTGTGATAGAGAAACTCCTTGTGGTGGTGTGGCTATATATGCCAGGAAAACGATTAATTGTTAACTGTGATGTAGTTCAAAACCTGGCGGTCGGAAATTACTAGTTGGATCTGTATACAGACAAGAATCACTACAGAATTTTTTTTTTTTTTGGAAAAGATTGAAGCGCTAACCTTAAAATACGATGATGTTATTATATGTGGAGATTTTAACTCCAATTTAATCGTTGAAAGCCATCTTATCAATGATATGAAATCGATTGGTTTGGTTCCAACAAATTGTACAGAGCCAACACATTTCACTTCCACATCTAGCACATTATTGGATTAATTTTTTGTCAGCGATATTAAAAAAGTTCTTTTATATGACCAGTTATTGGTACCTTGTTTCTCCAAACATGATTTGATATTGCTAACCTTTAGTTTTCGATTGCAGTATGTATGATTTTAGGAATATAAATTATGATCAAATGTATTTTGAGCTATACAATATTGATTGGAACTCTATTTATTACATGCCTTTGGTCGAAGATCAACTGAATTTCTTAGAATATAATTTGTCTAATGTTTTTAATACATCTGTTCCAGTCAAAACAGTTAAGCAAAATGCTAGGAAACAACCATGATTCAATTCAGGAATTAAATCAGCAATTGCTCGTAGATTTGTATTATAAACGCTGAAAAATAGTTAAAACTACTGATTTCCATACTGACTATTGTAATGCTAGGAAAGAAGTGAATAGGATGATAAAAAGAGCAAAGTCTGAGTATTATTCTTATCGTTTTTCATCAGCTATCGGATCGAAAAAAACTTGGCAAACTATACGTGAAATCGGTATTGGTAAATCAACATCTGTGGATGCTACTGCAATCGACGTAGATGAAATCAATGAGTTGTTTACAACTCTCCCGAATGTCCCATCGAATATTAGTTATTATGAACAATGTCCTGTTATTCCTGATAATATATTCAGCTTCAGTTGCGTAATTGAGTCAGATATTATATTGAGTTGTCTTGCTATTTAATCCAATGCTGGGTTCGACAACATCAATCCGAAATTTTTGAGGATTATAATTTCAATAATTTTAGCTTATATTACATATATCTTCAATAATATCATCACCAAGAGTGTTTATCCCAAAAACTGGAAATATGCTAAAATTATACCCACCCTAAAATCAAACAATGAATATCGCCCAATTGCTTTATTGCCATTCTTATACAACGATGTAATCGTTGAATTATTATTTTTATTATATTATATTGTATTTGCATGTATCAATGAAATTATTAAATGTTCAATGTAAAAATCCTTTACTATAATTATAAGATTGTAAATTTTGTTGTATTGGAAAACAATTAAATATATAAAAATTAAATAAATTAAAATTAATGTTTCAGTGGTTTCTGTTTGTTCCAATATTCAATGGATTTTGTCTTGATCAGATCCGATATCATATTTGTAATGTCCTTTTTCGTGAAACCAAATTGAGGACACGGGCCTATAAATGACAGTTCCGCACCTAGTCTCGCTTCTTCATCAGCTTTTTCATTGCCTTCATGCCCACTGTGACCGGCTTTATGTGAGGGCTCTATGACATTCTAGCACTGATCTATGGTGATAGATGGGGTTTTTCAGGGCCTTTATTACAGCATGGCTGTCCGACATTAAGTTTATCTTTGTTCTTACAAGGAATCCAGAAGTTCGGTCGTTGCTGTATAGATAGCATATACTTCTGCAGTAAATATAGTTGAACATGGCATTAAATATAAACATTATAGTTTTCATAGCTGAAGTTGGTAGGTGGCTTAACATTGTGATGCGGTCAAGACCTAGCGACTTTGAGGAAATCGAAATTTTATAGGGTTATTGACTAGTTCACCAATAACTGGTGGGCAGATACAAGAGGCTGTATCATTTGGAGTAAACACTTTTTTCAGATGGTCAGCGAAAGCATTAACTTTTTCGTTTAGGTTCTTGGCCCAGGTGCAATTTTCGAGTCTTAGAGGAGATTCATACGCAATAGGGCATTGCATTTGCCTAACAGCTTTCCATAAGCTGTAATCAGTCTTCTGTGATGCATCTAGGTTGGTTAGATAAGTTTTTAAAGCCGACTATTGTTCTTGCTTTAGCGTAGAACGTAAGCGCGATTGGCACTGTTTGAGTTGAGCTTTTATTGCTGGGGAGCGGTAATTCTGCCATTGCCTTCTGAGTCTTTGTTTTTCCCTGACTAGAGTTTGAATTTCATTAGATGGTTTGTAAGAAAATTTTCCATTGATATTTTGAACAGGAGTGGCTATTTTGGCTGCGGAGGTCAGGACATCCGTAAAATCATCTACTGCTGATTGAATATCTTCTGGGTTTCTTAGAGGTTTATCCTGTGAGAGAAGAGAGCTCACATACATTTTGTATTTAAACCAATTTGTTTCATCTAATAATAATTGCTTCCGTTTGATATTCTTTAAAACAGCAAAATCTATCAAATCAGGCACCTTGTTGAAATAGGTTGGCCAATATGTGGGCGTCCCGTCAGATATAACGTCTAGTTTATTAGTAGCAATAGCATTAAACAGCTGTTTCCCTCTTGAACTGACCAGTTTGGAGCGCCAAAAGGTATGCTTAGAGTTGTAGTCACCGACTACAATAAATTTAGATCACAATGTGGAAAAGAAATTAAGAAATTTTTCCTGTTCAATTTTATGCCTGGGTGGACAATATATAGACGACAGTGTAACTTTGAAATCCTTAAGATTAACGGAAGTAGCTTGGATGAATTCTTTTTTAAATTCTGGCAATGGGAAATGTTTGACGTTTTTGTATACAATAATGGCCGTTCCTCCACAAGCTCTTCCACTTGGGTGCTTGGTGTCATAAGTGAAATAACCATTTATTCTGAAGCAGTTACTTAGGGTAAAATGTGTTTCGGATACTAAAAGTATATCAATTTCCTTCTCTCGCAGGAAAAGTTCGACTTCTTGTTTGTGCTAAGATAACCCGTTTGCATTCCAAAACATATTTTTAGACTATTAATTTTTTACTTAGTAAAACGTGCAGATGCATATTCTGGCTTCTCATCATCTCCTGCATCATGCTTTGCATGTTTAACATGAAATTATTCATTGTTTGTATTAAGCTATCGATCGATTCTGCATTTGCAATTGGCGGGCCCTCATCTAGCACGTTAGCGTATGAAAAGTTCCGGGCGTTTGCGTTAATATGATTTTCAGTAGGATTACCTACTGGAATCCCCTGTTTTAGCGTATCAGCGTAGGACAATTTTGTTATTGAGAATGGTGGAATATCTGGCAGGGCAATATTAGTATAAACTTGCAGGGTAGGAGCACTTGTAGCCATATACTGGGGATATGCACGTTCCTGATTGGGTTTTGTCTTTGATTTAATGTTTAAAAATACTTTGCAACCTCTGTAATTGGCAGTATCTTCCCCCTCGGCTCAATTACTGTGGAATACATATGTACGCTGATGACGTACAGCTATATATTAGCTGTCAACCATCTAATGTCATTGAATGCATTAGAAAAATAAATTATGATCTCAATTCTATTAAACAAAGGGCATCATTAAATGGTCTTTGCTTGAACGCTTAAAAATCGAAAGGTGTTATTATTGGAAAAACTAAGTCACTTCTAACCACCTTACCACCAATCTTGATTGATAACTCTAAAATTGAAGTAGCTGAAACTGCCAAAAACCTTGGTGTAACTTTTAACAAAAAACTCACATGGTCTGATCACATCAATGCTATATGTGGGAAAACGTACGCAATGTTGAGAAATCTATGGTTGACACAGTATTACACACCTTTTTAAATTCGCATGCTACTTGCCAAAACCTACATATTACCAACACTCTTGTATGGATGTGAACTATATGCTAGCTGTGATACTTTGGATATGAAAAGACTTAACTAATTATATTATACTTTTGCTGGCTTAAGCAAATGTGCGAATACATGTAATCAAATGTGTATGACTATATTGTACTTAACAAACTTTTCGTTAAGTTTCGTCAAGTGTCATTTGCTTAAGCAAACAGCGAAACTGCCCGCACTTTACTTAAGGAATCATGTGTTGTTAGAAAAACTGTTTATAAAAAAACACAAATTGCCATGTACGCGGAAAATATTTGTATAGAAAATTTAATTGAAAATGTTGAAAAACAAACGTGCATGTATAACAAAAGGGGTGGGTTTTGTATTTGTTTTTCGAATGAGATGCAAGCACTGTTGCATTTTTTAGTACTTTTTTATTTTTGTTTTCATTTCAATTCATGTTCAATTTTATGCCTGGGTGGACAATATATAGACGACAGTGTAACTTTGAAATCCTTAAGATTAACGGAAGTAGCTTGGATGAATTCTTTTTTAAATTCTGGCAATGGGAAATGTTTGACGTTTTTGTATACAATAATGGCCGTTCCTCCACAAGCTCTTCCACTTGGGTGCTTGGTGTCATAAGTGAAATAACCATTTATTCTGAAGCAGTTACTTAGGGTAAAATGTGTTTCGGATACTAAAAGTATATCAATTTCCTTCTCTCGCAGGAAAAGTTCGACTTCTTGTTTGTGCTAAGATAACCCGTTTGCATTCCAAAACATATTTTTAGACTATTAATTTTTTACTTAGTAAAACGTGCAGATGCATATTCTGGCTTCTCATCATCTCCTGCATCATGCTTTGCATGTTTAACATGAAATTATTCATTGTTTGTATTAAGCTATCGATCGATTCTGCATTTGCAATTGGCGGGCCCTCATCTAGCACGTTAGCGTATGAAAAGTTCCGGGCGTTTGCGTTAATATGATTTTCAGTAGGATTACCTACTGGAATCCCCTGTTTTAGCGTATCAGCGTAGGACAATTTTGTTATTGAGAATGGTGGAATATCTGGCAGGGCAATATTAGTATAAACTTGCAGGGTAGGAGCACTTGTAGCCATATACTGGGGATATGCACGTTCCTGATTGGGTTTTGTCTTTGATTTAATGTTTAAAAATACTTTGCAACCTCTGTAATTGGCAGTATCTTCCCCCTCGGCTCAATTACTGTGGAATACATATGTACGCTGATGACGTACAGCTATATATTAGCTGTCAACCATCTAATGTCATTGAATGCATTAGAAAAATAAATTATGATCTCAATTCTATTAAACAAAGGGCATCATTAAATGGTCTTTGCTTGAACGCTTAAAAATCGAAAGGTGTTATTATTGGAAAAACTAAGTCACTTCTAACCACCTTACCACCAATCTTGATTGATAACTCTAAAATTGAAGTAGCTGAAACTGCCAAAAACCTTGGTGTAACTTTTAACAAAAAACTCACATGGTCTGATCACATCAATGCTATATGTGGGAAAACGTACGCAATGTTGAGAAATCTATGGTTGACACAGTATTACACACCTTTTTAAATTCGCATGCTACTTGCCAAAACCTACATATTACCAACACTCTTGTATGGATGTGAACTATATGCTAGCTGTGATACTTTGGATATGAAAAGACTTAACTAATTATATTATACTTTTGCTGGCTTAAGCAAATGTGCGAATACATGTAATCAAATGTGTATGACTATATTGTACTTAACAAACTTTTCGTTAAGTTTCGTCAAGTGTCATTTGCTTAAGCAAACAGCGAAACTGCCCGCACTTTACTTAAGGAATCATGTGTTGTTAGAAAAACTGTTTATAAAAAAACACAAATTGCCATGTACGCGGAAAATATTTGTATAGAAAATTTAATTGAAAATGTTGAAAAACAAACGTGCATGTATAACAAAAGGGGTGGGTTTTGTATTTGTTTTTCGAATGAGATGCAAGCACTGTTGCATTTTTTAGTACTTTTTTATTTTTGTTTTCATTTGTTTCTTTAAATTATTTAAAATTAATATAGATTTACTTGTCAATTGTAAAATATTTATAAATTGAACACATTTAATAATATTTTTCGAAAAGATACATATATTTTGGAAATATAAGAAGAAAACAGTTTTTGCAAAAGTACAAATAATTGCAACTAAGTGTAGTAAGTATTTAAGTTCAAAAAGTACATTGTAGCCACCCAAAAGTCTTCAAGAAGTTGATTAAGCATTTGACAGACTTTTCGTTAATTTTTGACAGTAGCTTATGTTAGCAAAAGTATAATATAGTTAGCCCTTTAATGTAACTTATAATAATATTGCCAGGTACGTGTTTGGCCGCGCAGACGCAGTAGAATCTCTCAGTACTCAAAACAAATGTGTAATGTGTCATTTGTAAATCTACTAAAGTGCCGTACATTATTATTTTTACATAAAGTGGTTTACATAAAACAACCTGAGTATCTATACAAAAGGATTGTCTTTTCAAGATCTGATAGAGGTAATAATATAAATACCATTTCTCATCGAAGGACTATTACTGAAAGGCACTTTTCTTGAATGCGATTCGATTTTGGCGCCAACTTCCTCCAAATATTCAAATTTTAAGCAATGCAATGCAGTTTAAATTAACAATTTTAACCATTTAGGATAGAACAATATTCACAATTTAATTTTTATTCACAATTTAAATTAGTTTTTGTTTTTATATAAATATTTAAATGCTTAAATATCAATAATTTACATATCTTTAATTATTTATCTTTATAATAAATATTTAGTATTATTTAATTTTATTTTGCCAAAAACAAATTGTAACACTATCTTCCCAGTACTATAATATAAGACTAGTTCTTGTTGTGCTGTATTGAATCAAGTAATAAACAAAAATAAATAAAATTATAATTTCCGATATCTTCCAAGAGGATGGGAAGAATGCGACTCGTAACATGGCATTACGATTTACGATGTAGTTGGGTTGAGTAGTCTGTATCTTCAGCAACGCGACCAAGAAAATCTATTGTGCACCCTCAAGTGTTTTCCTCAGTTGTTCTCCAGTGCAGCCTTGAGTAGCAGTACAATATTCTTCAGTTTCTTGTATTGTTCCTCCATAATATCAGGTCTGCCATTTTGTTTAGGATGTAATTACATGGACAGTGTTCTGTGAGTGATCCACATAGGAGTCTTAGATTTGGTCAATTCATCAGAAGGGCTTCTCTGCTCCTCTTTTCATTGTATGATAAGAACTTCTTTGAATTCAAATCAGAGTGAACCCCCGGTAAAAATTAAAATTATTCCAAAAAATTAAAACGGGGCTTAATTAACAATATATAATTTAATAGTTTTATATTATCCATTTTTGCTTAATGCAAAAGAGTAGTGCTTAATAATTTCAAATAAACTCTCGAAACAACAACATAATTATCTATAGATTGCATCAATAATAAAATGATAAAAAGAAAACAAAAAGCTAACTCTAAAAATAAAACGTTAACAACAACAGTGTTTATAAAACAGAATATTGAACATCAATGCATACAAAAATAAAGCGCGGTAGAAAATTAACATTGAAAAAACAAAATAAGAATATAACACAAAACATGAGTGCAAGTGAGGCTGGAAATTCAAATTCGTTTGTTAAAAGTAATAATGACAATATTGAACTTTTAACTGCGGCACCAAAAAGAGGAAGAGAGACTTTACAGAATTCTCTCCTACAGAATTCTCTTTTTGAAAATGTAACAAAAACACCGCGATTGTCGACCAATGATTCACCCTTCAAATTGTTTAATCTGATGGATAGAAAATTTTAAAAAATAACAGATGTAATGAAAACATTGATACACGAAAGTGAAGATCGCATGATAAAAGAATTTGATAAACGTTTTGATTTATTAAAAATTGACATTTTAAACAAAACGCGTAATTAAGTTAGAAACGGTTGCGGATGATATTCTAAGTTTAAAAAATGAAGTCTCTAAATTAAAAACACAATTACAGAGATAAGAAAATTCGTTGATAGCATCTGATCTTCGAATCAATGTGTGTACAACTATATGTAATACTTTAAATTTTAACTTTCCAGCCGTTAAATCAATTTACCGTCTACAAAATTTTAATAATAAACATAAAGATAATTCTCCAAATGCTGTCATAATGGTAAAATTTTTTTCTCCGTATGATAAAAATTTTATTCTTAAATCCATCGCAAATTTTCGAAAACGGAACAAAACGCCACTATTGTTAAGACAGACACAACAGTTTTAGCTATTGAAGAGTACAGACGTGTTTATTTTAACTTCGCTACTAAATATACAATACTATTTTTAATAGGTTTGCTAACAAACTTTGCTTAGTAATAGGTCAACGAACGTAACAGGAAAAAAATAGTGCATTATGTGTAAATCGCTCTCCGAAAAAAGCTGAGAATGAGCACAAACAGTAGGAATGCCTACCTTGTTGTGACCTCTTCCTTAGACAAAAAAAAAACAAAAACATATTCGATGCTGATTGCAATAAGCATTATTTATCTGTAAAACCAAATAGTATTACATCATACTAGACCTATGTAAGTGTAGTCTACAAAATTCAAGTGTAATGAGAAATAAACAATCCACTTTGTCTATAGTAGACAAAAGTGAAATAATTGAATTTTCATTACCAAAAAGAGACACCAAAAATACCGGTGCAATTTCAAAATCAAAAAATTACAAGTGTTCAATCTAGTGAGAAAGTTCTATCGGGTATGGATCGATACGTGACGATAACCAAACGCAAATCAAGCCAGCGGTCTCCAACATTGGAACCAAATGCAAAACAACAAAAAAACGACGATGTAATGCAAAATCGGTTCGCGATTCTTGATACAGTGGATAGTGAAAACGGTGGAGCTCAGCCAGTTAAGAGCCAAAAACCACCGCCACTATACCTGCGCGAGGCTACTACCAACGCAATTGTGACTATGCTGACTGGTGGGTAAGGACAACTTTCATGTTGCTTCTCTGCGAAAAGGTAATGTAGGTGAAACCAAAATACTACCGCAAAGTAGTTAGAAGTTTTGATGAGCAAAAAAAAAAAAAATTATTTTACTTATCAACTAAAAAGTGCAAAGGGTTTGAATGTAGTTATAAAGGACATTGACAGCTCTATACCCACTGAAGAAATAAAAGAGGCTCTACAGATTGAAAAATATGAGGTGAAGTCTATTCACAATATTATAAACAAAAACAAAATTCCACAACCAATGTTTAAGGTTGAGATTCCATTTAACTCGTCACAAGTTGAACAGAAAAGCCAAACTCAACCAATTTATGGTTTAAGATACCTTCTCAATCGTAGAATTACAGTCGAGGAGCCCGTCAAACGCTCTGGTCCAGTCCAATGTCAAAATTGCCAAGAATTTGGTCATACAAGAACGTATTGTAATTTACCATCGGTCTGCTCAAAATGTGGAGACATTCACAAAAGCTTAGAATGCTCTCAGCCAGAAACTGAAGCTAAATATATAGTAACTGTGGCCAAAATTATTCAGCAAACTACCGTGATTGCCCAGTATACCAACGCCTCAAGGAGATAACAAAGACAAAGAGGCTTGGGAATACTCAAACCCAAAATTTCAATTTTCCAAGCTTTCCCAAAACAACTGGCTTTCAGAACAGTGCTGAGCAAAATGAAAATTTTCCTCAGTTCTCATAGCTCAGTCGTTAAAAGAAACCCAAATTCCACAGCAAAAAAACAAAAATAATACAATATCGTCTTATGCTAGTATATTGAAGGAACCTATACCTATCACTAATAATACCCAAACAAAAGTTTCCATAGAAACCTTAATACAGTCTATAAACACTTTTATGGCACATTTGCAAAACATGTTTCAACAGTTAATGTAGAACCAAAGCATGTTAATGCAGATTCTACTTAACAAAAAATAAATTAAAAAATTATGGCTTTTTTAAAAATTTGTTTTTGGAACTGCAACGGCTTAAGCCAACACAAAATCGAAGTAAACAACTTCATGCAAAATAATAATATTGATGTAATGTTATTTTCGGAAACTCACCACACCAGCAAACACAACTTTCGTATCCCAGGATACGTTTATCATTTCACCAATCATCCTGATGGTAAAGCGCATCTGGGCACGTAACAGCAAAGATAAGGCCCTAATATTTGCTGAACACTTATACAACGTCTTTACTCCAAACTATCCACTAGGAGATAGCGTATTACAGCAACGAACAGATGACGCAATGACAGATGTAGATTTGATAACAATAAATAAAGAGGATATCCAGGTAGTTATACAAGATAACTTAAACCAAAAAAAGCACCAGGATACGACCTTGTAACGCCAATTATGATTAAAAATCTACCAAATGTTGCAGTAGCAGCCTTAACTTGTATATTTAATGCATGATATCCAAAATTATTATGATCCCAAAGCCAGGAAAATACTCGACGGTACCTTCCTCGTACCGACCAATCAGTTTGCTGCCATGCTTGTCAAAACTGTCCGAGAAGGTGTTCCAGAAAAAATTAATGCCTTATTTAATTGAGAAAGTCATCCCCGTCCAGCAGTTTGGTTTTCGCGAACATCATGGAACAATTAAGCAAGTCAATCGCATAACTGGTGAGATAAGAAAGGCATTTGAACATAAAAAATACTGCACAGCTCTCTTCCTAGGTGTTGCACAAGCGTTCGACAAAAATTGGCATGAAGGTTTGCTGTACAAAGTAAAGGATTTACTGCCCCCTAGCACATTCAAATTGATTAAATCATACCTCTCGAATCGCCTGTTTAGAGTAAAGTACGATGACTACCTAACACACGGCTTTGAAATAAGGCAGGTGTCCCTCAGGGCAGTGTTCTTGGACCTATACTCTACTTAATTTACACCTCTGATCGACCAATGAGTTCAAATTTGACTATTTCAACTATCCTTTATTCAAGCTATCCTTTATTCACATGCTGACCCATACTTGGCTGCAACAGAACTGAACAATTATTTAAGACGTTTGGAGACGTGGTCAAAAAAATGGAGAATACAAGTTAACAAGACGAAAAGCAAACACATTACATTTTCACTAAAAATGGGAGATTGTAGCCCTGTTATTCTTAACAATGTAACAATTCCTCAGTCTGACCATGTTACGTATCTCGGCATACACCTAGATAGACGTCTTACGTGGCGCCGACATATTGAAGCTAAGAGGCTTCAAATGGATATTAAAGCATTCAACCTACATTGGTTAATTAACCACAAAACAAAGCTAATCCTTGACTGTAAATTACTTTTATTCAATATGTTTCTAAAACCAATCTGGTCATATGGCATCGAATAATGGGGAAATGCAAGTAGAAACAGTGTTGATATTATACAAAGGGCTCAATCAAAAGTTCTTAAAACCATGACTGGAGCGCCATGGTACGTCACAAATGTAAACATCCACAAAGACTTACAAGTGAAACTAGTCAAAGAAGAATTTGAGAAAGTTTGTGAGAGATACAAAGCAAGACTGCAACAGCATCCAAACCCTCTAGCAAGACAACTGTTAACAAAGGCTTCGTAGAACCGACCTACCACCCTGCTAATGAGTACATACTTTAAATTTTAGTACTAAGATTTAAATACTTATTGTGAGGCCCTATGGGAGAAAATTGTGATCTTCCATTTTATATAAACGAAAATTTAACTACATCGAACTTTAAAATACTCCAGTCTGCAGTGGGCCTAAAAAACCCAAACGTTTACAATCTGTTTTTACGATGCGTGGTTTAATATACATAAAATTTAAAAGTGATGAAGATCCTGTGCGTATTGATAATATGGAAGACCTGCTTAATTTTTTTCCTGGTGCACATACCTGGTACGATCCAATCTCAGAATGACTACTAATAGCTTTTTAATCATGTCAATAATAATTTTTCTTCACATTTTATGCCACTTTTTTAAAATTGTTTTTGCTGTTTTACTCAAATATAATTTATTTTCTGAACATAATTCATTGAATTGTTTTGTAATTTCTTTTAAGCTCGAATATGATAAATTTTGCTTTGCTAGCGTTGCTTATATCAATTATTTTTTTAATCATGACGTCTCATATGGATAGTGTAGTTTTTAGTTCCAAAGATATTACTTCAAATATGTTACGAATACTGTGTAAACAGAAACTAGGTATCAAGTTGTCATATTAATGCTCAGAGTTTGAAATTCAAGATTGATGAGTTTCGTTACACATTTGAAAGCTCTGACAAGAATCACTACAGAATTTTTTTTTTTTTTTTTTTGGAAAAGATTGAAGCGCTAACCTTAAAATACGATGATGTTATTATGTGTGGAGATTTTAACTCCAATTTAATCGTTGAAAGCCATCTTATCAATGATATAAAATTGATTGGTTTGGTTCCAACAAATTGTACAGAGCCAACACATTTCACTTCCACATCTAGCACATTATTGGATTAATTTTTTGTCAGCGATATTAAAAAAGTTCTTTTATATGACCAGTTATTGGTACCTTGTTTCTCCAAACATGATTTGATATTGCTAACCTTTAGTTTTCGATTGCAGTATGTATGATTTTAGGAATATAAATTATGATCAAATGTATTTTGAGCTATACAATATTGATTGGAACTCTATTTATTATATGCCTTTGGTCGAAGATCAACTGAATTTCTTAGACTATAATTTGTCTAATGTTTTTAATATATCTGTTCAAGTCAAAACAGTTAAGCAAAATGCTAGGAAACAACCATGATTCAATTCAGGAATTAAATCAGCAATTGCTCGTAGATTTGTATTATAAACGCTGAAAAATAGTTAAAACTACTGATTTCCATACCGACTATTGTAATGCTAAGAAAGAAGTTAATAGGATGATAAAAAGAGCAAAGACTGAGTATTATTCTAGTCGTTTTTCATCAGCTATCGGATCGAAAAAAACTTGGCAAACTATACGTGAAATCGGTATTGGTAAATCAACATCTGTGGATGCTACTGCTATCGACGTAGATGAAATCAATGAGTTGTTTACAACTCTCCCGAATGTCCCATCGAATATTAGTTATTATGAACAATGTCCTGTTATTCCTGATAATATATTCAGCTTTAGTTGCGTAATTGAGTCAGATATTATATTGAGTTGTCTTGCTATTTAATCCAATGCTGGGTTCGACAACATCAATCCGAAATTTTTGAGGATTATAATTTCAATAATTTTAGCTTATATTACATATATCTTCAATAATATCATCACCAAGAGTGTTTATCCCAAAAACTGGAAATATGCTAAAATTATACCCACCCTTAAAATCAAACAATGAATATCGCCCAATTGCTTTATTGCCATTCTTATACAACGATGTAATCGTTGTATTATTATTTTTATTATATTATATTGTATTTGCATGTATCAATGAAATTATTAAATGTTCAATGTAAAAATCCTTTACTATAATTATAAGATTGTAAATTTTGTTGTATTGGAAAATAATTAAATATATAAAAATTAAATAAATTAAAATTAATGTTTCAGTGGTTTCTGTTTGTTCCAATATTCAATGGATTTCGTCTTGATCAGATCCGATATCATATTTGTAATGTCCTTTTTCGTGAAACCAAATTGAGGACACGGGCCTATAAATGACAGTTCCGCACCTAGTCTCGCTTCTTCATCAGCTTTTTCATTGCCTTCATGCCCACTGTGACCGGCTTTATGTGAGGGCTCTATGACATTCTAGCACTGATCTATGGTGATAGATGGGGTTTTTCAGGGCCTTTATTACAGCATGGCTGTCCGACATTAAGTTTATCTTTGTTCTTACAAGGAATCCAGAAGTTCGGTCGTTGCTGTATAGATAGCATATACTTCTGCAGTAAATATAGTTGAACATGGCATTAAATATAAACATTATAGTTTTCATAGCTGAAGTTGGTAGGTGGCTTAACATTGTGATGCGGTCAAGACCTGGCGACTTTGAGGAAATCGAAATTTTATAGGGTTATTGACGAGATCACCAATAACTGGTGGGCATATACAAGAGGCTGTATCATTTGGAGTAAACACTTTTTCAGATGGTCAGCGAAAGCATTGACTTTTTCGTTTAGGTTCTTGGCCCAGGTGCAATTTTCGAGTCTTAGAGGAGATTCATACGCAATAGGGCATTGCATTGCCTAACAGCTTTCCATAAGCTGTAATCAGTCTTCTGTGATGCATCTAGGTTGGTTAGATGAGTTTTTAAAGCCGACTATTGTTCTTGCTTTAGCGTAGCACGTAAGCGCGATTGGCACTGTTTGAGTTGAGCTTTTATTGCTGGGGAGCGGTAATTCTGCCATTGCCTTCTGAGTCTTTGTTTTTCCCCGACTAGAGTTTGAATTTCATTAGATGGTTTGTAAGAAAATTTTCCATTGATATTTTTCGAACAGGAGTGGCTATTTTGGCTGCGGAGGTCAGGACATCCGTAAAATCATCTACTGCTGATTGAATATCTTCTGGGTTTCTTAGAGGTTTATCCTGTGAGAGAAGAGAGCTCACATACATTTTGTATTTAAACCAATTTGTTTCATCTAATAATAATTGCTCCCGTTTGATATTCTTTATAACAGCAAAATCTATCAAATCAGGCACCTTGTTGAAATAGGTTGGCCAATATGTGGGCATCCCGTCAGATATAACGTCTAGTTTATTAGTAGCAATAGCATTAAACAGCTGTTTCCCTCTTGAACTGACCAGTCTGGAGCGCCAAAAGGTATGCTTAGAGTTGTAGTCACCGACTACAATAAATTTAGATCACAATGTGGAAAAGAAATTAAAAAAATTTTCCTGTTCAATTTTATGCCTGCGTGGACAATATATATTGACGACAGTGTAACTTTAAAATCCTCAAGATTAACGGAAGTAGCTTGGATGAATTCTTTTTTAAATTCTGGCAATGGGAAATGTTTGACGTTTTTGTTTACAATAATGGCAGTTCCTCCACAAGCTCTTCCACTTGGGTGCTTGGTGTCATAAGTGAAATAACCATTTATTCTGAAGCAGTTACTTAGGGTAAAATGTGTTTCGGATACCTCTGTAATTGGCAGTATGGTTTTCCCCGCAGTTGCTACATTTTTTTATTTTATCGTCAGATTTTGAATAAGGACATTCCGAAGATTTGTGGACGTCGCCACATCTAACACACACAGATGACAACCTACAGTATGCCTTCGTATGGCCGAATTCTTGACAGTTAAAACACTGTGGTGGATCTTTACGTTTAATTGGCTCTCCAACTCTAATACGCCTATTCAGAAGATACCTCATATCGTATGTGGTGTGCGTTGATGTCCTTCTTCTTGTTAAAGAAGCGTCAAACGAGAACTCTACACTATCTAGTGGTTGTGGTATTATATTTTTATTTATTATATTATGTATAGACTTCACTTGGTAACCTTCTGACTCCAAAACATTTTTTATGTCCTCCATATACCCTTGATTGTGACTTTTAGTCCCTTTGAACTTTTCAATTCGTAAGTGTAAAAACATTTCTTCACCTCATCAAAATGATTCGCATTTATTCTGTAACTCTTCTCAGTATGCGTTTGAATCTTTGTTTCATAAATTTCTCCCCTTCTTATGGAGGCGACATAAAAATTTACTTTACCTACGAGTTTTGACAATTGATTAACCAAGGCGTTCGACGTCTGCTCACATAAATATATTGTAGGAGGTTTTTGCTCTTTAACTGGAGGTTCTTCCTCCCTGACAAGTATTGAGAATCCATTTTCACTTACCATATTCTTGTTCAGCTGTGATCCTGAATAATTTTTATAATGCTTCGCTAAAGGTTCTAGTTGAGCAGATCTAGGGCAAGACTTTCTTTTTGTTATCGTTATATAAAGATCATTCCCGTTTGGATTTTATCGTTTTAAGCGTCTTCTATTCTTTTTTGTTGTTTGTATTTATGATTTTTGTTGCTTCTCTGGTTTCACTACAAATAGCTGTTTTATTTATTTCATAATCATTGTTATTGTTCGCACTCTTTTCAATTGTTGCTGATGATGTTGTTTTCAAAAGTACAGGTAAATGTACTATTACATTGGGTGATAATGATCTACACCGATCGTTTGTTTTCGCTGTTAAGTAATTATCACTTTTTTTAGCACTCTCTACTTCTCTTTGGACGTTATATCTTTATATTTTATATATTTATAACGATTTTTGCTATTTAATGCAAAACAAATTAAAAAAACACGTCCGTACATGACGGTAGAATAAACAGAATGTTTGACGCATGTAAGTACTTGACACATGTATGATATTTGACACATGTGTTTTACAGATGTGTCAAGATCACTCAAAAATTACTGCAAACGCACTCAATAATTTTAAGTAATATTTTAGTATAAAACATAGATATTTTAGTTTTTAAGTTTAGAGTTAATTTGGATTTAAAAGAAAAAACATTGCTTGAAGATAAATAAAATAATCACACCATCTAAAAACCATTAACAAATCTACCGTATTTCATTTGGAGAGTCATATAGTTATGAGGAGCCCATCCCTTAAGATTTATATGGCGATCCTGCATCAGCGAATCCTGTGAAGAAGGTCCTGCATCAACGAATTCTGTGAAGAAGATCCTGCATCATCGAATCCTGTGAAGAAGATCCTGCATCAACGAATCCTGCGAAGAAGATGCTGCATCAACGAATCCTGTGAAGAAGATCCTGCATCAACGAATCCAGTGAAGAAGATCCTGCATCAAGGAATCCTAGGAAGACGATCCCAAATCCAAACAACCCAAAAAAAGGAAGAAAATCTAGCTTCAGCCTTACATGACAATAAAATAAACCAATTTATCACAGTGTATTAAGTGCTCTGCATAAATACTACTGTGCAACGAAATTTTTTCTATTATTATTTTAGATAATTTTGCAATTTGTTTTCTTATATGGATAAGAAAACATTGAAAGAGATCTTAGCAGAAATAGAATTAGCGAAGAATAAGTGGAAAGCTGTTGCATTAAAGGAAAAACCAGAGATTCTATCATTGGGGCCAAAACCGTTAACTAATATAAAAAAAACAACCAGAACCGGTCTATCCGATTTTCCCGGTACCGGAAACAAAAAAAAAAAAAAAGAGGGCGAGAGAAAAATAAAACTTACCCTAAAGATGACAGAATATCCTCCATAAAAGAAAATATCAACGGAAAAACTAGATAAAGAGATTACTTAAAAAGAAGATTTATAGAACTAGATATAGAATTAAATATAATATTAAAGGAAATAAGAGAATACAGAAAACTAGAGAAAGCTAAAAGAAAAAGCAGGAGAAATTATTAACATAAATGGGGAATACGCAGAATAAAATTAAAGAAGTTGTTACAGCAACGGCTAACGCACCCCCTGCGTGTTTCTTGAATGAATTTTCTCGCAAACGCGAGAAAATCTATTGGCAAAGCTTACTTGTCAGATACTATACTAGCAAAAGGAAAGGAAATAGAAAAATTAGAGCAAAAAGCTATAGAAATCAACCAAGATCCGAAAATCCCAGAGTTACGTGGACAAACACACAGGAGTTCTTGGACTACACGAAGTCAGAACACAACCATCATCGTCACAACGGACGGATAGTAACCATTCTAGCGAAGAGACAACTAAATATCATAATGGCGGATAATATTTTAAACAGGACCGAATTAGCAGCTATTTTAAATTCATACCAGTATTAAACGGTGCTAGGGAAGAACTGGAAATCTTTCTGGCGAATCTGGGGATAATCCAGGAAACAGTTGCGCTGGAGAAACATGCTTTCTTCAATTTCGTATATAAAACTAAGTTGACTCCTAAAGTTCAGAACAGGGTTAGACAGATAGCTATACCGGATAATATTGAGGCATTGCTAAGTTCGCTGAAGGGAGCGTATGGTATACGAAAGTCACCGAACGTTATTTTAAACGAAATGTGTAACAACAATTGTACAGACGGAAACCATCAAAAAATTTGGGGATAGGATAGAAACACTAATGATGGAATTAACTGGACTACAAGTACAGACTTCTGGCGAGCAAAGCAGGGAAACGATTTAGAATACGAATGCAATTGATAGCATTCAACTCCTTCAAAAAATGGACTAAAGAACAGGGAAATAGTCCGAACAATCGAAGCGAGTAGGAAAAAGACCCTACATGAAGCGATAGAAACAGCATTAGAGGCATTATCGGACATAAGATAAATTCAAATTATGTTAAAGACTGCAAGAGATGCAAGTATGAATTACAATAACAACAGACATGGAAACAATAATTATAACAACAACAACAGAATTTGAAACAATAAATGTAACAACAACACAAATGGAAACAATATATGTAACGACAACACAAATGGAAACAATAATTATAACACCAACAGATATGGAAACAATAATTATAACAACAACAACAGAAATGGGAACAAATTGACAGGGCTGCCATTAAATTTCTGGGAAACATTAAAAAAGACCTTAAACATTTATTACCAAAATGTCTGCCGCATGAGGACTAAGTCGTCAATATTTACATCCTTTACTTCACAATGTGAATATGATATTTTTGTGATCACGGAAACCTAATTTGTATGTTGTCTATCGAAGTGATTGAGCAGTTAAAACTGGTGACTATTTCCTATTTCCAAACCTAAAGAAATGGCTCGGTGAAAAGAAATTTAGCTCCAACGATAAAATTATTGATCAAACAAATACCTATTTTATGGACCTCGAAAAATCCTATTTTTTGGAAGGGATACAAAAATTGGAGAAACGTTGGACTAAGATTGAGATTATGTTGAAAAATATTTTTTTTTTTGCAAAAAAAAACTGTGTTTCATTCAAAAAGTCACGGACTTATTGATTCGCCTTCGTACCTTTAGCTAATCTTAAAGTGTATAAACTTCCCTGGTACACTAAGAAGATTGAAGATTGAAGAAAATGAAAAATCTTAAAATAAGTATTATAATATATATAAAGCCACTAATAATGACTGTGATAAGAAAAAATTTGTACAGTATGAACGCAAATTTAATTTTATTAATAAATATTTATACAGTTACCCCTATCGTGAATATTTTCCCCTCGAAATGTTTTCCCTTTTCCCTCAATTCCAATCGTGAATAAATTTTCCCTCGAAATTTGTTCCCTTTTTCTAATCATTCATTTGTGAGTAATATCCCCGAAAAAGTTCACATTCAAAGAAATTCCCCTTGTCGTGAATGTTAACTATAAAACAGTTTTTTCCCTCTTTCCCATCAGTTTGTTCACTTTGTATTTTCTAAGGAACTACATAGAAAATGTAAGTTATTTTTGTTTGTAATTGGATATTTAGGTTAACAAAACTTTTTTTAGGTTAAGATCAGTGAATAAAGTACATACTTCTCAACAGAATGCAAAACAACAGACAAATTGCATGTGGTTATTGACAATGTGTCGGGCAACTTTAAAAGATTATATGAATCTCGTAAATTTTGACGAACATTTCGTTGTTGTATTTCCTACTCTTGCAATCGTTCCTTCTATAAACATTTTGTTTTTTAATTTTAACTTTCTTATTTTAATATATAGTATGTTGATATATAGTATAGTACGTTGATATTAATCGTAGATTTTATGGGAAATTCACGATACCAATTTTCACTTGAAGGGGAATAAAAATTCATTCCCATGGAATTTCACCTTTTATTCACGATAGGGGTGAGTATCTTTTGAGCTTTAATGACTCAATTAAGTATAATCCTAACTGCTTCTGGAGATTTATAAACTCTTAGAAAATTAATTCCACTATTCCTTTAAGCATGTCTTTTAATGATTAATCTTCGAACAGCCTTCCTGATCCTCTTAATATTTTTTCTATATATTTTCAATCAAATTTTAATGATAACCCAGACAAAATTGTTAACAATTTTATGTCGAAAAATCGTCGCATTATTTTTTAAGCTTATACATTAGATCTGTCGATGTGATAAATAAGTTTTAAATAAAAATTTTAGATACTGAAATAAGAAGCTTTTAAAAAATTATAGAATACTCTAAACTTGATAGACCCCTAAAAATAAGAAACTAAAGTGAAATTTAAATTTTAACTTGTATAGATTAAGAAATACATTTTAATTTTTTTTGTATTTTCAACTTAAAACCTCAAAGTTTAGGTTCTGTGTATACATGAATGTGCCGCTTCAATACAAAAAAAAAAACACTTTTTACTCCAAATGTTAAAAAGAATTTAGGAATTACAATTCTTAGTAGAACAAGTTCATATATACATTTGGTAAAATTTAATGAATTTTTATGTTGAGCCAACAGAAATATTATTTTTATGCATTTTTTCTGCACGCTAGTAACAAAATATACATTCATAGAAATAAACATGTAAAACTAGCAGAAAAGCTACTTCAAAATAGTTTAAAACTTTTCTGAATATTAGTAGACAAAAAAACAACAAAAAAACGTCGTTTGTATCTTAAAATTTTTATTTATACACGGAGGAAAAAGACATATTTAGATATGTTTACAGGCAAATATATATTTGTTTGAAGTAGATTTCCAAGTATTTTATATTTATGGTTATTAAACATATGTTTCCAAGCAAACATTGTAATATTTGTATTTTCCCACCTAAATAAATATATATTTGCAATTCTAATTTTATCACTGTCGGATGCAAATATAATAATGATAAACATATATTTATTTGCTGGCAAATATATATATGATTGCCGGTGGATGCATTTCAAAGGACCCAAACATATATATATTTACAGGCCAACATATTATATTTGCAGGCAAGCCTACTGTATTATTAATGCGGCAAATATAACTTACAGCGTTTCCAAATATATGTATATTACCAGCATATTATATTTCCAGCGCGGCGTTTTTTTCAGCGTGTATTTAAATTACGAGGGCGGGTCAATAAGTCCGTGACTTTTTAAATGAAACACAGGTTTTTGGATAAAAAATCATTTTATTTTTCAACATAGTATGCTTTGAGCTCTATTTACTATGTCCAACGTATCTCCAATTTGTCTAACCCTTTAAAAAAAATAAGATTTGTCGAGGCCATCAAAATAGGTATTTGTCTGTGAAATGATTTTATAGTTGGAGTGAAATCTCTTTCCGTCTATCCCTTTCTTCAGGTTTGAAAACAAGAAATAGACACTCGGGGCTAACTGCGGAAAATAGGGCGGATAAGGGAGCAATTCGTAGCCTAATGCATTGATTTTTGCCATGGAAACGAAGTTGTCACACGATTGTGTTTGTGGTCGATTGTTAGCAAACGCGGCACACATCTTGCGGAAAGCTTTCTCATACCCAAGTAATCATTAAAACTGAAACCACTGAGCCATGTGAGATGCTATGGCTTCCACGATCTCTCGCACTTTCAATCTCCGATCGATTAACACCATATCGTTAATTTTTGTTTGTTTCGGGTGTAGAGACCTCAACTAGGCATCCAGACCGTTCGGCATCTGCCGTGCTTGTACGGCCACAACGAAATGCAATATACCACTTTATTTTAGTATTTATCAAGCTTAGCCTTGGTTTGAGTGATGATTTTTTTCCCCAAAAAATATTTCTTTATGAGCACATGAAATTCACTTTTTTCCATTTCCTCCTCAAATCACGCGGTAGTCTGCTATCAATGACAGGAGCAGTGTTGCCCTTTGATTTAAGAGGCGGGATATTCAAAACGTCACAGAAATTGACCCGCTCTTAGTTATAAATAAATAAAAGTCTATCCTGCTTAAATCAAAATTCGAAAACTTCTGATTTCAGAAAGGTAAATTCTTATTAGCATTAAAAAATCTAAAGCAAACCATAAAAATTTAAGTTTTTAGTCTATAAATGTTCAGCAAATTTTTTTTCCAGATTTAAGTAGGATAAATTGTTATTTATTTAACTCAATATAACTTAATTATGGTATATTTGACAGTTTTATTATTGCTGTTGTTATTTTACAAATATTAGGGAAAAAACTTATAATTTAGTAGCTTTTTTATAGCTTTATCATAACTGTTCAATTCACAACGGGTATTGTATCGTTGTATATAAAATACAATACCGGCTGTGAATTACCAAAATGTTTACAGTGTAATTAATATGTATTAAATTTAATATTTACCAATGATTGTGTCCAACTAGAGGGCCATCTAAAATAATGTCTGGCCTTCTGCCGGTAAATGAAGACCTTGTACGCCCAATTTTTACACTTCCCGGCGGTAAAATATAGAAGAGCGTTTCACTTAACATTGGATCTTCTGTTAAATTAATAAGGCAAGCTTGTTTTTGTTCCTTTACCAATGTTATTGCAAGGCCTTTGCGCTTAAGTAAACGAAGTTCAGATTTTCTTAAATATTCTGCTTCTTTTAAACGGTCCATCCATGATTTTTGAGCATGACGAAGTTCTTTTTCCCTTTCTAGAAGTTGTTCTTTTAAATTCTCTATTTCAGCATCATTTACATTAGATGTATCAATGATTATTTTCATTGGTGTCGGATTAACATTTCCAGAAAGTCGTTTTTGACGTTCATATTCGTTGTGCAAAGATTTCAATCTTTCCACTTCAGATCGCAATTCTCTAATTACTTTATCATGTTCAGATTCATTTACTTTAACACGATTTACAATACGACGAGCTTGACACGCATAACGTAGAGTGGCTAGTGTTTCATCTATATGTATACTTGCTGGAGATATTGTCGCTAGCATAACTGTTTTTGAATTTCCGCCAAGATTTTCCTGAAAATATTAAAAAAAGGAACTTCAGATATAATTTTTGTAAAATTCTGGTTATTTAACTGGATTTAAACCAGTGCTCAGTTTCAATAAGATGGCTATCGTTAATCGCCCTTTCGAAGTTAAATATGTACCATATTACATAAAAATTTTAAACTGATGTTACAAATTTGGCAAAATATAGTAATTTTCAATCTTATAGTTCAACAGTAACAAATTTAAAACGATAGAATTTTAACTTCGAAATCGGACGATAATCGTTCTCTCTAAGAAAAACAGGCGACCTCATCAGACCTGCAACTTTTTTAAAGAATTTGGACATTAATGTATCTTCCAAAGGCATCAAAAAGATTTTGCATTTCACTGAATAAAATTAGGAGGTGGTTATTGAGAAAGGTATGGTCGCATTAGGCAAATATTTGACGAAAAACGTCAAATATTTTTTTGTTGTAGTCTGACCACAAAGTATTTTTGAGGGACAAACAACAAAACAGCTGATTTTAGAAAAACAAAATTATTTGCCTTTAAACAAAAATTTGTCAAATGCGGGAACACTAAAGGGCAAATATTTTAATCTTTATTGGGCAAACAATTATTTGTAAAATGCTTGTAAGAGCAAACAATGGCAAATAACAGCTGTCTCAAGCAGTGTTGTCAGCTATTAATACTTAAATCATTTAAATCTAAGAATAATCGCTAAATATCTAAAATCATTAAAATGAAATGATTTTATTTGTTTGGAACTTGTATATTTATTACTGTTACCAATTCGATTAATCGATTACCCCATTCATCGTCTCTATTTCGGTTAATGTCGAAACAAATAATTTAAAACTCAAATAATTTTTAATTTTATTTAATTTATGTTCTCTGTATCCTTAAGGATATGCGATAGAAAATTTTTAATTTTTGTTTTAATTCCTTTAAAATTTTAAGTTAATGAAAACTATAATTTCTTGTACTTTAACGCAAGGTTGTATTTGTTTTAAAGCGATGTCATATAACATACAATTGACAACGTAAATCTGTCTTTTCTTACATCTCCCAAGAAATTTGTTTTACAATCGGTTCACAAACACATCTATTCAACATAATTATCCACTAGAACGGATTTCGTTTTCCGAAGCTTATATGTAAGATATAACTAACTAAAATTAGTTCCAGAAGTGGGCCTAGCAATATAACCGGTTACTTTTGAAATCATTTCGAACAAACATCTTCAGTCTTAAAAACGACAGAAAAAGCTTATAAAGAAAAAAAAGGTCTTACAAACAATGGCCACTGTTCACAATCTCACCATAACGATAAAAAAGGTACCTGCTTTCACTTTTATAACTAACCATAAAAGTAGAAACAACTAATAGATGTAAGAAACAAAACATATTTTATACTGATAAAAAAGGGTTTTGTGACCTAAACAAAGAAAAACATAGTTTAAGACTTAGACTAAGATACAATTAGGAAATTATTATCATACATAGAAAATAAATAAAACCTTGTAAGCAGTCTTAAGATGATATTGAATAAAGTTAGTAAGTAACAATTTTAAGTGGTCTTCTTTTTCGATTACATTGACTGTCTTACATACTATGAGAATAATAACATTCTTAGAGCTATATGTTTCTTACTCTTATAACTAAGTTAACGTAAAAAGCCTTTAAAGTTGCTAATAGAGCAGACGTTTGTAAATAACATTACTAAAACTAATTAAATAATATTACTTAAACTAAATAACAATAGTTCTGTTATATAAATTGACAAAACATATTCATATCACATTTCATGTTAAATTAACAAAATAGAATATACATATGAATGTACATAGATGAATTTAAAGAACAAAACAAAATAAGTTGTCCAGGTACAGAGTAAAAAATTGTAAATATCACAGCGAATAGAGTTAAACTCGCGTAGGTAATTAAATGTAAAATTTCAGCAAAATTAAATTTAGTATATATATATATATATATATATTCATTGTGCATTGTTTGAGGTCAGTCTCCAAAGAATCAAAATGTCTTCATAGTAACCTGTGGAACGAAAAACCGTCCCCGCAACATACGCTGTGCACATATATATATATATGCATTGCCCATACTTTGAAGACATCTGTATATACAGCCAAAAATGTCCCTATAAAATGCGCTGTGTCCAGTAAAATGTCTTCAGAGTAAACACTAGAATAACGAAAAGTTTAAGGGCAGTCCCCAAAGTAACAAAATGTCTTCATAGTAACTTGTGGAACGAAAACCTGTCCTCGCAACATGTGCTGTGCACATATATATATATATATATATATATATATATATATATATATATATATGCATATATATATATATATATGCATATATATATATATATATATATATATATCACCTTCAGCCCCTATGATTGCCAGAGGCTGGACTCATATAGAATGAGGGAAGGTCCAGAGGAGCTGGATCGTCGTCAATACGTCTATTAATTATACCGACAGGAGAAAAATATGTAGATCCAGCCCAGAATGTGTTTTTCTCACTTTCGTATATTTGGCTGACAAGCATGTTATCGTGGTTTGCAACAACATGGCGTACCTACATAAGGGTAGAACATCAGCATTTGCATACACGTAACTGTTTGAAAATCGTTTCATGAAATTTTTATAATTTTTTCCTCAGGATTTTCCGTTCAAATATCTCCAATTCTTTGGCTGCTATAGGAGATATAGTAAACCAGATTGGCAATCCATAAGACAGAACCGACCTTATGGCGACCTTGTAGAATAAAAGCTTTGTTTTATAGGTAAGTATGTGTTGTTCATTAGTGATGCAAACATTCCAGAAATCTTTTACGTCTAGCGTGGGCGTAAAATTTCAATAATTTATCAAAATGTATTCCGAGATATTTTATGGAATTTTTAAATGGAATATTTTCGCCATCTAGTAAAAGTCGAAGGGATTTACTTTCCGGCACCACATATCTAGGACATTTACCCGAAGGGTTGATTGCGTTGATTTTAATGCCCCATTTCTTGTAATAGGCTCTTATTTCTTCAAGATGAAATGCAGCTGTATTCTGATATTGTGTGCAATCATCAGCGTATGAAATAGCCTTTGAATTTCTAGATTTGTGAGAAAAATCATGCAGAAAAATGTTGAATAGTAAGGGAGCCAAGACACTTTCCTGAGGCACCCCACTTTTAATATGTCCTAGTTCTGAGGTTATGCTGTTGATTTGGACGCAAAATTTTCTATTAGTAAAGTAGCTTCAAAATATTTTTAAGAGGAACGGGTCAACGCCAAGATTTATCAGTTTGAAGAGAATTCCATTGTGATAAACTGAATCAAACGCCATTTTTATATCAAAAATGCACAACATGCATTTTAACAATGCATGTTGTGTTGAGTGAGATCTCCTAAATCCAAATTGAAATTCCGATATTGGTTCCACAATGAACTCATTTTCTTGTTTTTCCTTAATTATGTGTTCAAATAATTTACCACTGTTGGATAAAAGGAATATTGGGCGAAAATCCTCAGGCTTTTACTGTCCTGCATTTATTTTTTAGAAGTATTTTCGCTTTTCCAAGCCAAAGGGAAATAGCCGTTATTAATGCAATTGTTACAAAAAGCAGATAATAATTTTAGTGTTGTATCAGGAAATTTTTTAATTATGAAATTGGAAACGCCATCAAAGCCAAAAGACTTTTTGCTATTAATGTTTTTTATGTACATTCTGATATTATTCACGTTTGTAAAATGGTAATTATCAAGATTCCCATAGGCCAGAAAAGTGCCATCAATTGTATAAATACGTTGCGGTAGTCTATCGACGCATGGCGAGATTTGATTCTCTATATTGTTGACCGGTCTTTCAGAATTTACCTCTTGAAAAACAGCATATACTGCTGCAGTTCTAAATATCTCTGCAATTTGACAACTATTGGAAGTGATAGTATTATTGTGTAAGAGCTGCTGGCAAAAAGGAGACTTCTTTTTACCAACGAAGCGAAATACGTCTTTAAAGGCAGTAGGACCTGGTGTTATTTTTGAGAGTCTATGTCTCAAATTTTTAGCTCACTAGTAATTGTTTTTAATAGTTGTATTTGTTTAGTGAGAATTTTATACTCGCTGCTAATTCGATTTCCAGTTCTGTGATATATTTTCCTTAGGTTATTCTGCCATGTATACTTAACTTTAAAAAATTTCTTGATGTTATCAGAATACTGACGTTTTTGTTCGTTTATTCCCAGTTTGTTGGAGTGGCTGTCATGTATGGATGTTTAAGTGTATTTTTAAATGTTCTTATAAGCATATCTTATTCATCATTATTTTAATTGCAGTTGTTGGGAGGTAAAATGGCATCTGAAGCTGCATCTAAATCTCTACTGAATGCGTTCCAATTAGTGTTCTTGTATGAAATTGTTACCAGGGGACTTCTAAGTGTCAAACAGGCTGCATCACTTTCCAAATTCAGTGATAATGGGAAATGATCCGAGAAAGTTGAAAAGCTTTTGATCTGATAATTAGGTTGGATACTGTTGGGATTTAATAGAAAGTGGTCTAGGAAAGAATACCCGTTAGGAAACGATGGAGATATATCGCAAACGCGTATTACATCTTAACATTTGTTTTGTAACCAGTTATGAAGAACTTTTCCATTAGCGTTAACGCCAATATTTCCCCAATTTAAGCTTTTCGCATTTAGGTCACCACCAAATATAATAAACACATCATAATTGTTGCTCAGTTGGAGAATCTGGTTTAAGCTGTTTAACTCATATGAATCATATAGACAATAATTATTTTTTACTAGTTTCATTTGAAACCATTTCTATTTCAATAAAAACGTTGTTAATTGTGTTTTATTGCAAATAACGTACAGTGTTTTTAATGGCAATTGCTACTCCTAAAGCTGAAGTGTCGTTAACGAAATTATATCCATTAAGATTCACTTTTCTATCTCAGCGAAAATGACATTCCTGAATGAATCCTTCATCAATTTGGTTATGATGAAGGATATTTGACAGTTCAATTTGGCGACTGATGTTAACAAGAGAACGGACGTTAAATGTCATAAATTTAAGGGATCTATGAGCCATATTTGTTATTTACATTTACTTTAAAAAGACTGACAAATGATCTGACTGGTGAACGAATATATTAGTTCATTATGTTGTTTACATTATCTTTGGCAACAAGCTTTTCTTCACTAGCCTTTTTTATGCGTTCCCTTCGTACGGCAAGGTATTTTCTAAAGGCACATTGGAATTCGGAATAGCAATTTTTAGCAATCTGACCCCAACGCTGGCATCTGTGGCTTGTACCTCTTGTTCTTTTCTTTTCGGTTTCTCCCAAACAATAGTTTGGCTTAAAATATATTGAACGTTTGGAACCGATTTGTCAAGGGCAGACTTATCTTCCTCAACACTAGTACCATGATAAAGACCTCTTAATGCAAAAGAAGTCTGTCTAAGCTCTTTAGGTGTATATGAATAAGAGAGAATATTCTTCTTCCTAAGGATGGCCATCATTTCAGAATGCACTGTAGCATCTGAAAGGTACAACTTACTTTTATGTTTATTAACGTTTCTTATTTTAAACGTTAATTTGGGTGTTTTTGCTTCCAGTTGGTAAACTAAACGTTTAATGTTGACATCAAACAAAAATATAGGAGGGCAAAAGGATTTGCCGGTATTTTCCTTTTTGGCTTTACCAGTTTTCTCTCTCCTTCTCTGTGTGGGGCTGTCCTCTGTGTTTTCAATTTCCAGTCCATCCAGTAAAGCAAATCTATTCTCACCCAAATGAGTTACGTCAATGTTTGCCGGTGACAATAATGCCTCTGCTCTTCTTGTGTAAACTGCAATTTTCTAAAACATGTTTTGCCTATAACTTCAAATTTTGAAGGTGTGTTTAAAATTCTGAAAATTTATTAATCAACCAGGCCTACAACTACACCCAGAGAAAAGATTGGTTGCAAGTCGATCAAAACTAACAACATTTATTTGTAAATATTTTATTTTATTTGGAATAACCTATAATCCATTATTATACCAAAAATATGGCATTGTGAATTAAAAAGAGGGAAAAGGGACCAAAAAAGGATACCATTATCCAATTATTGGTATTTCCAATCAACTTTACGAATAAAATTAGTTTAGAAATTTCGTACAGTAGAAGCAACCATTTATTTAGTTAATGTACAAGAAAATTAGTACAATCTATCAAATTTATTAAAAAATTGTCAATATTCGAAAGTGGTAACTAAAAATACGGTTATACTAATTAAATATATTATTAAATTATTGTTTCAGTTGAACCAGCTGAATTGTGGATTATATTGATTATAGAAGCCACTAAAGATTGGTATTTGTAAACGAATTTTCTGCTATATATATTTTCCTAAAAAATTACTTAAATTCAAAATTAGTCATTAAAATTTATAAGTGTTTGTGAGCTAGTGGGTAGAGAGCTAGCATAGTACTCCTAATTGCCGAGTTCAAATCCCGGTGAAAAAAAATATTCAAATGTTTAAATAACAAATATATCAAAGAAAATTAAATTGTGGTGCAGTAAACAAGGGTGTGAACTATGAATCTGAATGCCCAGGTTCGATACCGAAAAAATCTAAAAATATTTATTTTTTTAAATAATATTTTTTGAAACACAATAATATTTATGTGGAATATAAATATAAAATAAGACAACTCAATATTGGCTTTCACAACTAAAAATATAATTTAATATTAAGGTAGTTGTCGTAACCGCCAGAATTCGATTGGCAACAAATTCGTTGGCCACAACTGATACTGTTTTCTGGGTGTACGTCGATTGTATTCAATGTATTCATATTCTTTATTTTAATATTATATAAAAATAACAAGGATTCCAATATTGTTATGCTATTTATTTATAATTGTATGTACTTTTTTAAAGTACTGTTTTAAATGGAATAAATTTTCAAACGAAGTTAAATGTCTTTTTTATCTGGGAAAATGAAGAAATCGGTTAAACTTTTAATGATTCAATTCAATTACATTTTTTATTAAAGTTGTCTAAAAATTCAATAAAACATTTTATTGAATCGATAATTGGTTTATTTGATTATTTAACAATTTACCTAGCAAACAATTTTTTTTACAAATAAAATTTAAACAAATAACTTTTTTTATTAATTCAATAAATTCCGTTTTTGGCTGAAAAACAAAATATTTTCAATAACGAGCTTATCAATACTGAAAAATCGTCCTCGCAGGAAATTCAAATCTTTTATTTATTGAATTCGTGTTTTTCGTATTCAAATTTGAAAATTATTTGTTTCGAGTGTACCGTCTATTAAAAAAAAAAGAATTGTTCAAATTTTTATTTCACTATGACGACAATTTTCGCTGGTTTTTTTGACAACACACTTAAACATACCCAGACAGAAATTTCCGATGGTAAAAAAAAATAAAAGTACTGGCAAAGCACTGATTGCCAATGGTGCAACAAATAAAGTGCTGTCAGGGCACTTATTTAGAAAGCTCCACCAACGTTAGTAAAAGTTTACAATTGTCCAAATAATAGGTCCCACAATAACATAAAAATACCCAAAATACTGCGAACGCACAAACCCAAATTTCATACCCAAAAATTAGATGAGTCTTGTTTCTGATCTTGAACGATACAGACGCGCAAAAAATAACGGAGTGTGAAAATTTATTAAAATAAATAAATTTAACGGAGACTATTGAAACTGCAAAAAGTTTTCATAAAAACTGGAAAATATAAATATTGCTATATTTATAAAAAATATATACCTGAAAAGATACTGAATTTCGGTACCACGTGTGCATTTAGTTGCAACGTGGTGCAAGCATGGAATTGAGTAACGATGATCAACACTCATTTATAGAGAGCAAACATTCAAAGCGACGAAGAGCAGATGTATTATTGTCACCTGCAAACATTGAAGTCTCATTTGGGTGAAATTAGATTTGCTTTACTTGATGGATTGGAGATTGAAAATACAGAGGACACCACCATACAGAGAAAGGCACAGAAAACTGCTAGAGCCAAAAAGGAAAATGTCGGCAAATCCTTTGCCCTCCAATATTTTTATTTGATGTCAACATTAATCGTTTAGTTGACCAATTGGAAGCAAATACACCCAAAATAACGTTTAAATAAGGAACGTTAATAAACGTAAAAGTAAGTTATACCTTTCAGATGCTACAGTGCATTCTAAAATGAAGGCGATCCTGAGGGAGAAGAATATTCACTCTTAATCATATACACCTAAAGAGCTTAGACAGACTTTTTTTTGTATTAAGAGGTCTTTATCATGGTACAAGTGTTGAGAAAGTTAAGTCTGCTCTAGACAAAACGGGTACAAACTTGGTGTCCAAAATTACACGTTTTACAACTCCGTATTCCGTAAAGAACTTATACGACACAGGCCTGTTTCTGGGTACGCTAAACACAGGGAATTCACTATCAGATATTGCACACATTAAATATCTTTTAAGGCAAACTATTCTTTGGGAGAAACCTAAAAGGAAAGAACAAGAGGTACAATGCCACAGATGCCAACGTTGGGGTAAAATTGCAATTCCGAATTCCAATATGTGAAATGCGATAAAAAGCACCTCCCGCGTGAATGCCGGAATTCTGAGACGTCAGCACCCCACTGTGACAACTGTGGAGTAAGTGGTCGTCCTGCAAACTGGAGAGGTTGCCCAGCCTATAGAATATACCTTGTCGTACGAAGGGAACGCATAAGAAGGGCTAGTGAAGAAAAGCTTGTTGCCAAAGATAAAGTAGACAATATAATAAACTAATTTATTCGTTTACCAGGCAGATCATTTGCCAGTCTTTTGCAGGTAAATTCTACTCAAGCTCAAATACATAAACCATCAGTAATTGAAGAATTCTTACAAACTTCCTTAAAGATTTTAAAAACATGCCAAAAAATGAAGCTAAATCAGAGACCCTGCGGCTTCTTAAGAATGTGAATAACAAATATGGCCAATAGATCTCTTAAATGTATGACATTTAACGTCCGCTCTCTTGTCAACATCAGTCGCCAAATTGAACTGTCAAATATCCTTCATCATAACCAAATTGATGTAGGATTCATTCAAGAATGTCATCTTCGCGGGAATAGAAAAGTTAATCTTAATGGATATAATTTCGTTTACAATTCAGATTTAGGAGAAGCAATTGCTATTAAAAACACTGTACATTATAGTAGAATTATTTGCAATAAAACAGAATTTAATAACGTTTTTATTGAAATAGAAATGGTTTCAAACAGCATTAGTAAAAAATATTTATTAGGGTCTTTGTATATTCCTTGTGTATATGACTCACATGAGTTAAACAACAGCTTAAAGCAGATTCTCCAACTGAGCAACAATTATGATGGGTTTATTTTCGGTGGTGACCTAAATAAGAAAAGTATAAATTGGGGAGACACTGCAGATAACGCTAATGTAAGTTCTACATAGCTGGCTACAAAACAACTGTAGATGTAACACGCGTTGGCGATATATCTCCATCGTTTCCTAACGGGTCTTCTTTTCTAGACCACTTTCTATTAAGTCCCAGCATGAGCAACAGTATCCAACCTAATTATCAGATCAAAAGCTTATCAACTTTCTCGAATTATTTCCCATTAGTACTTAAACTGGAAAGTGATGCAGCCTGTTTAACATTAAGAAGACCCTTGGTAATAACTTCATACAAGAACACTAATTAGAACGCATTCTGATGCCATTCTACCTCCCAGCAACTGCAATTTAAATAATGTTGAATTAGATGTGCTTATAAATACATTTAATAATACACTTATCTCAATACATGAAAGCCACTCCAACAAACTGGAAATAAATGATCAAAAATGTAAGTATTCTGATAACATCAATAAATTTTTTAAAGTTAAGTATACATGGCAGAAGAACCTAAAGCAAATATATCACAGAACTGAAAATAGAATTAGCAGCGAGTGTAAAATTCTCACTAAACAAATACAACTATTAAAAACAATTATTAGTGAGCTTATAAATATTGAAGATGCTAAAAATTTGAGACATAGACTCTCAAAAATAACACCAGGTCCTACTGCCTTTCACAAGGATGTAACTTGCAACTTAAGGGAAAAACTATGCACGGTGGCAATTTCATTGGATATAGAATAGGCGTTTAATTCGGTTTATTATAATTGAATCCTATACAAACTGATAAATCTTGTCGTTGACCCATTTCTGGTAAAAATATTTTGCAGCTACTTCACTAATAGAAAGTTTGGCGTCCAAATCAACAACATTACCTCAGAACTAAGACATGTGAAAAGTGGGGTACCTCAGGGAAGTGTCTTGCCTACCTTCCTATTTAACATTATCCTGCATGATTTCCTCACCAATCTAGAAAATCAAAGGCTATTTTATACGCTAATGATTGCCTTATTTATTCACACAATTTATCACCAATACTAGCTCTGAACTCTGCTACATTTCATTTTTGAGAAAGAAGCGCCTATTACAAGAAATGGGGCATTAAAATCAACACAGCCAAATCTGAGGCTATCTGTATTAAGAACCCTTCGGGTAAATGTCCTAGATATGTGGTGCTGGAAAGTAAATCCCTTCAACTTATACTAGACGGCGAAAATATTCCCTTTAAAAATTCAATAAAATATCACGGAATACATTTTGATAAGTTATTGAAATTTAACGCCCACGCTAGAAGTCTCTTGGGAAAGGCGGAAAAGATTTCTGGAATGTTTGCATCACTAATGAACAACACATACTTACATAAGAACACCGAGCTTTTACTCTACAAGGTCGCCACAAGATCGGTTCTGTCTTATCGATTCCCAATCTGGTTTACTATATCTCCTATAGTAGCCAAAGAATTTGAGATATTTGAACGGAAAATCCTAAGAAAGTGCATCGGAAAAAATTATGAAAATTTCATGAAACGATTTTCAAATAGTCACGTCTATGAAAATACCGATGTTCTATCCTTCTGTAGGTACGCCATGTCGTCGTAAGCCAGATTTGCTTGTCAGCCAAATATACGAAAGCGAGAAAAACACCATCTTTGATGGATCTATGTACATATCTTTCTCCTGTCGGTATAATGAATGGACGTATTGACGACGATCCAGCTCCTCTGGGCCTTCCCTCATTCTATATGAGCCCAGCCTCCGGCAATCAAAGGGGCTGAAGATGATATACGTATATATGTACTAAATTTTACATGAACTGTAATATGAATATGTTTTGTCAATTTATGTAGCAGAACTTTTGTTTTAGTTTTAGTAATGTTATTAATTTAGTTTTAGTAATATTATTTACAGACGTGTGCTCTATTAGCGACTTTAAAGGCCGAAAGCAAGCCTTGTCAAACTTTTAATTTTGTACTTTTTTACATATTCTATCCCACTTTTGGAATGTTGCTTTTTACGTTAACTTAGTTATTAGAGAAATACACATATAGCTCTAAGAATGTTATTATTCTCATAGCATTGTTACAGAAATTTCTAAACACTAATGCCTGGTTTTCATTATGTCATATGAACTGACAACAAAAACTGACTCAAATGAATTCTCGTCATTTTGTGTCATATGCGTTTTCATTACATCTTAAAAACTGACAATAAGTCGATAAAGCAGAGCGTGTCAAAGACTTATGTCATATTTTGGTGTCAGTTGACTGACAAGCCGTTTTCATTACAAAGGTCAAATATGATGAGGCGAGCGAACCGCTGATTAGAAAATATTAATTTGTGTTCAATAAAAAGTGGAAAAAATTTAAAAATGACAAAAAAGAAACAAATGGCTATAGCTAGTGTGGCGTTTTGTGTTATTACATTACCATTTCTTTCTTTATTTAAAAAATTTCCATTGCAATTAATTTTTCCAACAAAAGAAAAAAATTACAGCTTTGCGATAGTCAAACAAAAAAAAATTTACAACTTTTTGTCAATTTTATTTTAGATAAAAAATGCTGCCATATCTGTTGACTGAAATTTGACGTTTTCACTTGTCTGTCATTTTAGACGGCAGTTCGTGTGCATAACTGACTGCAAACTTAGATGACACCATATGACAACCCGTTTTCATACAATTGCCAATAATTTGGACAAATTGACATTAAGAATGACATAGTGAAAACCATGCATAAAAATTTCATCACAAACTCTTTGACAGCTGGAAAAATCTAGTGAAGTAATAACTAGAAATAACTACAATACCTGACTATATAAATACTGGTACTTGGTGACGCAGTAGTTGAATTGATAAATAAAACGCTGTGTGTGAAGAAATAAAGTGTGGCAAACGTTTAGTCTATCTACATCGTGTAAATAAAGAGTGCTATTAAAGTGTTTTTCTGTAATTTTTAGTGACTGTTAAAAATAAATAGAGCTATAAATAATTTCAAACAGTGTTTATTATTTGCAATATAGAAAGAACTCGATTTATTTTAAAGGTAAATAAATTAACGATTTTATAAAGGGTAAAATCGTAACAATTGGTGTCAGAAGTGGGATTGCAAAATAATAAGCAGTCATAAAATTGGAGGAGCTTAAAGTGGAACAACTCAAAAAGGAGTTGAGTAAGTTGAAGCTACCAACAGCTGGTAATAAGACTGAATTACGAAAGAGGCTGATAGAGGAATTCGAGCGGCGTAACATTGATTTTGCGACTTACAAATTTGATGAAAAAGAAGCAATGGAGGTAAGTACCCGTAAATTAGAAGGTAATATGGAGTTTAGCGCAATGTTTGCTGCTATGAAGGAAAAAATAGAAACTTCTCGAGCAGACAGCGAAAAACTGCTAACTAAGATGGAAAAAAATGAGAAACTGTTGGAAACTTCTAGAGCAGACAACATGAAAATGTTAGAAACTTCGAGAGCAGACAACGAAAAACTGTTAGCTAAGATGAAAACGGAACTGCTAGAAACATCGAGAGCAGACAACGAGAAATTGTTAGCTAAGGTGGAAGAAACTTCTAGAGCCACTAATGGGAAAATCTCTGAGGTCTGCAAAAGAGTTTTCGACCTAAAGAACGGCGTAGATAGATTCGAGGTACAAACCAAAGATGTTCAAAACAAAGTAAATAATCTCCAATGTCAAGAGGGTCCAGTAAGAATTAATCAGGAAAGTTCTGGAAGAGCAAAGGCCCCTACTTTTGATGGCAGCATACCGTTTAATGTTTTCAAGTTCTAGCTCGAGACAGTTGCCTCCAGAAATATGTGGAATAACGAATAAAAGGCTATAGAGTTGATTCTGGCCTTGAAAGGAAACGCTGCTGTTGATGACATGATGGTGGCACTGCAACGAAAGTATGGTGGCGATCACAAAAAAAGGAATTTACCGAATGGAACTAAGAGGTATACTGCAGAAAGCAAATGAGTCGTTGCAAGATTTTGCAACAGAAATTGAGCGGTTGGTGCAGCTGTCATATCTGGGCGAAAACATCCATTATTAGACGAATTCAAAATTGAAGCGTTTGTGAGTGCAATTCGTGATCCTGATGTAAGGTACGCGGTGTGTGCTACACGAAAATCGTCTTTTGCAGAAACTGTCTCATTCGCGCTGGCGCAGGAAACTAAAGAGAATTTCTAAGCAACAAATATTTGATGTACGAAACCTTGAAGTTACTGCTAAAAAAAAAGGAAGATATAAGCGCCAAGTTTATAGAAGCAGTTAAAGAGGCAGTTATGGAGGCATTAGGGAGAAAGCAAGTAAAGGCCGAATGCTATAACTGCGGAAGAGTGGGACATTTTCAGGGGAACTGCCGAGTACCAAGGAAAAGCTTCCGGCCGGTTAATCAATTAGCACAGGAGTCACCGTTAAAACCAAAAAGAGCTAGCACTGCGGGACACGATCCAGCTCATACAAGCGAGGGCCCCAGAATCTCCATATCCGTAATACAACAGGAGAAAAGCAATCTTACTGCTTACGGATATATCAACGGCAGAAAGTGCATTAGTACTATAGACACAGGAGCATCACAGTCTGTCATCAGACCCGATTTA
This sequence comes from Eustalomyia histrio, assembly GCA_949748255.1. Lineage (NCBI taxonomy): Eukaryota > Metazoa > Arthropoda > Insecta > Diptera > Anthomyiidae > Eustalomyia > Eustalomyia histrio. Next base: position 104,264,681 of record OX456526.1, read on the forward strand.
GTTAAGGAGGCAATTGAACCATTGTATAGAGTGAGACTGCGCACAGCTACTGGTACTGTCCATGACAAAGTGAATGTGAAACTAACGATTTCCAACATAAGCGTCAATCACGTATTTATTGTTGCGGATATTGTGGACGAAGTAATTATTGGTGCTGATTTTATGATTAGTCACTGCATTAATCTGCATATGGGTCAAAAAGTTATGATTTTGCGGAATGTTGAAATACATCTTGATGTTGGATATGGGCGTAAGGTTCAAGTAAGAAAGCCGGTTACCATTGAGCACAGCAAGGGTGGGAAGCATGGCAAACACAGTCCAAAGGCTGAGGGAAAAGACGCATATGTGGACATTCGACAAACGCATATTGAGTCGAGTGAAGCCTGGTCAGCGGCCCAACGGAGAAAGAAGAAAGCGGCCAAAGAAGAAAACAGAAGGCCTACCCGCGAGCAGATATCAGCTGAAAGTCCGCTGATGAAGGCATATTGGGCCCAGTGGAATAGCCTACAGGTGTTAAATAGTTGCTTATACCGTACATGGGAAAGTGCCGACGGCAAAAATGTGGCCAATTTAATTATGGTGCCGGCATCTAGAATAAACGAGGTATTGAGGGTGTTCCATGACGGTCCCAGTGGTGGTCATCTTGGTGTCACAAAAACCATAGAGAAGTTAAAACAACGGTTTTACTGGGTCGGCTGTCAAAAAGCTGTAGACAATTGGATAGCAAATTGTGCGCAATGCACCGCAGCCAAAGCACCAGTCGTGGACAACCTCAGGAGTGCAAATCGACCGCTCACAACTCCATCCCCCGGACACTAGCAAGAACAATCTTTAAAACGGAACTTAAATTGCCTGGCGATTTGGAACTTGATGTTAAGCCCTCCGCAACAGACAGTGAAAACGACAACTCTTCCCGGGAACAAGAAGGCCTTATCAAACGTCAGAAGTTCCCTCCACCAATATTTTAAAAAGATGTTCTTTACTGTTTTTGATACAAATAATATAAAAAAACTTTTGAAGTAAAGTTATATAGATGAAAAAATTTTTTGAGGTGTAGAACTTTTTTAGATGTCAAAAGAAGTTTTTTGGTGGAAAAAAATTTTTTGAGTGAAAAAATTTTTTGTGGTGAAAAAAAATTTTAGTGGTGGAAAAATTTCTTGAGGTGAATACAAAATACTCACTTCTAAGCGATTGGTGGAAAAATATAAGAAAACATATTATGTACCAGTCGCTACTATGAAATTGTATTAAATTTGTATGGAAAATTTCACATTTTCACTAGTTTTTTAACCACTGAACTGCACAAAAAGCACATAGTTTTTGGCAAATACTCATTTTTGTTACTGGCTAATGGGGACTAGCTCTGCAGCAGAATATGCGTAATGGAGAGAATGCACTTTCTGATGAGACACGTATTGACAAATAGTTGCAACGAATGTTCTTTCTTTAAAAAATTAAAGTAGAACAATATGCCTAATGGAGAGATCGCAGTTTCTCATGCGCCACCACTTGACAAATAGTTACAACATATATTTTTTTCTTTAAAAAATAATGTCATTGATTGGCACAACTTCATTTGGTTAAAAACAAAAAAATATAAATTGGGAGTTTTACAAAAAAAAATACATTTAATGGAATGAAACGAAAAACCAACAAAGCCTATTAATGAAAAATAACCATGGTTGGCAAGCAATACATTTTTATTATAACGATAGTTGTCTATCACGCTCTTCAAAACTGAACCGGTAAAATAGCGCAATGAAAGTGGTTATACAAAAAGGCACTTGCCATTTTAAAATCTCAATATCGGTCTTAAAGTAGCTGTGGTAGCCAACTACCGTTATTATGAAAAGGTATTGAATACCAAATATGAAAATAACAGAAAAAAATAGAAGCATTTAGATTCATTTAGAAGTTAAATACTGTATTCTATCTATTGTAACATACCGATTTTCTAATAAATATGAATTAATGAGCAATTATTTGTTTGTTTTCAATATCAATGAGATGATTTAATATTAATTATTTTATTTAGGCAAAAATATTAAAAAATACTTCCACTTTAAATTAAATTACCAAAAAATTTGAACGAATGTTCTCAATTGTCATTTTTGACAAGCAGTAGTGTCAATTAGCAGGTGTTTTTAGGTGTCACGCAATTATTGTAATTAGATTTATATAAATAGGAAAAAAAAACTCTGAGCCATTTTATACGGTGACTTTTAAAATGTAATTATAGCATGAAATTCTTGTTAAGAAGGCGAACGGTGTAAAGAAGCAAGCGGGGCAACACAACAAGCACGGTTTTAATTTTTTTCATGTTTTTGTTATTTTTCTTTCACACTCATATGTTTTCTTCTTTTGTTGCTTATAGTACATATTCGGACAAAACTTAGCAAGCAACTTTAAAAAGGGAATTGAAAAAAAAGCATTCAATCAATTACATAATACTGTAGTACCAAAAATAAAATAAAAAACAGTAAACAAAAAATAAAATAAATAAAAAAGAATGAATTAATGAAGTACTGGCTGACGGACACCAAATTTTTAAATTTTATATTTAAATAAAAACACTTACATCCAAAGATTTTCAGAAAATAGTAGTAGTAAATTATACGAAAAATGGAAAAACTTTTTTATTATTGTCAAATTTACAGAATTTAAGAGATTTATCTTTCAATTAAATTACCCTAAAAAAACTTAAAAACTATAGTAGTTGAGGCGTTTTCTAAAAAATGCTTCTAAGTATCTGTAATTTTTATAATAGGAAAAATTGATTCTTAAATGAACTCTGATGATTTTTTTCGAATCTGAGAACGTTTTCTATATCAGAAATAAAAAATAATGTATATTCAATTAAACAAAAAAAATCCGTAGTCTGAAAAGTCCTAAGAATTAGATTACTCCAAATTTTTATCAGAGTTTCTTATTTCCTTCCAAAGTTTTGAAAATCGCGGTATATTCATATTAAAAATATTCATTATTAAAAAATTAAAAAAAAAATTTAGAAAGAAAATTATGGATTTGAAAAAATTTATTTTGAAGCGAAAACAATTTTTCTGGTGGAAAAAAATTTTGGGGTGAAAACTATTTTTGTGGTAAAAACAAATTTTTTGGTGAAAACAATTTTGAGGTGAAAAATATTTGATGTGAAAATAAAAGCGACTGGTGGGAAAATATGAGATAATATATTATGTACCAGTCGCTACTATGAAATTCAACTAAAATACAGCAATTTGTATGGAAAATGAGACATTTCAACAGGCAGACGGAGATCGTTAAATCGATTTAGATCTATATTTCGACATGTCTCCATATATGGTTTAACAAAAACAAATTTTCATATGGGAATATAGTATGTTTTCATTAAATTATTGAGGCATTGGCAAATATATATTTATGTTCATTTTAAAAAAAAAAATAAAAATAATAAATTACAAATCCACGTGAAGAAATTGCAATATTGTGCTTTTTAACATCTTAATGAATATTGAATCGAAAAATTAAAGAATAATATTCACATAAAACTAATTTTTTTGCATAGTTTTTGGCAAATATTCATTTATGTTACGAGGGAAATAGAAAATCAATAATACTCTATTGAATATTGGTAACGCAATATGTTTAATGGAGACTACCTGTACGGCAGAATATGTCTAATGAAGGGAATAAATTTCAGATGCACCATCTAGACTAATGGCGAGAATTTATATTTCTTGCCCCACCTATTGGCAAATGGTTAGATTTAGATCTATATTTCGACATGTCTCCATATATGGTTTAACAAAAACAAATTTTCATCCACGTGAAGAAATTGCAATATTGTGCTTTTTAACATCTAAATGAATATTGAATTGAAAAATTAAAATATAATATTCACATAAAACTAATTTTTTTCCATAGTTTTTGGCAAATATTCATTTATGTTACGAGGGAAAAAGAAAATCAATAATACTCTATTGAATATTGGTAATGCAATATGTTTAATGGAGACTATCTGTACGGCAGAATATGTCTAATGAAGGGAATAAATTTCAGATGCACCATCTAGACTAATGGCGAGAATTTATATTTCTTGCCACACCTATTGACAAATGGTTAGAACTAAAATTTTTTAGGCACAACTTAAATTGGTAGAAAAACAAAAATATTAAGTATGAGTTACAAAAACAAAAAATACATTTTATGGAATGAAACGAAAAACCAACAAAGCTCAACAGAAAAAAAAATAGATACAGAAAAATTGTACAAATTTGTATGGAAAACTCATAACTTGCGTCTTCGCGTCGTGATCGCCTTTTCAACAGACAGACGGACATCGCTAAATCGACTTAAAATTGCATAAGGATCACGAATATATATACTTTATGGGGTCTTAAACCTATATTTCGACATATTACAAACGGAATGACAAACTGATATATACCCTCACCATATATGGTGGAGGGTATAAAAATTCTTTATTGTAAATTTTTTATTTAACTTTAATGTTTTTCACAAACACGAAACAGCTGATTTAATAGCAGCAAGTGTTGATTTACCAGTTAGCATTTAACCTAAACAAAAAGTACGGGTAAGTTCTGGAAAAAAGAGAAACCCAATTACTCTCTCATGAACGTTCTCATTTACTCAATTTTTGTTTCAAGAAACGCTTTTTGGTAAGGCTAATGTCAGAGTGGCCGCTACAAGCGCAGCTAAGCTAGAAGCGAAAGGATGCTACGAATCATTAGACATAAGAGCACATAAGAAAACACTAGCAGTGGTTTATAGCGCAGTATTAATCATCGCTTGTAACGGCCACTCTGACATTAGCCTTAGATTGGGTTCCCGCTGGCACCCTTTGTAACGTACGTCGAACACATCTAATAAAAGCACTGGCACAGCCTCGGGTTTGAACGCTTTCCCAACGTTGGCAAAAAGTGCTTTGCCATTTAATACAAAAATATGGTGCATTTAATACAAAAATATGGTGCCTTCCGAGAATTTTAAAAATGAAAGAAGAATAATTTCCTGGTACTTTCAAGAAGACATATATCTTTTGCCAATGCTCTGCCAACGTTTTAAAAAAGAAACGGCCAATTCCAGCCCAGTGTTATCATTTTGGGATTGGCAAATCACTTATTTAATCATTGGAAAATCACTTTACTGATTGTTTTGCCAGTACTTTGCCAGCGTTTTAAAAAAGAAGCGGCCAAGCCCAGCTCGGTGTTATCATTTTAGAGTTGGCAAAGTACTATAATTTTCAAAATCATTTGTTCTGCCAACGCTGGCACCACCGTTAAAAGCACTGGGCCAACGCTTTGCCATTCGTATTTTTCTGGCTGGGTAGGTACAAAATAAAATAAAATCTTTATTGAGGGTTTAAAACCTTATGTTAATATACAAAGCGAAAGTATCACAAAATATTTTACTAATTACCAAATCTGTTTTTTCTAATTCACAATGAATGCATACGCTAAAATGCTTGAAAAGGTTTATGCAATATTATATGCCATTTCCTATATGTTAGCATAACATTGACATTGTCAGAGTCCATTATAGCGGTGCTAATGCGGCAAGCTGTTAAAGTTGTCATTCCCATATAAATATGACAGGCCAAAGTTTAGTGTTAACGCCAGTATTGCCACGAACAAAATTTTTTTGTAACCAAAACTTTTAAAAAAAATTTATCAAATGAGAATAAAATAGCCAAAATTAAAAGTTTCATGTTTTATTTAAATATATTAAACTATTATTTTTTTTAATTTGTACTGAAAATATTACTTTATAGCCAAAATGTATGAACAATTAAATTACGTGCATTCATTGTCGCGTTCAAATGATAAATCTTCGGATTCACTGTTTGCATTGATTGCAGTCTTTATCAATAAAAACCCCAAGACAACCCAACAAAAAAAAAAAAAAACGTTCCGCTTACGTACCGTTTTCAGTACGTTATAAACGGAATCCAACCCCGGTTACGTACCATTTTCTGGATCCGTATACGTACCAGAAAACGGATTTTAAGGAACATCGAAACTTATTCGGATTTGTTGAAAGTCCGTCGAAGACGGAAGGTTTACGTGCCTTTGTGTGGTGTAAAACCCGGAGTTGAGTCCGTTGAAAGCCAGTCATTGAAGGACCGGTTACGGACCGTTGTGTCGTGTAAAGTACGTAATGACTCCGTTTTCAGAACGCCGTATCCGGTCATTATCCGTACCGATTTCTAAAATTAAAAACGGTCTTGAGTTCTTGGTCCTAAGTTTATCCTCTTTTTTTATTCATTTTGAATAGTACATATTATATTTTTTAGATTTATTAAAACAAAAGAATATAATAAACAACACAAAGAAAACATTTGAAGAAAGCAATTACCATCCATTAACACGTTTTAATTTTGGCCTTTTATAAAATTTAATACCTGATAGACATAAAAAAACAAATTAGTATATGTTCAGCTGATAACAGTTACAATGTAAAAAGTACTTTTGGATTAGCCGCGTAAAAGTACTTTAAGTCACTAGTTCTGCACCTTAGTTTGCATTCATGCACGATTTTAGATATACATTCCATTTTATTTGGCTGCATATTTTTATTTTTATAAAAGCAATAAACAACACCGTTTGTTTCGGAATCAAGACTGATGAAAAACGGTGAAGTCCGTTTTAGCGGCACGGAAGCGGTTACAGCAAACGAAGTGTTTTTCAAAAACTGATTATACGGTCCGTTAATGTTCCCTTTATGTACAAGCTTTGACGACGTAAACGTACGCACGGAAGCGGTTACAGCAAACGAAGTGTTTTTCAAAAACTGATTATACGGTCCGTTAATGTTCCCTTTATGTACAAGCTTTGACGGAGTAAACGTATCGCTTATTCCGTATTCATGATTCCGTATGTGTTGGAGAGTCCGTAAAAATGTTTCTTGGGAATTTAAAAAATATTCTTGAAATCACATACATTCAAACATGTAAAATACAAATACTTATCCATTGTGCATTTATTTAACGTTTTTTGCTTTTTTACCACCAACACTTAAGTTTTTTTTTAGCAATTGTTCAATTCAGATACTTGTTCTCATCGATAGAATGACGCCAATTAAACCAGTCATGCATATTTTGGTAATCCAGAGCTGATTAACATATTTTGTACAACGAATAAAAACGCGTATATAAAAATCTTTACTGTTAAATAAAATTTAAAAACACAGAAAAAACAATTTATATATTTGATTGCCAAAAAAGTTACCAAAATAAAAAGAAAGTTCACATCTCCACCTTGGAAAAAAAATAACCAAGAATTTTTATACACGCTTTTTTGTGCTAATTTACAAAAAATATTTTGGTATTATTTGGGTAAAAAATTACTATTTTTTATGCTAGTTGTTATTAGCAGTGTTTGGCATGCCTATCAACATTACCTCGAACAATTTTGTCAGTTCCATTACAGCTAAAAGCACATTGCTAAAGTGATATGGAATATTTAAAAAATTCAAACTGAATTTCCGCCATTGAAGTCGCTAACAGAGCAGGCGTCTGTAAATAACATTACTAAAACTAAATAACAAAAGTTTTGTTATATAAATTGACAAAACCTATTCATATTGCAGTTCATGTAAAATTAACAAAATATAATATACAAATGAATGTGCATATATGAATTTAAAGAATAAAACAAAAATAATTGTTCAGATACAGAGTAAAAATTGTAAAAATCACAGCAAATAGAGGTAATTTCGCGTAGGTAATCAAATGTAAAATATCAATAGAATTAAATTTAGTACATATATTTCACTTTCAGCCCCTATGATTGCCGAAGGCAGAGTTTACATAGAATGAGGGAAGGTCCAGAGGAGCTGGATCGTCGTCAATACGTTCATTGAATATACCGACAGGAAAAATATATATGGATCCAGCCCAGTTGGTTTTTTTTTTCGCTTTCGTATATTGGCTGACAAGTATGTTGTAGTGTAGCGCAGGTTTTTCAACAAATCTCGTTTTCAAAAACATGGTCTACCTATAGAAGGGTAGAAAGTTCACATCTCATTCACATTTTCATACCCTAACCTATTTGAAAATCGATTTATGAAATTTCTATAATATGTTCCGATGCATTTTCTCAAGATTTCCGTTCAAATATCTCCAATTCTTTGGCTATTATTTGAGATATAGTAAACCAGATTGGGAATTCAAAAGACAGAACCGATCTTATGGCGACCTTGTAGAGTAAAAGCTTGGTGTTCTTAGGAAAGTATGTGTTAATGAAACCATAAACGAAACAAATATACGCGGAACAAAATTAAAAAATAATTTTTTAAATTTTAAAAAGATAAATAAAATTTGTACAATTCTTATTATTGTTAATTGTCACCATTTGCGTCTCTGTTTTATTTTATTTACTCTGCGAATTGCAAAAGCACCGCATTACACAACGACTGCTCTCAACGAAATAAGACAGAAAAAATAGTAAACATCGTGCGTGGGAACATCAAATATCAAAAAATTTTGATATTTGGGGAACCAAAAATGAAACACGAATTTTAACAGGAAACATTAAGTGAAGCAAACATACACTCAATTCAGACGACGATTTTTTTAAAATCGTTTTTTTTTTTGCGTTTGTAGGCAAACTTTGTAGAGAAGAAATAACATTTTCTATTTCTTGATGTCTTTTTTTCAAATTTTTCTTTAAACACATTCGTATTTTTGTCATGTTGCTTCAATTTATTTTCTATTTCAATGTGGCAATAGCTCTTTATAATACATAATTTGATTGTTTTATAAAAGAAAAAATTAAAATAGAAAAATAAAAAACACGTAAATATTAAAAACAAAAAATATTATGAAATATGATTACAAGAAATATTATCTCTATTTATAAAGTAATAACATTACTGACTCACTCATACAACATCGCCCAGCCCAAACCGCAAGAGGTAGGAGGCTGAAGTTTGGTATGCAAATGTTCAAATTTGCACATGTGCAAAATAGCAAAAGTGCAAATGTGAAAAGTTGCAAAAGTGGAAATGTGAAGATTTGCAATAGTGCACATGTGAAAATTGGCAATAGTGCGAATTTGCAAAAGTGAAAATATGCAAAAGTGCAATTGTGCGGATTTGCAAATGTGCAAAGTCCAAATTTGCAAAAGTGCAAATTTGCAAAAGTACAAATGTGCCTCTGTGCAGAAGTGCAAATGTGCGAATTTGCAAAATGTAAATGTGCAAAGATGCAAATGTGAAGATGTGCAAATTTGCAAATATGCAAAAGTGAAAATTTGATTTTTTTGATGGTTTGATAGATTAATGATTTGATCGTTTGATGGCAATGTAAATGTGCTAATATGCAAATGTGTAAATATACACATGTGCTAATGTGCAAATGGGTAAATGTTAAAATGGGCAAATGTGTAAATGTGAAAATATGTATACATATTTATTTATTTCATTTAACATCGCCCAGCCCAAACCGCAGGAGGTAGGACGCAGAAATTTGGTATGTAGGTTTCCCCTGTGGCGTAGACATTCGCTAATACGAGGTTCATAGAAATTCCTCCGGGGAAGAGCAAATCGGGGAAAACCCCCTTTCACGGCCTGCCCAAGCTCCTATAGCTAGAAACATGAAATTTGAAATATGCTTTTCTTAGAGTATGTGCTAACTCATCGATGAAGTCTCCCCCTTAACAGCTGCACAAATCCCGTTGCACCTAGGAAGTTGAAATGTAGTATGCAGACTCCATATCTATTGTAGATAACAGTAAAGATGTAATTTTTGGAAAATTCAACGGGGAGGGGCAGAAAAGAGAAAAATTCTTACCATTGCTAAACCCGCTGGAGCTGAGTTGAAATTTGGTGCAAAGGTTCCTACTCCGGTGTAGACATTCACCTAGATAGGATTTCGGATATGTTTACGGGGAGGACAAAAAAGTGAACAGTCTCCTCCTTAACGGGCTGCCTCCACCGATTTAGCTATAAAGCATTTTTATTTTTGTCAATCCTATGTGCGGACGTATTTATATTTGCTCCGTAATTGCCGGTTTTTGTAATATACCAAAGTGCATACAAAAAATAAATAAATTGCGAAAAGACGCTTTAAACAAACAACAATAAACAAATGTTCAGAAAATAAAAAAACATACAAAACAACAATATAAAAATAAGGCCTGTTGGACACTCCCCCCCTCAGGAGAATACACTCCCGCAAAACCATATGCAAAAACTAAACTCTAGTTGTCCTAAAACAGTAAATAAGATAAGTAGTGCAAGTGTAAACGAACAAGATATAAAATCAAGATCAAGTATTTCCCCCGCCAAAAATAATAACACAAATTCTCTCATGGCGCATGCGCAGTTGACTCCGCTCTCATGGAGTTCACAGTGTGCTACTCCTAATCTAAATTCAACGAGAAATAATATCTATCTATTTCAACCTGCAACTACATAACAACTCAAATTATAACAACTCAAATTAATAATCTCTCACATACATACACATCAGTCAGTTCATTCGCTCCCACAACAACAACAAGTACTACTTCATACTCTGCTATTACAACTACAACCATGTCTACATCGACAAAAACTTCTCTTATGCCGATTATGTCTACATATACATACTTACCAAGCCAAGTAAAAACTCCCGTAAATAAAGAGAAAATCAGCACACAAAATAATAGTACCTCAAAAAGGTCCCGCAATTCACCTAACAATACAAATAGTACCAAAAAAACAAAAAACTAAAGAGCAATCTCAAAAAACGTTAATATCTTACTGGTTAGGCCAACCTTCAACAGCAAACAGATTTGAAATTCTGTCCCAGTTAGAAAATGATGAAAAATCGCAAGTAGAAAATGAACATGTAAACCATAATGCACCCCCAAATCTACAAATAGCAAAGCCAAAAAATCGCAAGTCTCCACCAATATATGTACAAAACGTTCTATTTATTGATAATCTGATCGAAGCACTAAGCACCCTACCCAACTGCAATTACGAACTAAAAGTTCTTAAAGATAATGAAGTCAAAATCCAACCTCTAGAATCTTTTTACTATACAGAAATTTTTAAACTTTTAAAAAACAAAGAAACTCAATACTATACATACAAACCGCAAGACCAAAAAGGATTTAAAGTAATGCTAAGAAATATGCATTATTCAACAGACAAAGAGCAAATAAAAAAAGAACTTTGGGAACTTGGTCACGAAGTTACACACGTGCAAAATGTACTACAAACAGGTACAAAAAATCCCTTATCATTGTTCGCAATTGAACTCAAAACTAATAAAAACAATAAAGATATATATTCCATCACTCACCTTTTACATTGTAAAATAATCTTGGAACCTCCACACCAAAAAAGATCCTTACCACAATGTACAAACTGTCAGAAATATGGACATACAAAAAACTTTTGCACAAAAAGTCCTGTTTGCGTCAAATGTGCCGGAAGTCATAAAACTAGTCAGTGCCTAATAAAACAAAGGATTGATCATATTAAATGTGCCCTATGTGGCGAAAAACATACAGCAAACTATAAAGGTTGCATGGATTACAAAGAACTAAGAGTAAAAAAATTTCCCCCTCTTATAAAGAAAGAAAATGAGCCTTCAACTAGTGAAGCTCAAGAACGAAATAAAACACATCAAACAAATCTACATAATAACGAACAAGCAAGATCTGAAGATAATTCTGGTCATATTATCACATACGCCCAAGCAATAAAAGCTAACAATACAGCTAATACAACAAATATTTCCACAACAAGTTCTACCTTAAATTGTAATAAAAACACAACGAATAACTCCACATCTAGTTCCGTACTAACCCCTAGATTTCAACAATCAAATAATGATATGCAAGATGTCAAAGATATGATGAAATAGCTTATAACACAAGTATCTAATATGTTGAATATAATCACAGTTCTTTCAAAAATTGATGGACAGACAAAATGATTTAAAGATTATCCTTTGGAATTCGAATGGGCTAGGTCAACACGTCCTTGAACTAAAAACTTTTATATATAGGAACTCTGTAGATATTTTATTAATATCTGAGACACATTTCACACAAAAAAGTTACTTAAGTATACCTAACTTTACAATATTTAACACAAATCAAAAACTCAATTAAATGTACTGAACAATTTGCCTCTAAATATAAAAAGTGTAAACAGTATTTCAGTATTTAAAACTATGTTAAAGGATTAATTACTGCAACATATTGAAGAACTTGTATAAATATGAATTGATCTCACTTGTACAAATTAAAATTACAATTAAAATTAATTAAATTTAGTAACTTTTTTTTATATATATTACTCTGCGAATTGCAAAAGCACCGCATTACACAACGACTGCTCTCAACGAAATAAGACCGAAAAAATAGTAAACATCGTGCGTGGGAACATCAAATATCAAAAAATTTTGATATTTGGGGAACCAAAAATGAAACACGAATTTTAACAGGAAACATTAAGTGAAGCAAACATACACTCAATTCAGACGACGATTTTTTTAAAATCGTTTTTTTTTTTGCGTTTGTAGGCAAACTTTGTAGAGAAGAAATAACATTTTCTATTTCTTGATGTCTTTTTTTCAAATTTTTCTTTAAACACATTCGTATTTTTGTCATGTTGCTTCAATTTATTTTCTATTTCAATGTGGCAATAGCTCTTTATAATACATAATTTGATTGTTTTATAAAAGAAAAAATTAAAATAGAAAAATAAAAAACACGTATAAATATAAATATTAAAAACAAAAAATATTATGAAATATGATTACAAGAAATATTATCTCTATTTATAAAGTAATAACATTACTGACTCACTCATACAACATCGCCCAGCCCAAACCGCAAGAGGTAGGAGGCTGAAGTTTGGTATGCAAATGTTCAAATTTGCACATGTGCAAAATAGCAAAAGTGCAAATGTGAAAAGTTGCAAAAGTGGAAATGTGAAGATTTGCAATAGTGCACATGTGAAAATTGGCAATAGTGCGAATTTGCAAAAGTGAAAATATGCAAAAGTGCAATTGTGCGGATTTGCAAATGTGCAAAGTCCAAATTTGCAAAAGTGCAAATTTGCAAAAGTACAAATGTGCCTCTGTGCAGAAGTGCAAATGTGCGAATTTGCAAAATGTAAATGTGCAAAGATGCAAATGTGAAGATGTGCAAATTTGCAAATATGCAAAAGTGAAAATTTGATTTTTTTGATGGTTTGATAGATTAATGATTTGATCGTTTGATGGCAATGTAAATGTGCTAATATGCAAATGTGTAAATATACACATGTGCTAATGTGCAAATGGGTAAATGTTAAAATGGGCAAATGTGTAAATGTGAAAATATGTATACATATTTATTTATTTCATTTAACATCGCCCAGCCCAAACCGCAGGAGGTAGGACGCAGAAATTTGGTATGTAGGTTTCCCCTGTGGCGTAGACATTCGCTAATACGAGGTTCATAGAAATTCCTCCGGGGAAGAGCAAATCGGGGAAAACCCCCTTTCACGGCCTGCCCAAGCTCCTATAGCTAGAAACATGAAATTTGAAATATGCTTTTCTTAGAGTATGTGCTAACTCATCGATGAAGTCTCCCCCTTAACAGCTGCACAAATCCCGTTGCACCTAGGAAGTTGAAATGTAGTATGCAGACTCCATATCTATTGTAGATAACAGTAAAGATGTAATTTTTGGAAAATTCAACGGGGAGGGGCAGAAAAGAGAAAAATTCTTACCATTGCTAAACCCGCTGGAGCTGAGTTGAAATTTGGTGCAAAGGTTCCTACTCCGGTGTAGACATTCACCTAGAAAGGATTTCGGATATGTTTACGGGGAGGACAAAAAAGTGAACAGTCTCCTCCTTAACGGGCTGCCTCCACCGATTTAGCTATAAAGCATTTTTATTTTTGTCAATCCTATGTGCGGACGTATTTATATTTGCTCCGTAATTGCCGGTTTTTGTAATATACCAAAGTGCATACAAAAAATAAATAAATTGCGAAAAGACGCTTTAAACAAACAACAATAAACAAATGTTCAGAAAATAAAAAAACATACAAAACAACAATATAAAAATAAGGCCTGTTGGACACTCCCCCCCTCAGGAGAATACACTCCCGCAAAACCATATGCAAAAACTAAACTCTAGTTGTCCTAAAACAGTAAATAAGATAAGTAGTGCAAGTGTAAACGAACAAGATATAAAATCAAGATCAAGTATTTCCCCCGCCAAAAATAATAACACAAATTCTCTCATGGCGCATGCGCAGTTGACTCCGCTCTCATGGAGTTCACAGTGTGCTACTCCTAATCTAAATTCAACGAGAAATAATATCTATCTATTTCAACCTGCAACTACATAACAACTCAAATTATAACAACTCAAATTACCCTACAAGAAATTGATGACTGAAACTAACACATAAACAAAATAAAATATCTGTCATTTCACTCTTGCATATATGCAAGAGTGAAACAACTAATATAAATTGCATTTTTTGTTGTTGAAAAAAATAAAGTTTCGGTCAAGTTTTTCATATTTTCTTTAAGAACTTGATAGAAACTTTGTTCTACGCATTGACGGGTATTTCCGTCAACACTACCAGTCAAATGACCGGTCATATAACCGGTCGTATTCTTGTAGGGTTAATAATCTCTCACATACATACACATCAGTCAGTTCATTCGCTCCCACAACAACAACAAGTACTACTTCATACTCTGCTATTACAACTACAACCATGTCTACATCGACAAAAACTTCTCTTATGCCGATTATGTCTACATATACATACTTACCAAGCCAAGTAAAAACTCCCGTAAATAAAGAGAAAATCAGCACACAAAATAATAGTACCTCAAAAAGGTCCCGCAATTCACCTAACAATACAAATAGTACCAAAAAAACAAAAAACTAAAGAGCAATCTCAAAAAACGTTAATATCTTACTGGTTAGGCCAACCTTCAACAGCAAACAGATTTGAAATTCTGTCCCAGTTAGAAAATGATGAAAAATCGCAAGTAGAAAATGAACATGTAAACCATAATGCACCCCCAAATCTACAAATAGCAAAGCCAAAAAATCGCAAGTCTCCACCAATATATGTACAAAACGTTCTATTTATTGATAATCTGATCGAAGCACTAAGCACCCTACCCAACTGCAATTACGAACTAAAAGTTCTTAAAGATAATGAAGTCAAAATCCAACCTCTAGAATCTTTTTACTATACAGAAATTTTTAAACTTTTAAAAAACAAAGAAACTCAATACTATACATACAAACCGCAAGACCAAAAAGGATTTAAAGTAATGCTAAGAAATATGCATTATTCAACAGACAAAGAGCAAATAAAAAAAGAACTTTGGGAACTTGGTCACGAAGTTACACACGTGCAAAATGTACTACAAACAGGTACAAAAAATCCCTTATCATTGTTCGCAATTGAACTCAAAACTAATAAAAACAATAAAGATATATATTCCATCACTCACCTTTTACATTGTAAAATAATCTTGGAACCTCCACACCAAAAAAGATCCTTACCACAATGTACAAACTGTCAGAAATATGGACATACAAAAAACTTTTGCACAAAAAGTCCTGTTTGCGTCAAATGTGCCGGAAGTCATAAAACTAGTCAGTGCCTAATAAAACAAAGGATTGATCATATTAAATGTGCCCTATGTGGCGAAAAACATACAGCAAACTATAAAGGTTGCATGGATTACAAAGAACTAAGAGTAAAAAAATTTCCCCCTCTTATAAAGAAAGAAAATGAGCCTTCAACTAGTGAAGCTCAAGAACGAAATAAAACACATCAAACAAATCTACATAATAACGAACAAGCAAGATCTGAAGATAATTCTGGTCATATTATCACATACGCCCAAGCAATAAAAGCTAACAATACAGCTAATACAACAAATATTTCCACAACAAGTTCTACCTTAAATTGTAATAAAAACACAACGAATAACTCCACATCTAGTTCCGTACTAACCCCTAGATTTCAACAATCAAATAATGATATGCAAGATGTCAAAGATATGATGAAATAGCTTATAACACAAGTATCTAATATGTTGAATATAATCACAGTTCTTTCAAAAATTGATGGACAGACAAAATGATTTAAAGATTATCCTTTGAAATTCGAATGGGCTAGGTCAACACGTCCTTGAACTAAAAACTTTTATATATAGGAACTCTGTAGATATTTTATTAATATCTGAGACACATTTCACACAAAAAAGTTACTTAAGTATACCTAACTTTACAATATTTAACACAAATCAAAAACTCAATTAAATGTACTGAACAATTTGCCTCTAAATATAAAAAGTGTAAACAGTATTTCAGTATTTAAAACTATGTTAAAGGATTAATTACTGCAACATATTGAAGAACTTGTATAAATATGAATTGATCTCACTTGTACAAATTAAAATTACAATTAAAATTAATTAAATTTAGTAACTTTTTTTTATATATATTATTTTGATTATTTATATTAAATAATTGTAAACTATATGTATCATATAATACCAACTCGCCTCTACAATGCCTATAAGGCGCTGGGGCACTATAAATGTAATAAATTATAAATAAATAAATAAACTCAAAAAAAAAAAAAAAACTTGAAAGTTTCAGAAAAGATTACCTCCAAGCTACCTCAAAATTAATTGAAGACTTGTTCGGCCCACTCGTGTTGTCTGCTGTGTATTGTCCTCCCAAACACAATAACACTAAAATTGAATACATTAATTTTTTAAAATCAATTGGTAATCGTTTTATTGCTGGAGGAGACTTCAACTCCAAAAACACTTTCTGGGGCTCGAGAATAACTCTTACAAAGGGCCGACACTTACTTGAAGCAATAAGAGAAACAAATAGCAAATTTTTAAGCACCTGATTTAATTGACTTCTTTATCACGAAAAATATAAAACATGAACATTTAAAGATATAATCGTGCTTCGAACTATCCTCCGATCACTCACCCATAATACTCAAATTCGAAAGTAATGTTCTTCTTGCGACCCATAACAAATTTTCTTACAACAAGAAAACAGACTGGGAGTGCTTTCGAGAAATAGTTGAAAATAAACTTGATATACAGATATCACTAAAAACCAAAGATGAAGTGGACAGTTCAATAGCATATTTTAATGACACACTTTTGTATGCTGCAATTGATTCTACACCCATAATAACCCACAAATCAAACAAATATAGTATATCACCATTCATCAAAGAAAAAATTAAGGCAAAGAGAAAACAAAGAAAAAAATGGCAATCAACAAGATCACCCTTTGATAAAACAATCCTTAAAAAACTAACCAAGGAATTAAAGGATCTTTTGAAAAAGTACAAACAGGATAAACTGAAAAGTTATCTTGAAAACCTTGATTCAACCAAGACAACAAACTACTCATTATGGAAAGCCACAAGAAAAATTAACAGTGCTATTATTCATCAACCGCCAATCCAAAAATCTGACTTAACGTGGGCCAGAAATCGTAACGAAAAGGCTCAAGTATTAGCTGATCATTTTTATAGAACTTTCTCTAATGAAATGGAGAAACAAAATATTACTCTGCCAAATATCATTTCATCCACAAACTGCCACATCAAAAACGTTTCTCTACATGAAGTTAAAACTACTATTAAAACAAGAATTGATGCTAAAAAATCCCCTGGCTATGACAGAGTAACGGGCAAACTATTAAAAGAACTACCAATGAAGGGACTTATCTACATAAGAAATATCTTTAACGTTATAATAGCAATGAAATATTTTCCTAAAGTATGGAAAGTTGCAGAAATAATCGCTATTGCAAAGCCCAACAAGGACGCCACAAGGGCTACTTCATACAGGCCAATAAGTCTATTACCACTTTTATCTAAATTATTCGAAAAACTTATTTTTAATCGACTAGAACCAATACTTATAGAAAGAAATCTTATACCAGCGCATCAGTTTGGTTTTAGACCCATGCACTCTACGATCCAACAAATACATAGAGTAACTAACAAAATCTCATCTGAAATTGATAAGAAAAATTTTTGCGTGGCCTCATATCTTGATGTAGCGAAAGCGTTTGACAGTGTGTGGCATGCTGGCCTACTTTATAAATTGGAAAAAAATCTACAATGAACTTTTTTCTTATTCTACAAGGTTATTTAACTGACAGGCACTTTTATGTTAAATATAAAGATGAATGCTCAAGCATAATTAAAATGGAAGCGGGAGTTCCGCAAGGCAGTGTCCTTGGCCCTATCCTATATCTTCTGTACACAGCAGACATTCCTACTCCAACAAGAAACACAGATATGATTGCAACATTTGCAGACGACACCATCCTTTTGTCATCAAATAAAGATATAGCTCTGGCCATATCAAACCTTCAACAATTGCTGGACAATACTCTAAACTGGTTTAAAACCTGGGGTTTTAGAAAGATAAGTGATCATCAAGCAATTACGAAAATAACACTCCGATTCAAAATGATAATAAAGCTAAATATCTTGGCATGATAATCGACTCTAAATTAATCTGGAAAGATCATATCATCCGTAAAAAAAAACGAAGTAAAGTACAAATTTGGACATCTTTACTGGCTCTTAGGAAAGGATTCAACTTTATCCTTACAAAACAAATTGCTTATATACAAAACAATAATAGCTCCTATTTGGAAATATGGCGCAGAGCTCTGGGGTACTGCAAGCAACTCTAATATAAAAATCATCCGAGTTCAATCAAAAATACTGAGAACTATTATAAACGCCGAATGGTACATATCCAATGAAAATATACATCGTGATCTTAACGTCAGCACAGTCCAAGAAGTCATAAGGAATTCCAGCTTAAAACATACATTTAAACTTACATCTCATTCCAACAATGAAATTAGACAACTACCCTATAACGAGCTCTCAGATTCAAGAAGACTTAAGCGATGCACTCCATCGGAGCTATTTGTCCGATTATTATAATTGATAATTTGGCAAAATATATTTTATATTATTTAATATAAATGTTTACTTATCTTAAGTGTTGATTTAAGTTAATTAATACCCAAACCTCAAAACTAATTACTAATTGTCATATAATGACAGGTGTAAATAAAATGGGATGTTAAAAAAAATATATATGTTAACTGAAGTATGTGCTAACTCATTGATCAGCTATATTTTAGAATTTTAGCCAGGTAGATGGTAAATTTAAAACATGTGTTACATGGAGTATGGGCTAATTCATTATTGAGGTACATCTTGGAATTTTGGTCTGGGACATAGTCAAAATTAAGAACTCCGGGTAATTAACTGACTTTGCCCGCTATGGTGTATATGGGGAATATTTGCAAGGTAAAATTGCAAATTGGAATGGAAAGGGTAGGAGTAAAATTGAAACACTAGACAAGGGATACGAAATGGAAACGGGGTACGAGTGAAATCGATACACTTAAAAGAGTAAAAAATAAAATGGAATGGGGAACGAGTGTAATCAATACATTAGACGAGGGGAAAAAATGGAAAGCGTACGAGTAAAATTAAAACATTTGAAAAGGGGACTGAAATGGAATGAAATGAGGAACGAGTGAAATCGATACACTTGATAGGGTAAACAATAAAATGGAATGGGTAACGAGTTAATAGAAACATTAGACGAGAGGAAATAAATGGAATGGGACCGAGAGAAAATTAATCATTAGACAAGGAGAACGAAATGGGATGGAAAGGGGAACAAGTGATATTAAAACAATGTCCCTTCGTGTGTGGGTAGCATCGCAATATAACTTGGTGTCTACACCTGACATTATTATAAATATTTTTCTATTTGCAAACGTCACTTTCAATCGCAGAGTAACGGGACTAAATTATCTATATTAATATTAAGGGTGGAGAATACGTATTTATGTTAATATTATATCTACCCACAATTTTCAGTCTCGCGTTGTTTTGCTTGTAATTTTTAATACAACAAAAAAATGTTTATTCGAATAAAAAAAAATTGTGTTCTAAGTGTTCTAAATAAAAAATGTGTAGTAAAACAAACAAAATGTCATTAAAAATAACTGCTGCATTCTTCGTGGCATTTATGTATGTGTATCTGGCGTGATTTTGGCAGCTGATATTATGATATAGTTGTTATAATATTTGTTATAACTTTGTTATAATATAAATATAGCACTAAGAGCAACATTAATATGGAGTCTACACGCAAATATAATTCTCTCTGCGATTGGATATGACGTTTGCAAACAGAAAAATATTATATCAATCGCAGGTGTAGACACCAAGTAAACGTAGTATAACATTTTAGTAGTAGTGTAATTATGTGTGAATAAATATGTGCAAGTATTAAAAATCCAGCAGCAGAATCGAAATAAAATAAGTCACGTACAATCAAGGTTGGTTACCGTTATACTTAGAATACCGTTATCGATAACTTTAAAAAATATTGAAACACCCCTAAAAATAACAGTTTGGTAATTTATTTAAAAAGGGCAATTTTATTTTTCTAAGATTACCTTCAGAAAAACTATATACTAATACAAAAGTTTTACTTATTAAAACTTCTAAAACTGCGTTTACATTACGCTCGAAATCTAATTTAAACTAGATTTCGCAGTTTAACATTCAATATAAAGCTTATAATATGTACCTTAACACCTTAAAATTTAAAATATGCTATATTTATACTTGTTTTAATGAAGGTATATACGATCGCAATTTGCACACGTTGTAAACAAGTTTAGACTGTAATTTGCATTTATGCAAGACATCGTGAGGACCCTTAATATATATTTGACACAGTCTAAAATACCTGTACGTACAGGTATTGTTGTTGCGGTAACAGTATGCCGTTAACATTCTTAAATACCGGTACGCTTGCTGATATCGACACATAAACACATTGATACCGTACCCTTACCCTTATTTGTTTCGGTAACCATCCTTGCGTACAACTAAAACATAAATACTATATTCGTATTTTTAGTATTGTTAAAGGCATCGGTCCAAAAAGATAAGAATTTAATACGAAAACAGTATACTTTGGACGTTATTTTGCAACTTGTTGGTTGTTGATTGTTTTTGTACGCAAATGCGTTTTACAAAATTTTGTTATTGGGTATAAAAAAACTTATTGCACTTGTTGATAATTTTTAATGCTGTCGCAGATTTCTTATACATATAAACTTTTATATTCTTTATAATCGAAACGCATTTACCAATAAACATGGATGTTTGGGGTGTTTTTGTCGGCGACTCTACAATATCTTCAGGTGGAGTTATGCGAACAGCATATTATCGAGATTATGAACAGTTTCCTTATGGCACATTGGAACAAAATTCTATGGCGAATTCAAAAGATCCATATAGTAAAGTTCAAGGTAATATCAAATTTAAAATTACTTCATTTGCGAGTATGTAAAAATTCCACTCATCTGTTACACAGTACAACAAAAGAAAAATTTAATGCAAAGGTGATGCCACTTACCATTTTGGGAAGCAGATCACGAATGTAGTCTTAGAATTTCTAAGTTAGCTATAGTCAAGAAATATTATTTGCAAAAAAAAAAAATTTTTTTGTCAACTTTTTCCAAACAAAAATTACAAAATTGAAAATAACGTTATGAAATCTGCCTTTTAATTTGATATATTACAAGTTTTGACAGGGGTATTAATATTCCCTATACTTGTATTTAAAGTTGAAGTTTTGCTTTTTTTATAATGTCGTTAATAAATAATCTAAAACGAAAAAAGATCCGAACTTTAAATTTACTTACAATTAATGGTTTGTAAATCAACTCTGAAAATTGTGATACCATCGTAATACCATCTGCAATGATCAAGAGTTTCCAGTTTTTAAATAAAAAATTAGCAAAGGGGATAACAAGTGCATTATAAATAATACGCATGTTAAATCCATGCTAATTTTTCGTTATAAATACTGCTGTTAGTTTATAAAAAAAATCCGTATTTTCTTTTGTAAATTCAAGAAATATTAAATTAAAACTGAAAATAATTGGTATTTGAAATTGAAATAAGGAGTCTGTAGCAAAAATTTATTGATAAAACTTAGATAAAACCATTAAAAAATGTAACATAAAACCAAAAACGTTTTTCTTAATTAAATATCAAATTCTTATAAAATGACGATTTTAAAATATATAAATTTTAGGTGTGTTCGACGTACCAAAAAGCGATTCTTGTAGCAAATATTGGGTAAATGAGAGCGTTCATGAGAGAGTAATTGTGTTTCTCTTTTTACCAGAACTTACCAGTACCTTTTTGTTCAGGAGAAATGGTATAACTGTCAAATCATCACCTGCTTCTAATAAATCAGCTGTTTTGTATTTGTGAAAAAAATTAAAGTTAAATAAAAAGAAGAAGTTACCCAATGTAGATACGAAATATTGGAAAATAAATAATCATTATTATTTTTATACAAACAAGATCTCAAGCTCAATTTAAAAGAATAATATAATAGTTAAATAAAAAAATTTACAGTCAGAATTTTTTCTTCTTAAGCAGTTATTTACCTTTTTAAATATATTTATTTAATAAGTTGTTTGTTAATATGAGCAAATTTGACGTTTATTTTTGGGTATGAAACAGGGGTGGAAAATTGGATTTTTTCGGTATCAGAGTACAAAATTTTTTTTTACAAAAAATAATATACATAATAATAAAAATGAACACAAAACGTATATAAAATTTGTTTTTACATAAAATGGCAAAAATGCACTTTGTCGGGAGTTGCTAAAAAAAATATGACCCCTTTGGAAAGCAAACTCCCTCAGGACTTCAAAAAATATTTTTCTAAATTCTAACCACATGCCCCCACCCCAAAAAATAGAAATGTTTTAAAAAATCGCGCGATTTTATAAATGGAGACGATTTCGCGCAATTTTTTCGTAAAATTATTCAATATTTTTGGGAAGTCTCTTCTTTAAATTTTTTTTATATGGGGCCCAGGGGGTATTAAATGGATAAAAAGGCGCCCCAGGGAAAAAATTTTTCGAAAGATAGCCCAAAGGGGTCTTAAATGCACCTAGAGGAAGCCACATACCATGGATCGTGAAACAATATGCATATTTGAGATCATGAGGAAATTTCCATTTGAATACCCACACTTATATGTTACTACGCGTACCAGTTTTTGGGCCCTGTGGGGCCCAAAATGGAAGATAGAAAAAAATTGTCTTTTTTTATTCCAGCGGGGGTCATATATATTTTTTTTTTATTTTTTGAGCAACGCCTGACAAAGTGCATTTCAGCCCATAAAATTAACATACGTTAAAAATATATTTTTTATATTAAAAAAACATTCAAAAAGAGATCATGTTAATGTAACTAAACTTTAGTTACCTAAGCCCAAGTTTTGGGATGTGAGTTAAACTTTGTTTAGTTAAACCGAAAACGAATCTTGTCAGCCATTTCCAAGTTTATTAACATAAATTTGTCGGAACAACTTTACTTTGCATTTAATTTTGGTCTTCATTGAAATACAACGAAATAAACCAAATTTTAAAAGCAGTATTCCAGTTACAAACTGCGATAAACTGAGTTTAAAGATAATATACATCCTTAAATCTCAGCCTAAGTGATAGAAAATTTAATCTAATTACATGTTTATGAATCTAAATGTATAAAGTTATATTGTTTTGTATTCATGTATTATAAATAAATTATAAATTATTAATACAATTTTATCCGAAAAATGAAAACATTATTTTCAAAAATTTTCTCAAATTTGGTGAATAACATAATTTTATGTACAAAGAAATATTAACCGCAATGATTCAACTTCAAAACATCATCAAATGTTTTGTATGAAAAATACAATTTTGTGTGAGAGTATCAAATACTTCTCGGGAGTATCATGGTACTTTCTTAAATCAAATGGTATCAATAAAAGTACAATAGTATCAACTTTTTCATCCCTGGTATGAAATATGATTTTAAGCGTTCGCAGTATTTTGGGCATATTTATGTTATTGTGAGAGAATTTTTTGCTTACTCTCACTTTACCAGACTTTACTCAAAAATTAACTCGTACAGACCTGTTATGATGAATTTCATGTAAAATCGAGATGCATTGAACCCGACCCCCTCAGATATCGATGAAATTTTGTTCATAGCTAAATTTGATCAATGCAAACAAACTCTCATTTTTAGAAATGACTTTTTTGCGATTTTTTGGGAGTGGCACAGTGGGAAAGTTTTCGAAAAAACGCGAAAATGGTCGAAAAGAGCTCCATTTAAACTACAATAACTCAGAATCGGCTGAACCGATTTACATGATCTTGGTATCATTAAAAAGATATTTTAACAGGCTTTGTGACACGTTTATAACAAAAAGGTTTTTTTGCAGAGTATTATTTTTTTAGAAAGGTTTATCCCTCACCTATACCATATCAAAAAATAAAAATGGGTTCTTTTTTAGTTTTTTTTTTTTTATATAATTTATTAAGTAGTGTCACTTCTAGTAATTGCCTTATATTTTATATTTACTCATGTTTAAAAGATTGATATCTGCAAACTTCGTTTTATTCCTTTGGATATCTTTACTTTTTTTGATACAATCGTGAGATATATCATCCCCAAAACGATCTTTAATTTCTGCGTGACTCATATTGATTGGTAAGAGAGATAAAAGTTTTTGCTGTTCCAAAAAATTTGAGCTGTTCTCTATTTGATATTTGATGTTTTGCAAAATTTCTTCGTAAATGGCTTTGACGTTTTCAAGTTGCGCTGACAAATCAGACAATGGATCAGCTCCAAGTGAATCTGCTACATTTTCCAAAATTTGCAGTGATTTTCTATTTCTGTATGCATTTCGTTTGATATATTTCCTTTTAAGAGGCGACATTTGGTTTGGTAGATGAGGAATAATATGATCATTTATATTTTCAATGAGTTCGTTGCTTTCGATGTTTGTATTACGGCTGGTACAAGTTTGAAGTTCATTCAATTCTTCGCTAATTTCATCGCTGGGCGTTGTTGGTAAATAATTTGAGACTTCATTCTGCTTCACGTTGGATTCATTACGACTGCGCGCTTTTCTCAGTGTATTCCGGCAAGTTTCGTAAATACGGCTACAATGAAAAATATTCTGGAAAATATTCAATTATATTTGCAGCCTCGTTTTCACTTATTTTACGAAGCGAAGCGCAACACTTATTAGATATTTTTATGCATCTGTACTTATTGTTTGAATTCATATTCACTCAAATTTTTGAAATATACGCGTAAAAATTGTAATCGCTTGTACTTTTCGCGTTCGTTGGCACTTGTTGAATGACAAAAATCGATAAGGAACACCTATAAATACTACGTTTTTCAATATTTTACTGGCAGGTACTTATGAATGGGTGCATATTTTAAGGGTGGCTATATACCTGATTCAGCCACCCGTTTTGAAACGTTCCAAAACATGAGCACTCATAAATGTGGATTCAATTTCTGTAAAAAAAATCATGCAGGTAGCCAACGGAAAAAACCCAAATAATTAAAAAACTGCACTTTCCTGTTTTCCTTTTAATTGTCCACGAACATTTATGACCGTTTTTTAGTTTGTTACCGCAATCATAAAAATCAAATAACCTTTTGTTTATTACTTTTTTTTAATTCTGAGAATCACAAAAAAAGTCATCAATGTTTTTTCCAAAGAATTTTGTTAGACAAAAATAATAATAATAATTTTACGACATATTATTTAATTTTCCTGGGACAATGTTTATTTATTTTACCTGTAAATATAAAATATAAGGGCAATTACTAGAAGTGACACTACTTAATAAATTATATAAAAAAAACTAAAAAAGAACCCATTTTTATTTTTTTAATATGGTATAGTTAAAGGATAAACCTTTCTAAAAAAATAATACACTGTAAAAAAACCCTTGATCTTTTTGGATTTTTCGTTAGTTAAAATTTTTTTAAATTTTTTTAAACGTGTCATATCTTTAAAATATCTTTTTAATGATACCAAGATCATGTAAATCGGTTCAGCCGATTCTGAGTTATTGTAGTTTAAATGGAGCTCTTTTCGACTATTTTCGCGTGTTTTTGAAAACTTTCCCACTGTGCCACGCCCAAAAAATCGCAAAACAGTAATTTCTAAAAATGAGAGTTTGTTTGTATTGATCAAATTTAGCTATAAACAAAATTTCATCGATATCTGAGGTGGTCGGGTTCAAAATTTCAGTTTTATCTCGATTTTTAAATGAAATTCATCTTATGTATACTGTAGAGATCCCTCCCCTACATTTTTATGTATTTCTACTTTTAATTGTATTTATTTAAAATTAGTTACCTTTTCAATTAATGTCTTTGAAGTTTATTAACTATTCCAATTTTTATTCTTTGTAAGTAAAGAACATTTTATATACAAATTATATTTTGATACATATGTATTTTATTTATGGAATCCAAATGGACACTACAATTGGTGATATGGCGAACCTAGACATTGCTTGAAGCAGATACAAGAAACATGATTTAATACAACTCCTTTAATTATATTTTGTAAAATGGAATTTTTAACAGATTCATCAATTTGCACCACGAAACCTTTTGATTAAAATTGGACTCCAATCAAGAATTATTATTAAAATTTCGACGCATTCAATAATTCAAGATTTATTAAGTCTAAAGGATATTTCATGAATAAAAATTTATCAAACAATTTGAGCATTCAGGTGATTGAACTTCACGGGGATTATCGTCCAGCCAAATTCTCTCAATTGTACATAAGATCAAGAATTAATGGATCATTAATTGAATGATCAGAATTTGAACAAGAAAATAAATTTCCCCTTCACAATGAACAAGTCCACGTGTATTCTTTACTTTATATTACATACACTTTGGGCTTTATCTATCGTTTTAATGCGATTACTTCAAGTAACCTATGGACATTTTTGATACATGACGTTCAGGTGCTTGAAACTACCCCAACTTTAAATCAACTTAAATTTTTACTACAGAGGTTTCCAGTTTAAAAAACACGATATGTATAATTTTTACATAACAATCAACTCAGATTTGTCAGCAATTATATTCAAAAAGTTTCCAGTTTTTAACATTCTATAAATGGAAGCTTTTTATCTCTTTGGATTTTACTCTGAAAGCTATTCAATCAACCGGACTTATCAAAGGATAAACCAATAATTACAAAATAATTCCAGTGTTTATTACCATCGCGTCGATTTTATAAAACTAACATGATTTCAAGTACATAATTAAATTTAACATTTCGTCAACTTATTATTGGTTTGATCCATTGTGCCTTTTTGAAAAAAATTGAGTTAGGAGTGGATTATATATAATGTAAATATCCTCTATCTTATTCCAAACCCCGTTTATCGATATATAGTATCATATCTGAGATATCTAGTACCGAATTTGTTCTGTTTGCCAATTTTTCATAAAAAAATTTAAAAATGTAAAATTAAGTTATAAGTTAATTTTTTTTTTGGAAAGGGGGAGTTATGTAGGGATCCCTACATTTTTATGTATTTCTACTTTAAAATTTATTATTATTTATTTATTTAATCAAAAACTTTCCAATTATTGGACACATTGATAGGGGAAGATTACAAGCATATAACAAGGTCAACTATAATAAAAGATTAATCTTATTTTTTTTAGTACTAAACTATTATCTTAAATACTAAACAATTTGAATTTACCAATTTAGTTCCTAACTAACTACCTACACTCCTTTCCTATGAAATAAAAAATTTAAAATATTTAAAAACTGGCGATAAAATATTTATATGTAAATTTAAAAATAAAATTAAGCAAAGTCAATGCTGTTGAAATACGAAGCTAGATTTTTTCTAAAGCTCATGATTGAAAGTGAAAAAGATTTTAAGTTCAAGTGTTAGTTGTTCCAAATCCTGGTTACCCGAATTTGAAAAGAAAATTCATAGACGGTGCTAGAAAACGAATCAATGACAATCTGAGTATTCCGAGTTGAATGAAGAAAATCAAACTTAAACTTAGTTACCTTTTTGATTAATGTCTTTCAAGTTTAATAATTATTCTAATTTTTATTCCTTAAAATAAAGAACATTTTTATATTTTATTTGCGGGATCCAAATTGATACCTATATATACATATAAGGTCGCTTGGTATAAAAGCATTTTAAAAGTGGACACACTCAAGGAAATTTGTTGAAGTAGTTAATTTAAGCTCTTCAACAGTACAGCATATAATTGAACGCTATTTACGTGAAAATAGATTTGAAAACAAAGGTAGACAAGATCCAAATAAAATTTTTACAGAAGTTGAGTCTAAGTGGTTAGTGCAACAAATTCCCAATAAATCCAGCAACAGCGCTCCGAAGCTAGCTGTAGTGGCTAAAAAATATTTGCGGGATCCAAATTGATACCTATATATACATACACAGTCGCTTACAGCTTATTTAATGCAGTTAAATATTTTTTAAAAACTGTTATATATTTAAAAATGTTTGTTCTAAAATTAAAAAAAAAGTATGTAGGTT
Source organism: Eustalomyia histrio (assembly GCA_949748255.1). Taxonomy (NCBI): domain Eukaryota; kingdom Metazoa; phylum Arthropoda; class Insecta; order Diptera; family Anthomyiidae; genus Eustalomyia; species Eustalomyia histrio. Next base: position 104,293,189 of record OX456526.1, read on the forward strand.
TGGTAATAATAGTGTTTTATTCATATTCAATAAAAAAAAATCAACAAAAATGCGCATTGAATTCTCTGAAATGTAAAAAAATACAAAATTATGTACATAATTCAAAATAGAGCATATAAATAAGAGTCCAGTGTTCTGGAGAACTGTAATTTTTGCTAATGAAGTGAAAGTTAACCTATTTGAAACAGATTTAAGACCCTAAAACATTTAGCGCAAAATTAATACTGAGCTAAAACATCACAATTTACGAGCCTCTATAAAACACGGTGGTGGTAATGATATGGTTTGGGGATACATATATTCAAAGGGAATATGGGAAAACCATGTATAGGGTCCGCCAAATAACTTTTTTTTTGAAAATGCTATAAAAAAAACTACTGTATATTTTCTCAAATTTCTTTTTTTATTTGAAAGTACAATCCTTCCGGTTAATAATGGAAAATAATTTCATTCAAATGGCTGCCTCGGCTGGCCGTTACAGTCAATGGCGATCGTTATCGGGACATGTTGAACGATTTTTTGTTTACAAAAATTGAAGAGGAGGATATTGGCAACAATTTGGTTTCAACAGGACGGCGCTACGTGCCACACAGCCGAAGCTACACTCGATGTTTTGCGCCCTGTTTTTGAAGATCGTATTATCAGCCGCAGAGCTGATGTCGTTTGGCCACCTCGGAGCTGCGATTTGACACCGTTGGACTATTATTTGTGGGGTGCCGTCAAAGATAAGTGTTACGCCGACAAGCCAGGACAATATTCGTGAAGCCATTGGTGAAATACAGCTGCACACAATCGATAATGTGCTTAAAAATTGGACCGATCGTGTAGGCTACTGCATGGCCAGCCGAGGCAGCCATTTGAATGAAATTTTTCCATTATTAACCGGAAGGATTGTACTTTCAAATAAAAAAAGAAATTTGAGAAAATATTGAGTAGTTTTTTCTTATAGCATTTTAAAAAAAAAAGTTATTTGGCGGACCCTATATTTGAAACTTATCCAAGAAAATCTAATACAAAGTGCTTCAAAATTGCAAATGGAGGACGACTTTCGCTTTTATCATGACAACGACCCTAAGCACAAGTCAGTATTATTCAAACATGGTTGGTATGGAAATGGCCGCACAAAGGTCAAACTCCGGCACAATCATATGACTGAAATGTAATTGAAAATTTGTGGTCATACTGAAGATATTCGAAAACACGATATTCATACCAAAACTGACTTAAAAAAAGTCGTTGCAAGAAGAGTGGGGTAAAATAGACCAATATTATACCAAAAAGCTAGTAGACTATGTGCCAAAAAGGTTTTAAGCGGTAATAGGCAGCAAAGTAGAGTATTCAAAAAAACCGGTTTCGGTTTTCTTCGCAAAATTAAATTTTAAAAAACCGGTTTCGGTTTTTGCAGAAAAAACCGGCCAACCAGTTTTTTTTTAATTTGAATAAAGGGCTTATATAATTTGTTAAAAAACAGAAATTTAATATATAAAGTAATAAAAATTAAAAATACAATCATTGAAAAAAAAATATATAGTATATATTCATTTAAATTTAATTGTTTTATTGTATTTCATTTCAACAAAAAATTAACTTAAAACCAATATTTTTTAATATAAAATCTTAAAAAATAATATTATAAAACTATATTCATATCAAATGAATAGAGATCAATAAGTTTGTAAATTGGTAAAATTAGTTACGTTAGTAATTTAAACGTTTAAAACGTTTGGCATTTAATAAGTTTTTTTAATATACATTTTAAATATGTAAAAAGAAAATCTATTTTTCACTTCTAAAATAATATTTTAGAAATAATATGCAATTTAAATGTTTCGTTTTAAGACGATTTTTTTGTTTGTTTTTAATAAAGCTAGAAGTAGAAAATACTCTTTCACTAATAGTAGATGTTGGACAAATAGTCAAAAGACAATTATATAAATTTTCCAATTTTTCAGTTCTTTTGTCGCATTTATCAAGATATATGAAATCATCATATAATGATGAATGATTTTGTTCAGTCTCTTTTTTAGGATTTTGAATACTGTTTATTGTGTTATTTAGATCAGAAATTAAACTATTTGAATTTGGAATACCCAAAGTTAAGGCTTCATCGGAATCTATCAGACTTACATCTAAATCTTCATAACCAAGCAAACGATTATAAAGATCAACAGCAGAGAGGAATGCTTTAGTATGTTATCGTTACATGGATATTTTCCTGAACTTAGGAATATAATAAGGCTATTAATAACTTTTACTCTACGTTCATTAAGTCTTATCATCAGACGTTCACATAATTCATGTGCATATTGTGTATCAATTTTGCTTAAATTATTAAACAAAAATTTGTGAATAGCTTCGCCCTCTTTTAAAGTAACTGAATTCTTTTACAGCTCCTTTATTGCCACTTCCAACGGCTTAATAGTCATAAAAAAACCTATTAACTGCACAAAAAGACCGGTTTTCTTCGAATTTACAAAATATTCGAAACCGATCGGTTAAAAAAATGAAACCGGTTGACCGGTTTTCGGTTTCGGTTTTTGAATACTCTACAACAAAGGTTATCCCACCAAATACTAGTCAAATAAAAAATTTTAACAATTATATAAATTGTTTTTAATTTAATGTTTTTTACAACTGCATATAATTAAAACCCTTTTTTAAACAAAACTACATACTTTGTTTTTTAATTTTTAGAACAAAATTTTTAAGTATAGAAAGTTTTTTGAAAAATAAGCTGTGTTCAAAAATTCACTTTGTTTTGTTTTATACAAAACGAATTTAAAAACAAAAATTTTATTAAATTAGAACTTCATAATGAATTTCCTGAAAATTTTAAAGAAAAAAATTAAGTGGGATAAAAAATAATATCAATTTTGTAAGAAAAAACTGGGTTTTATGTCAAAGTTAAATTTGCGAATATTTCAAAAACTTCAAGGAAGCGCGTTCCTAATTTTGTACAGCCTCAAACGATAGGATCTTCGAAAAGAGAAATATTAAACCAAGGATATTGTATTTGCCTGTTTCTAGTTGATCGTGAAGATTCCAAAGACTACACTAAATATAATTTTTCATAACATAGCACAACACATGGTTTTGGGACTCAATTCTGAGAATTGCACGTGAAAGTTGCCCCAAAAATAAGAACTTCTGCATCACTCGTTTTGTCAAGTTGGCTGCATTAATAATTTTATGGCCATACGATTTTTTTTGCTCAAGGTGAATTTTTATTACTTTTTCTATATTTTAAAACGGATATATCTCGGTATACAGTACGGAATATATATTTTGTGTCTGAAACAAACAGATCAGAGATCAGCAATGAATCGTTTTTTCGCTATTCATAGTCATTCATGAAATTTTAAATATAAGTGAGTAGAGTCATTAAAAATAAACTACTCATATGTACTCATACTCACAATAACGCTGATTTATAAGTACAAGTTGCAATAAATATGAATACAACGTCGACATCATACTCATACCATCCGAAATTTGTATGATTCATCAATCTACTCATTTTTTTATAATTTTAGGAAACTATGTACTTATCATACTATTGACTTAAATCAATTTGCTCATTCAACTCATCAATGTGAAAACATGTGTATATTTATAATTATAATGCCTGTCTTTTCAGTAAGGTTAAAATAAAACGAGCAACCTTTGTTTTTTATGGTGTTTATTAAATAAAAACTATTTACTTAAACGAAAATATACATCATTAAAAAATAAAACAAGTAAAACATAAACATATAATCCAAACTTATGTATCTAAAAGCATAATATTTTGAAATTCAGGCCATTGGCTCATTTTTGCACTAAGGGTTTTCTAATCTAAATTTAATACTTTATCCAGTATCCCTTTGCTTTTTCCAACTGATTTATTATCCTTGGCATGGATTCATACAGTTTCGATATATAATCCAAAGAATTTTTTTTCCATTCAGCCTGTACCCTCTCCCACAGCTCACTAATACTCTTTGGAGGCTCTTCGTAATCTGCCAAACGACATTTTAAGTAAGCCCAAGCTTTTTCGACCGGGGTTTGGGTGTCGTTGTCATGCTGAAAGATAACATTTTCAGGTCTATCTGGCATTTTGGTGAGGGCCAAAGGCAAATTCTACTGTAATAAGCGAAGATAGGCCCCCTTTCGCATAATACCTTCAATCCGTATAAGTGGGCCCACACCAAATGGTGTTATACATCCCCAAACCATAAGAGAACCACATCCGTACTTAATGGTTTGAGTTACATGCGCTGGGTTCGGTGTGATTGATAGCTTGGCCCAATACCAAACTTTTCCATCCGATTGGTATCTGTTGATTTTGATCTCATCGGACCATATTATGTACAAAATAAAGAAAACTGCCACATATATGACAAAATAAGCTAGTAAAATAATCATACCTTATGCCAATTAAAAACTGTCCAAAATTTATATTTTTCCAAAAATAATTTTCGTGATAGTTTTGGCTTTTTCTTTTTAATACTGGCTTTGTAGCCAACGCTTTTGAGAGCCCTTGGGACTGTCCATCTGCTAACATTAACCGAACATTCAGAAACTGCCTCTCTTGATTTTGGTTGTTGGTTTCATCGAATTTCCTTTTATTATTTTTCACTTTATTATGCACAAAATTAAAAAATTTTCAAACTAATAATAAGTTTGAACAATTTTAGTACCGTTAATTGAGTATTTTTTTGTTGGTGCAAAAGTGAGCCAATTGCCTTGAGTTAAAGAGATCGATTTTTTCAAATGAAGAGAACGGATTTTGGGTAAGATTACTTAAATTTTAAGAGAACTATAAGTATGAAATCTAAATAAGGAAAGTTTTGTTTTTTTTTTTAAAGCAAACAGAAAAATTACAGATCATTTACAAATATTTAACTAGCATTGGCTCACTTTTGCACCAAACTGTATATATCAAATTAAAGGTATTTTGAAGGCGCATCTAAGTCGTACAATATTTTTTGTTAGTCAAAGTCGAATATTAAAACAACGGTACTTTTGTATAGGAATTGCAGTTGGTTTAAGCTCCAAATCCCATATATTAAAGTTTATTTTATTTACTGATTAGAATCATTAAGCTCATTCAACACATCAATGTGAAAACATGTGTATATTTATAATTATAATGCCTGTCTTTTCAGTTGGTTTAAGCTCCAAATCACATATATTGAAGTTTATTTAATTTAAACGAAGGGGTGTCTGAGGGTTTTTTGATATTTGAAATCGTATGGTTTTAATTCGACTTTCCCAAATACCTTTTTTCATCCATATTTAAAAAATTTTAAAATTGTAGCAACCCTGGGTCCAAATATAGGTGATGTTGGTACCAAATTTTTTGTTTGTTCTAGTACTTTCATGCTGCTTAAAAGTAAATTTTATTTTCATAAATTTAAGACATGCTCCCATACAACAATTATATATTTTGGGGACCCGTCTTTTAACCCTTAAGCGTGGGATTGGGTTGCTAAAAAAGGTGTCCCTTATTTTTTGCTCCTCTATAAGATATCTGAATGCCACTAGGATCCGAGAGTTCGGGTTGGGATAGTTCCCTTGTTAGTGCAATTAACAATATAATTTATTTTTCTTTTTTTTCTAAATTAAAGCCAAATTGTCGATTTATCGCTAAATAGCTTATTTTATTGTACAGGTTGGTTGAAAAGTTCCTGCGCTCACCAAGAGATGGCACTGCTAGCTCCAAACTTTTTTTCTCAAGTTGGTATAACTGTCCTGAGAACACATGCAAAGTTGCAAGTCATTCTGTATTTTCTTTCTTTGTTTACAAGCCATTTGAAGTTGACGTGCCATTGATTTTTTTTAATATGGAAAAAATCGAATATCGTGCAGTCATTAGATTCTTTGTTTTGAAGGGTTTAAAAGCAAAGGAAATTTATGAACAATTGTTAGAAGTGTATTAGGAGTCCTCACCTTCAAAACGCACCGTTGAATTTTGGGCTGGTGAATTTAAACGTGGTCGTACCAGCCTTGAAGACGATCCACGCGAAGGACGACCAAAAACTGCAACCACAGCAGAAATCATTGAGCAGGTACATAATATGGTTAGTGAAGATCCAAGTTTGACTAAGCGTGAAATTGCTAATGCCATAGGCATCTCAGACGAACGAGTACTCCATATTTTACATGAAGAATTACGTATGAAAAACCTGTTTGGTAAGTTAGTGCACACATTAACAATTCAACAAAAACTGGATCGAAAACAAATTTCTCAGCGTAATTTGGAGCGTTTTAAGCCGAATAAAACCGAATTCTTGCGTCGTTTTATGACTATGGATAAGACTTGGATCTACCACCATGATGCTAAATTGAAACAAGAACGTTTACAGTTGACTGAAGCTGGTTGTTTAGCTCAAAAGCAGGTGAAGTCACAACGATCAGCAAAGAAGGTTATGGCATCAGTTTTTTGGGATACAAAAGGAATTTTGTTGATTGATTATCTTCAGAAAGGTAAAACAATCAACTCTGAATATTATTGCAGCCTTTTGGATCAGCTGGATGAAAAAATTCGTGAGAAAAGACCTGGTTTAAAGAAGAAAAAAATCATTTTTCATCAAGACAATGCACCTGCTCCCAAAAATGTTTTGACGATGGCTAAATTCAAAGAATTAAAGTACGAATTGCTTGAACATCCACCGTATTCACCAGATTTGGCTCCCAGTGACTACTATCTCTTCAGAAATCTCAAACAATTCCTTCGTGGAAAGCATTTTTCGTCGAATGAAGAGGCCATAGCAGCCGTAGACGGTTATTTTGCAACGCTTCCGGAAAACCATTATAAGGATGGGATAAAGTTATTGGAAGATCATTGGAACAAGTGTATTGAGCTTCTAGGAGATTATATTGAATAAAAAAATATATTTCGTAACAAAAACAGTATTCTTTCATTTCGAGCGCAGGAACTTTTCAACCAACCTGTAAGAAGAATTTATGTGGAATTTATTAAGCTTTAATTAAAAAATAAATAAATTTAAATCCAGTGTTTTGGTCCTAAGATATTTTTATTTAAGTAAAATCACTTTTTTTACTGTTCTTATTTTGCACTTTTGTGAACCAGTGTAATATGTAAAAGTAAAAAAAATTAATCAAATATGAAATAAGCAATACAAATCTTTATTTCTTTGTTGAACTTTGTTATAAAAAACTTTGCAAAAATGAGAAGTACCGTACTAACGCAACAGACCAAACAGACAACCTCAAAATGAGTATTTTAGTGTTCGTATTCGAGTCATACTTATTTTGCATCGTGCATACATATTGAGTGAAGGAAAGTCAACATCAACAATGTCATAAATGTTATAAGTTATGAGTATGATGAGTACTTAAAACTTTAGAAAGAATATAAGGTTCGACAAAATTTCAATAAGTATAAATGCTTTTGAGAGCCCTTGGGACTGTCCATCTGCTAACATTAACCGAACATTCAGAAACTGCCTCTCTTGATTTTGGTTGTTGGTTTCATCGAATTTCCTTTTATTATTTTTCACTTTATTATGCACAAAATTAAAAAATTTTCAAACTAATAATAAGTTTGAACAATTTTAGTACCGTTAATTGAGTATTTTTTTGTTGGTGCAAAAGTGAGCCAATTGCCTTGAGTTAAAGAGATCGATTTTTTCAAATGAAGAGAACGGATTTTGGGTAAGATTACTTAAATTTTAAGAGAACTATAAGTATGAAATCTAAATAAGGAAAGTTTTGTTTTTTTTTTTAAAGCAAACAGAAAAATTACAGATCATTTACAAATATTTAACTAGCATTGGCTCACTTTTGCACCAAACTGTATATATCAAATTAAAGGTATTTTGAAGGCGCATCTAAGTCGTACAATATTTTTTGTTAGTCAAAGTCGAATATTAAAACAACGGTACTTTTGTATAGGAATTGCAGTTGGTTTAAGCTCCAAATCCCATATATTAAAGTTTATTTTATTTACTGATTAGAATCATTAAGCTCATTCAACACATCAATGTGAAAACATGTGTATATTTATAATTATAATGCCTGTCTTTTCAGTTGGTTTAAGCTCCAAATCACATATATTGAAGTTTATTTAATTTAAACGAAGGGGTGTCTGAGGGTTTTTTGATATTTGAAATCGTATGGTTTTAATTCGACTTTCCCAAATACCTTTTTTCATCCATATTTAAAAAATTTTAAAATTGTAGCAACCCTGGGTCCAAATATAGGTGATGTTGGTACCAAATTTTTTGTTTGTTCTAGTACTTTCATGCTGCTTAAAAGTAAATTTTATTTTCATAAATTTAAGACATGCTCCCATACAACAATTATATATTTTGGGGACCCGTCTTTTAACCCTTAAGCGTGGGATTGGGTTGCTAAAAAAGGTGTCCCTTATTTTTTGCTCCTCTATAAGATATCTGAATGCCACTAGGATCCGAGAGTTCGGGTTGGGATAGTTCCCTTGTTAGTGCAATTAACAATAGAATTTATTTTTCTTTTTTTTCTAAATTAAAGCCAAATTGTCGATTTATCGCTAAATAGCTTATTTTATTGTACAGGTTGGTTGAAAAGTTCCTGCGCTCACCAAGAGATGGCACTGCTAGCTCCAAACTTTTTTTCTCAAGTTGGTATAACTGTCCTGAGAACACATGCAAAGTTGCAAGTCATTCTGTATTTTCTTTCTTTGTTTACAAGCCATTTGAAGTTGACGTGCCATTGATTTTTTTTAATATGGAAAAAATCGAATATCGTGCAGTCATTAGATTCTTTGTTTTGAAGGGTTTAAAAGCAAAGGAAATTTATGAACAATTGTTAGAAGTGTATTAGGAGTCCTCACCTTCAAAACGCACCGTTGAATTTTGGGCTGGTGAATTTAAACGTGGTCGTACCAGCCTTGAAGACGATCCACGCGAAGGACGACCAAAAACTGCAACCACAGCAGAAATCATTGAGCAGGTACATAATATGGTTAGTGAAGATCCAAGTTTGACTAAGCGTGAAATTGCTAATGCCATAGGCATCTCAGACGAACGAGTACTCCATATTTTACATGAAGAATTACGTATGAAAAACCTGTTTGGTAAGTTAGTGCACACATTAACAATTCAACAAAAACTGGATCGAAAACAAATTTCTCAGCGTAATTTGGAGCGTTTTAAGCCGAATAAAACCGAATTCTTGCGTCGTTTTATGACTATGGATAAGACTTGGATCTACCACCATGATGCTAAATTGAAACAAGAACGTTTACAGTTGACTGAAGCTGGTTGTTTAGCTCCAAAGCAGGTGAAGTCACAACGATCAGCAAAGAAGGTTATGGCATCAGTTTTTTGGGATACAAAAGGAATTTTGTTGATTGATTATCTTCAGAAAGGTAAAACAATCAACTCTGAATATTATTGCAGCCTTTTGGATCAGCTGGATGAAAAAATTCGTGAGAAAAGACCTGGTTTAAAGAAGAAAAAAATCATTTTTCATCAAGACAATGCACCTGCTCCCAAAAATGTTTTGACGATGGCTAAATTCAAAGAATTAAAGTACGAATTGCTTGAACATCCACCGTATTCACCAGATTTGGCTCCCAGTGACTACTATCTCTTCAGAAATCTCAAACAATTCCTTCGTGGAAAGCATTTTTCGTCGAATGAAGAGGCCATAGCAGCCGTAGACGGTTATTTTGCAACGCTTCCGGAAAACCATTATAAGGATGGGATAAAGTTATTGGAAGATCATTGGAACAAGTGTATTGAGCTTCTGGGATATTATATTGAATAAAAAAATATATTTCGTAACAAAAACAGTATTCTTTCATTTCGAGCGCAGGAACTTTTCAACCAACCTGTAAGAAGAATTTATATGGAATTTATTAAGCTTTAATTAAAAAATAAATAAATTTAAATCCAGTGTTTTGGTCCTAAGATATTTTTATTTAAGTAAAATCACTTTTTTTACTGTTCTTATTTTGCACTTTTGTGAACCAGTGTAATATGTAAAAGTAAAAAAAATTAATCAAATATGAAATAAGCAATACAAATCTTTATTTCTTTGTTGAACTTTGTTATAAAAAACTTTGCAAAAATGAGAAGTACCGTACTAACGCAACAGACCAAACAGACAACCTCAAAATGAGTATTTTAGTGTTCGTATTCGAGTCATACTTATTTTGCATCGTGCATACATATTGAGTGAAGGAAAGTCAACATCAACAATGTCATAAATGTTATAAGTTATGAGTATGATGAGTACTTAAAACTTTAGAAAGAATATAAGGTTCGACAAAATTTCAATAAGTATAAATGCTTTTGAGAGCCCTTGGGACTGTCCATCTGCTAACATTAACCGAACATTCAGAAACTGCCTCTCTTGATTTTGGTTGTTGGTTTCATCGAATTTCCTTTTATTATTTTTCACTTTATTATGCACAAAATTAAAAAATTTTCAAACTAATAATAAGTTTGAACAATTTTAGTACCGTTAATTGAGTATTTTTTTGTTGGTGCAAAAGTGAGCCAATTGCCTTGAGTTAAAGAGATCGATTTTTTCAAATGAAGAGAACGGATTTTGGGTAAGATTACTTAAATTTTAAGAGAACTATAAGTATGAAATCTAAATAAGGAAAGTTTTGTTTTTTTTTTTAAAGCAAACAGAAAAATTACAGATCATTTACAAATATTTAACTAGCATTGGCTCACTTTTGCACCAAACTGTATATATCAAATTAAAGGTATTTTGAAGGCGCATCTAAGTCGTACAATATTTTTTGTTAGTCAAAGTCGAATATTAAAACAACGGTACTTTTGTATAGGAATTGCAGTTGGTTTAAGCTCCAAATCCCATATATTAAAGTTTATTTTATTTACTGATTAGAATCATTAAGCTCATTCAACACATCAATGTGAAAACATGTGTATATTTATAATTATAATGCCTGTCTTTTCAGTTGGTTTAAGCTCCAAATCACATATATTGAAGTTTATTTAATTTAAACGAAGGGGTGTCTGAGGGTTTTTTGATATTTGAAATCGTATGGTTTTAATTCGACTTTCCCAAATACCTTTTTTCATCCATATTTAAAAAATTTTAAAATTGTAGCAACCCTGGGTCCAAATATAGGTGATGTTGGTACCAAATTTTTTGTTTGTTCTAGTACTTTCATGCTGCTTAAAAGTAAATTTTATTTTCATAAATTTAAGACATGCTCCCATACAACAATTATATATTTTGGGGACCCGTCTTTTAACCCTTAAGCGTGGGATTGGGTTGCTAAAAAAGGTGTCCCTTATTTTTTGCTCCTCTATAAGATATCTGAATGCCACTAGGATCCGAGAGTTCGGGTTGGGATAGTTCCCTTGTTAGTGCAATTAACAATATAATTTATTTTTCTTTTTTTTCTAAATTAAAGCCAAATTGTCGATTTATCGCTAAATAGCTTATTTTATTGTACAGGTTGGTTGAAAAGTTCCTGCGCTCACCAAGAGATGGCACTGCTAGCTCCAAACTTTTTTTCTCAAGTTGGTATAACTGTCCTGAGAACACATGCAAAGTTGCAAGTCATTCTGTATTTTCTTTCTTTGTTTACAAGCCATTTGAAGTTGACGTGCCATTGATTTTTTTTAATATGGAAAAAATCGAATATCGTGCAGTCATTAGATTCTTTGTTTTGAAGGGTTTAAAAGCAAAGGAAATTTATGAACAATTGTTAGAAGTGTATTAGGAGTCCTCACCTTCAAAACGCACCGTTGAATTTTGGGCTGGTGAATTTAAACGTGGTCGTACCAGCCTTGAAGACGATCCACGCGAAGGACGACCAAAAACTGCAACCACAGCAGAAATCATTGAGCAGGTACATAATATGGTTAGTGAAGATCCAAGTTTGACTAAGCGTGAAATTGCTAATGCCATAGGCATCTCAGACGAACGAGTACTCCATATTTTACATGAAGAATTACGTATGAAAAACCTGTTTGGTAAGTTAGTGCACACATTAACAATTCAACAAAAACTGGATCGAAAACAAATTTCTCAGCGTAATTTGGAGCGTTTTAAGCCGAATAAAACCGAATTCTTGCGTCGTTTTATGACTATGGATAAGACTTGGATCTACCACCATGATGCTAAATTGAAACAAGAACGTTTACAGTTGACTGAAGCTGGTTGTTTAGCTCAAAAGCAGGTGAAGTCACAACGATCAGCAAAGAAGGTTATGGCATCAGTTTTTTGGGATACAAAAGGAATTTTGTTGATTGATTATCTTCAGAAAGGTAAAACAATCAACTCTGAATATTATTGCAGCCTTTTGGATCAGCTGGATGAAAAAATTCGTGAGAAAAGACCTGGTTTAAAGAAGAAAAAAATCATTTTTCATCAAGACAATGCACCTGCTCCCAAAAATGTTTTGACGATGGCTAAATTCAAAGAATTAAAGTACGAATTGCTTGAACATCCACCGTATTCACCAGATTTGGCTCCCAGTGACTACTATCTCTTCAGAAATCTCAAACAATTCCTTCGTGGAAAGCATTTTTCGTCGAATGAAGAGGCCATAGCAGCCGTAGACGGTTATTTTGCAACGCTTCCGGAAAACCATTATAAGGATGGGATAAAGTTATTGGAAGATCATTGGAACAAGTGTATTGAGCTTCTAGGAGATTATATTGAATAAAAAAATATATTTCGTAACAAAAACAGTATTCTTTCATTTCGAGCGCAGGAACTTTTCAACCAACCTGTAAGAAGAATTTATGTGGAATTTATTAAGCTTTAATTAAAAAATAAATAAATTTAAATCCAGTGTTTTGGTCCTAAGATATTTTTATTTAAGTAAAATCACTTTTTTTACTGTTCTTATTTTGCACTTTTGTGAACCAGTGTAATATGTAAAAGTAAAAAAAATTAATCAAATATGAAATAAGCAATACAAATCTTTATTTCTTTGTTGAACTTTGTTATAAAAAACTTTGCAAAAATGACCAAACAAACGCAACAGACCAAACAGACAACCTCAAAATGAGTATTTTAGTGTTCGTATTCGAGTCATACTTATTTTGCATCGTGCATACATATTGAGTGAAGGAAAGTCAACATCAACAACGTCATAAATGTTATAAGTTATGAGTATGATGAGTACTTAAAACTTTAGAAAGAATATAAGGTTCGACAAAATTTCAATAAGTATAAATGCGTATAAGTACAACAAATCATGAATCATCATTCAACTCTACTTACTTTTTCACTACTCATTGCAGATCTTTGAAACAGATTTAAGTGGTGCAAATTTTACGCAGAACACAGTGTGCAAAAGTTGATATAAACGTGTACAGTTTTCTTTGATGAAGCCAGTAATTTGGGTGCAAGACCAGGTGCTACAGGATGAATACAGGTGCTACGCATGCATAAATTCCGGTTATGGATTGAACAGAAAAGAATTGAAAAAAAAAGTATACATTCCCGCTTTTACTGCGACACTTCTAGTACAACGACTTACCGATCCACCTAAACCTCCGAGTCTGGAAACTGTGTCTCTGCAAGCGGAAACCGTTTTTACCAATCCGACCAATGTGAGTGATGCAGATTGGACACCCGATATTGAAAATAATGAACCAAAGATGGGACTATCACAAAAAAATTCAGAATTATTCACATCATTTTTGAAGCACAGAGCAAAATGTCAGCGCAACATCATACCGAAAACTCAAAGCTGATTTTCAGAAATTTTATTCTGTTGACGAAGCAAATACGTTCACTTATTGCCATGATATCCCAGGTTTAGTGAAATAAATGGGAATGGATTATATCGCTGGCGACTTGCGTTTATTCATCGACGGTTCAGTTTCAAGTTTAAAAGCTGTGCTGTTGCACAAAACAAACAAAAACCGTCCATTCCATGGAGATTCAGCACAACTATAAATGAAATATTGGGCAAAATTTTGGAGAAAATCAAATACAATGTATACAAATGGAAGATTTGTTTTGATCTAAAGCTTGTCAACATAATACAAGGCATTATATTAGAGGGCAGTTTTCCAAAATACTTCTGCTTCCTTTGTAATTGGGATTCGCGATACACAGGGAATTAATATCAATATAAAGATTGGAAAGCAGGAACTCCCGAGCTCGAGAAGCAATTAAAATGAACCTTTGATAAAGGATGTAGATGATATTTTGTTGCCATCGCTCCACATGAAATTAGTAAAAGCTGGGAAATTCATTGAAGTGGTAGTCAAAGGTATTGAGGATGCCTATGAGTGTTTGAAATCCATCTTTCCAAAACTCAGTTAAGCTAAAATTAGGAAAGGTACGTAACGTTGTCTGTATTTAAATATTGTCATATCTAAATTTGTTCACTTCGATATATTCGCATTACCAATAATTTTTTGCTAATGCTTTTTTTTATTTCAAACAGGTACTCTGAATGTACTGGATTACGTAAATTAATGAAAAGCGAATCTTTCACAAATATGCTTTCGGACCATTATAACCACCTATCTGCATGGGACGCATTGAAACAAGTAATCGAAGGCGTTTTAGGAAAGAACCGTGTACAGCGTGATGATATACAGACCCGAGTGGAAAAATCAATGCATTCATGACGTTAAAATTACATTTCATGCATTTCCACCTTAATACCATTTTGGCACAATTACCTCAGGAATCAGACGAACAAGGAGAGAGGTTCCACCAGGTGACCATGCCAATGGATAAGCGACAAAGGCAAAAAATTATATGCATTGCTTGCGGAGGTTTGTTGGTGAAGTTCTAAAATTATGCAGTTTGAAGATGAAAGCACCGAAGATGAAGATGATACTGAAATTGGTGCACACTGAAGAAAATATGCCCTTGAATATTATGTCTTACTCTGATGATGATGCAGACTCAGAACATGAATATGAACAACCTACGAAGAAAACAAGATAATCAGAACCACAAGCGTCAACTTCAACGAGGGTGGATATTGACAATAATTAAAAATGTTCTAAAGTTTGTTTCCATGCATAGATAACAAATAAAAATCTCATATTTTCTGTGTAAGAAAATCAGTAATATGATTCAGAATTTTTATTTTCATGTAAAATAAAGTTTATAAAGAAAAAAAAACAGCATATTTGTGAATTTGTAATCCAGTTATTGAACAAAAAAGGTGATAAATGGGGAAAAATTGGCATGTTTGCGATTTTTAAGGCACTGGATGCACTTTTTTCGGGAAGGTTTGTTCCGCTTTTTTTCTCTTATTTAATATCTACAACTTTGCTTCAGACACAAAAGGAATATTCCGTATGGTATGCCAAGACATAACCGTGTTAAAATATAGAAAAAGTGATAAAAATCCACCTTGAGCAACAAAATTCGTATGGCCATTAAATAATAAATGCAGCCAACTTGACAAAACGAATGATGCAGAAGTTCTTATTTTTGGGGCTACTTTCACGTGCAATTCTCAGAATTGAGTCCCAAATCAATGAGCTGAAAAATATACTGTGTAAGGATTACAAAAAATGTAAACTAACTTTTTATTATTTATTTATTTATTTGCTGTCCCATACACAAGACTAAGTCTTATATTGCAGTATAGAACTGAGTATATGTAAAACAATAATACGTTCAATACTTAAAAAATATAACTACATTAAGACACATAGAATATAATATAACATTTTAAATAAGACAATTTTTAAATAGTTTAAATAAACAATTTTAAAAAAAGGAATTAAAATTACAATAAAATTAAAACTTAAAATAAATAAAATCAAGTTAAAAAAAAAAATAATTATATAATTTACTTATACAAAATCAAGCATACGTTTTTTAACGAGAGAAATAACTAATATTTTTTTGAAAAGTTGTGCGTAACGAATAGTTTGAGAGCTATGTGGAATTAATTTGAGGCGCAATGGTCTAATGCAAGCTTTATAAACCAAGTTTCGTCTGGTTATTATAAAAACTAAAATTTTTCATCTTGCTAGAAAAACAGTTAGCGTCATTGGATTCAGCGCAGTCGATTTAGTTTAACCCACATGGAGCCCCGCTTGTCGGTTAAAAAAAAGTTCTCAATTCTAGCACCGTGTAATCACAATATTGCCAAAAAAAATAAATGTATTAAAAATGCTTAAAAACAAGAAGACCGCCTTGCAAAAATATAGCTAGATTTTCCGCTGAAGCATAGTAAGTTGTTGGGGTTTCAAGTGAAACTGTTATACTATACATATATAACAAACTATTTTCACCAAAATGAATTTTAGTCAAAATTTAGTACAATTTGTTTTCAGGCAAATTTAATATACAACACTATTATTATTATTCTAGTGAGAAGTGACATTTTGGATGAATTGTTACTGTTTTTCTTATTAAATAAAAATGTTATTTTCATAAAGAGAATTTTTAAAGATCCTATTATTTGTTTTAACAACCAACAAATTGAAATTGTAAATAAAGTCAAAAATCTTGGTATTATATTCAATAATATTCTCACCTGGTCAGATCACGTAATAGCTGCCTGTGGCAAAACATACTTCCTACTGAGAACTCTTTGGTCTACGCAATATTGCACGCTAATAAAAATAAGGTTATTGCTTGCTAAAACTTATTTGATACCAACTTTAACCTACGGATGTGAGATTTTTGCAAGTTGTGATGGAACTAGCAAATCAAAACTGAACGTTGCATATAACAACATTGCAAGATACATCTATGGCCTCAGAAATTATGGTGATTATCTCAATATAACTCCTTTCTCTAAGAGAATTTTTGGTGTGTTGTTGGCAGACTTGCTGAAAATCACAACTCCGATATTTCTTCATATAATTATAATAACCCGTGAGCCATGTCATTTTTAGAAATTTAGTTCAAATTAGACATCGTAAATTGCTATTCGAATGGCAATTTTTTATACTGCAAAACGTCTTTGGAATACTATTCCTCCAACAATTTAAGAAACCAGCAACGTGTTAGAATTAAAAAAAAATTGTTTGAATATTATTCGTAGATAACATGATTGAACATAAAGTTTATTATTTTTTTTTTTTTACTTTTTCATTAAAAACTGTAAGATTTATCTTGTTTTTTAGCAATTTTTTATATTCAATTTTTTTTTCATATTTTAACTGTAATCATTATTTAATATTAATTAACATTATAACTCCATAAGAGTTCTACTTTTTTGAGACAAATGTTTTGTTGTAGAAATTATAAATTAAATAAATAAGTAAATAAATAAATAAAAAAATCAAATTACGATTTAAGGTCAATTAAGTTTATCACGGGAAGAATGATTTACCATTCTTAATTCCTAAATCCCATTATCTTAATGACCCATTAGCCACTAATTGCGACTAAAAGTGACACATTTGTTGTTGTTTCCCATAAAAAATTTAAATTTAACAGGAGGTATAATGTGGCTCTTTATGATCTCAATGTAACCCTTGGTGTAAAATACGTGCCCACCCCGGGTATATTTATTAACTGACACATTCAACATCACCTAGCCCAAACCGCTGGGCTAGGAAGCTGAAATTCGGTATGTAGGTTTCCTCTCCGGCGTAGACATCCGATAAGACGGGGTTTCGGCCCTCACGTGAGATAACACGGCCATTGAATTTGTCGCGCAAAAGAGCCATTGTTTCGTTAGCTGTTTGGCAAGTGTCACCGTCCTGTTGAAAGCACATATCGTACAGTCATATCCTCAATTCCTGGCCACAATAAGTTCGTTATCATCTCGCGATAGCGAACACCATTCACGGTAAATGCTTGGCCGACCTCATGATACACTATCGCGAACAACAGCAATGTTTTCCGCAAAACGAGCATGCACAGGTGTTTTCACAGACCCGGTTTGCTGAAATTTGCTCACAATTCTCCCGATTGTGGACACATTTGGTCGATTGTGCTGACCAAAAAAAATCACGAAGTGCACGAAATGCATTTTGATTTGAACGCCCATTTTCATAATAAGCTCGAATAACTTTAACGCGTTGCTCGTTTGTGTAAATGTCCATGGTTCAAATTGAGTTTGTCTGAAATTGAGAAATGTCAATGAAATGCAGAAAAAAACTTGACGTTTAGGTGTGGTTCACATTAAACATCGGCCCTTAAAATTTAACCACCCTTTATATGAATTTTCGACAGGTGCGTGGTAAAAATGAGGCCAAAGTGCGAAAAGTCTCCCCCTTAACAGCCTCATCAAGCCGCGGGAGTTTGAATGTTGATATTGATATGCAGGCTCCTTCGCCTGTGTAGACAACAGCTTAGACAGGATTTTTGGAAAATCTAACAGGGAGGGGTAAATTCTTCCTTCTGACGGCTGAGAAGTTAAATTTCGGTACATAGGTCCCTCCTCCGGCATATAAATCCACCCAAGGAACAATTTTTGGAAATACCTACGGATAGGGGAAGTCTTCCCCTTAACGGCCTGCCCACACCGATTCAGCTGAGATTTTGAATGTGTTACATGGAGTGTGGGCTAACCCTTTGATAAGTTACACTTTAGAACTTTGGCCAGGGACGTGGTAAAAATAGGGTTTCAAAGGCCTGACCAAATCGCTGGAACTAGGAAGTTGGAATTTGGTATGAAGTAAGACGGAATTTTTGGAAGGGACAAAAAAGGGAAAAATTCTCCACCTGCCAAAACCGCTAGAGCTTAAAGGTTAAATTTGGTACATAGGTCCCCTTCAGCGTAGACATCCACCTAAGTCGGATTTTTGGAAATTCCTTCGGGCAGGGGCAAAAACTGAAAAGTCTTCCTCTTAACCACTGTAGCTAGGAGGGTGAAATTTGGTATGAAGGTTCCTTCTCCGGCGAAAGACTGGATTTTGAGAAAATCCTTTGGGGAGAAGCGAAAAGGGACATTTTCCCCTTTGGTATGTACATAGGTCGTCCTTTACCTGCCCAGACGGTATTTTCGGAAATTCCTACGGGGAGGCGCATAAAGGGGAAGTCTCCCCCTTAACGGCCTGCCCTTACCACTGGAAATAGGAAGTTGAAATTTGGCATGAAGGTTCTTCCTTCGGCTTAGACATCTGCTTAGACCATATTTTTGGAAAAGCCTGGGGGAGGGGCCAAAAAAGGCAAATTCTTGCCTTGACTGCCTGACAAAACCGCTGGAGCAAGGAGGGCGAAATTTGGTATGAAGGTTCATCCTCCGGCGTAAATAGCAGCTATGACTGGATCTTTGAAAATCACACGGGGAGGGGCGAAAAAGGTAAAATTTTCCCCTTGACGGACTGGCAAAACCGCTAAAGGAATTTTCCTTATGGAAGGGACAAAAAGGAGAAAAGCATCCCCGTTGATGCCCTAGCCACACCGATTTAGCAAGAAACCTGAAATTTTAAATATGTGTTACCTGCAATAAGGGCTAACTCATTTATAAGGTACATTTTAGAATTTTGGCCAGGGAAAAAATGGAAACTCCGGGGGACTCCGGGTGCTTCCGGACGTTAGAACGGGCAATCCCGAGCAACATTTTTCCACGCCAACAATGTGGCGGTATTTTCCCGCTAGTATATGTTTATATATATATACTAGGTGTCATAAGTCTACGCTCTTATAGTGTTTTATTTATTGTACGTCAATTTAAAAAAAAAAACAATAAATACTTCTTTCTTTCCAGTAATGCCCATAAGTGATCATTGTGGGGGTGTAGGCAGCATCCTTGAACATTATATAGGAGCCAAAGTCTCACAAGCTCAGCAGTGTGCTTTGGGTCGTTGTCCTGTTGAAAGTAATACTCCCTTGACAACCACAATTTTTCAGCACTATGCTTTAGATTTATTTTAAGAATATATAATAAGCAAATCTGTTCATTGTTGAACCGATAAATTAAAAATTGCCTACTCCTGCAGCTGCCATACATCCCCACATCATCACTCCATCTCCACCATGCTTGGCCGTTGGCAGCAAGTTTTCTTTATTAAGAGCAGACTTCTTCAACACAATTTGTTTTCCCTTGATTGCGAATATGCAAGATTTGCTTTCGTTTAAAAAAATTCATTTTCCAAAATTCTGGAGGCTTATTTACATATTTATTTGCAAATTCAATACGTTTTATTCGGTTGACTAATGATATGAAAGGTTTTTTTCTCGCATCACGACCATTATACCCGGCTTTTCTTAAAATTCTTCTGGATGTTTATTCACTTAATGACTTTTTTAACTTTTGTTTGATATCTGTCGTTATTTGAAGTGCAGAAGTTTTTGAATTTTTCTTTATAAGAGACACTACACTTCGAGATTCCCTAGTTGTTAGTTTGCATGGACGGCCAGATCTTGGCTTGAAAGTTATTATTCCCATTTTTTCAAAGTTTTGAATTACTGTTTGTTGATGTCCATGCTCTTCCAACAGTTTTACTTATTTGGCAATATTTTAAACATCTTTCCAAAGTGTTATGGTTATTTTTCTTTCATCTACACTTATTTCTCTTCTCCTTTTATATATTCTTTAAAACTTGAGGAAAACAATAAGATAATAACCATATAAGTTTTCACGAAGTTATAAATACGTATCCTACTCAAATGAAGATCTAATGATGACTAATAAGCTCACAATAATTACATATAGAAAGATTTTAAGTTATGAGCGTTAACTTTCGATTCTGCTTACCCGAGTAAAAAAGTTTAGATATAATCATACGGGGCTTTAATAATATATTATCATATATAAATACATATGTCGGTATGCATTACCATATATAATCATATATTACATTAATTTCTTTTAAATTAGCTTATATTTTGCCAGATATAACCACATCTAGTTATATATTGATCTTTATAAAAATAGATAAGGTTTAAATAATAAGATATGGTATACATTATGTCATATAAAGTTATATGTAACACTAAACATAATTATATACCATATTTTCTTATATATAACTTATACAGAACCATATATGTTTATATATGGCTTACATAGAAACATATATAATTGTATATGCCATTTTATATTTGAGATATAATAATATATGGTCCACAATCAAAAATGTATTTTAATATGAGATATAATTATAGAGCAATTCCATATGAAAGCGATCACCTTTTGGACGACCCCTCTCCGATTTTAAAATAAATAGTCTCAATCGATTGCCCAGCAAAAAATAATGTACCTACATATTTTTTTTTTTTTATAGTGACTGGTTTAGTGGTGGTGTACACCACTGTCATGTGACAAAATTGAAGAATTCTTCATAAGGGACCTCATTGAAAGTTGTTGATAGCTCGTTGGAAAGGTATTGTATCAAGCTTTAATTGAAAAATAAAATTTTCCTAATTTTTCTCAGAAATTTACCTTTTTTCCCATGAAAATTAAATTTTCCCATGAAAATTAAATTTTCCGATTTTCCACAGAAGCTCCTAAATTTTCCGGCTAATTTTATTTTTTTTGGATTCCTCATAATTTTTGCTTTAAGAATCAGCAATAAAAAAATGGGCCCCGACTCCTTGTTTGGACATGAGAAGAGCATTTAAGAGACCACCTTGTTCTCATTGTTTTTATATTTTTTATAATTGAATTATTTTTAATTATTTAACATTATTTTATTTTATTATTAAAAATACATTTTAAAAATTATTTTACAGTTAAAAATACATTTATGAAGAAAAAATCTTTCTTATTTTGCTGCTTATACTTAATTACAATATTTATTAAAAATTTCAATTGTCTGGGCATCATTATAAAATTAAAGTAACTTTAAATTTAGCACGTCGGCAGACGAAGAGTACCGCTTTACATTTATTGACATATCAGAAATATTTGGTATGAAGCAATGAAACTTTTGCGTTCCAGTTATAGTTTTGACATTATTATATCTGTTTTGAAGTCGTCGCTCCATGGCATCGTGTTCTTTTTATTACCTGGTAATTTAAAAAATTTACAAAACATTTTATGACCTGTAGCCTCAGTCGCCACATGCCACTGCTGCTATTATCCATGGATTTATGGCCGATCTTGTGAAGGCAGGCAGACCATATTCACTACACACTCAACTTGGGGCTCTTAAAAAAAATTGATTTTTTCTTCATAAATGTATTTTTAACTGTAAAATAATTTTTAAAATGTATTTTTAATAATAAAATAAAATAATGTTAAATAATTAAAAATAATTCAATTAAAAAAAATATAAAAACAATGAGAACAAGGTGGTCTCTTAAATGCTCTTCTCCTGTCCAAACAAGGAGTCGGGGCCCATTTTTTTATTGCTGATTCTTAAAGCAAAAATTATGAGGAATCCAAAAAAAATAAAATTAGCCGGAAAATTTAGGAGCTTCTGTGGAAAATCGGAAAATTTAATTTTCATGGGAAAAAAGGTAAATTTCTGAGAAAAATTAGGAAAATTTTATTTAAAGCCTGATTCAATACCTTTCCAACGAGCTATCACTCGTTGCGATCGCTTTAGTAGTTTTTTTTAAACAACTTTCAATGAGGTCCCTTATGAAGAATTCTTCAATTTTGTCACATGACAGTGGTGTACACCACCACTAAACCAGTCACTATAAAAAAAAAAAATATGTAGGTACATTATTTTTTGCTGGGCAATCGATTGAGACTATTTATTTTAAAATCGGAGAGGGGTCGTCCAAAAATTTGCCAATTTTGATCGTTTTCATATGGAATTGCTCTATATATGATTTTTTTCTTACACTCACATTATATTTTCCGTTACCGACTGTAGTTTATTTAAAAAGTAATACGTAAAGTTTGTTTTTAAATTGAAATTCAAAGAAATATATTTTTGAACTATTTGAATCAGTCATTCAAAAAACAAACTATAAAAATTTACAGACATTCAGTAGGAGTTGATATTTTCTGTTAAATGTAAAATTTTATGTTTTCTGTTTTTAAAAATTGATATAATTCTTTTTTGTTTTTTTTTACCAAAATAGTTTGTATACAAAATTATTTCAATAAAAATTACAACAAATTATTCAAATATAGATACACACAAGAAAATAAAAAATATATACACCTGTGTGTGTTGTGTTTTGTAAAATTTCATACAAATAAAAAAAATTAAATTTGAAAAACAAACCCAAAAATTGTTTTTTTCTACTTTTTGTCAGTTAAAAATGTATGGTTATTTTAAACAACTTTCTATTGTTTTTACTACTTTTGTCGGTTATTAAACAATGATTGAAAATAAACAATAAAATGGTCTGAATATAATGAAAAATCAGTAGTCCTCTTTTTGATTTATTTTCGATTAATTTAATATGTATTTTAGATTATTTTTAACGAAATAATATTGTGAGCGTATCAATATTTCTTTACAAAACTCAAATTTTAACCCATTTCGGGACAACAAGCCTTAGAAAATTTTGTTAGGATATAAGATATAATTAGTTTATAATAATCTAGGTATATTAAGGTTGTCCAATAAAAAAAAAGTTCGAATTCACTAGCTCCTCAACCCTACAAATATGCCATTATGGAAAACATATGGTCTGCCAAAAAACGTCTCAAAAAAGGCTTTATTTAGTGGTAGCACATCACTAATGAAGTTTGAAAGTTCTTCTTGTTCTATAACTTTAAAGTAATTAAAAGTTGAGAAAAATTAAATATAATTATAACGATCGCGACTCATCAAATCTAATATATTTTTGGGTGTACATAACGAATTTAAAATCAAAATTAAATTTAGAGTCGCGTATTGCGCGAAAATTTCATACAAAAAATTGTCGACTTTGATCAAGAAATGTTCATATTGTTACAATTTTACCTTTTAAAATCGTTGATTTATTTCCTTTAAACAAATCTAGTTCTTTTCTTATTGCAAATAATAAACACCTTTGGAATTCTTTTATAGCTTTTCTTTATTTAAATCCAAACTTAAAACGATTACACAAGGGACTTTATTTCAATTCTATTAAGTTTACGCTTTCACAGAATACACAATTAAATTAATCGTCAATGCTTGTTTTTTTAGCGTTTTATTATCAACTGACTTGCCATGCCACCTTGCTGGCGGGTTAAAATAACTACAATGTGGCAGCACCGTCCGGAAGCTGCATACTGGCAACTTTAAGAATGTTCTTTTGAAGTTTGACAGAAGAAACATTAGTTATGGTAAAGGGTTGCCATTTAACTGTTTTATATTTCAGCGCTAACATATGGGATTTATGTTTTTACGAGTGAATGAAAATTGATGAATTAAATTTCCGTAACAATTTATTTATGATCACGGAATGTATTATGTGAGACAGGATTTAATTTTAATATTCTAAATAGTTACAAGGATAACTATTATCCTTTGTTACAAGGATAACTATTATCCTTTGAAAAATTAAAAACAATGTCATTTCTGATGAAAGCCGTTGATAAGTAGATTGTAAAAGTACAGAAAGTTGAATTTTTCGACGACAACGTTTTTAGATACCCGAGTAAAAAAGTTTAGGTATAATAATATAATATATTATCATGTATATTTACATATGTCAGTAAACATTACCATATATATGTATATATTACATTAATTTTTTAAAAACGAAACCATACGTCTTTTTCTTTTTGTTTTGCTAACGTGCGGCTTCTTGCGAGTAGTACGAGCATTGTAACCAGCCCACATAAAGTACCCACGTACCGTGTTTGCAGTAACAGCTTTCCCCAACTATTCCCTCAACTCTGAAGATATTTCAGATGCACTTCTGAATGGGTCTTTCTTAATAATGGCTTCAATTTTTCGTTCATCTTTATTAATGAGCTTTGGTGGATGGCCTTCTAGTGGCTTATTTTCAATCCAATTTATAATTTTTTTCAGCAGTTTCGGTGTATGATTTACCCATTTCGTGAGTATTGATTATTTTTTGTTTTTCTATTGCTAGCTCTTTTCTCGACATAATAAAAATTTACTTGATTTCACTTCTTGTCATAAACAAATACTTGGAAATTTGGAAAGTACCGTTACGTTTTTTAAAAGGGTAATTAACAAAAGTCTAAGGGATGCTTACAATTTTGAAATAAAGTCTTATAG